>OY754495.1:4574747-4680272 GCA_963575735.1 Amblyjoppa fuscipennis | reverse complement strand
GGCTTTCGCCCAAACGCGTCGTTTAACTTCCAATGCCGTGTTATTGGGCTCTCCGACAAACAAGGGCTAAATACACCTGCCATCGTTTTTTACCTCCTTCGGTTATAAATGGGCTACAGTATCGGGTGGACGATATTCGAAAAGAAACAAATGTCAATGAAACAGTTATTCAGGCTCAGTGTGAAAGATTTAATTGGACTAAAATTTTTCATAGATAGATAACAATAAAGGAAATATGGAATAGGGTATAAGGTTGGAAAATTTTATTGGGCCTCTTTACAATTTTTGTTTAAATCAATCAAAGAATTTATTTTGCGCTTTTTTTTATGCGAGATTTAATAGTTATCCGCTTACTATACATTCGCTACTTCTGCTGTTACTTCGTCATGCGTAACCGGCTTTCGCCCAAACGCGTCGTTTAACTTCCAATGCCGTGTTATTGGGCTCTCCGACAAACAAGGGCTAAATACACCTGCCATCGTTTTTTACCTCCTTCGGTTATAAATGGGCTACAGTATCGGGTGGACGATATTCGAAAAGAAACAAATGTCAATGAAACAGTTATTCAGGCTCAATGTGAAAGATTTAATTGGACTAAAATTTTTCATAGATAGATAACAATAAAGGAAATATGGAATAGGGTATAAGGTTGGAAAATTTGATTGGGCCTCTTTACAATTTTTGTTTAAATCAATCAAAGAATTTATTTTGCGCTTTTTTTTTATGCGTGATTTAATAGTTATCCGCTTACTATACATTTATTAAATATTTTGAAATATTTTACAAAGATACTTCAATCAAACATTTCTCAAATGTTTCGGAAACATGCTTAATCTTTCAACACGTCTGAAAAGTTTCTGAAACATAGTGATAGAGATTGTGAAATATTTTTGACTTCATGTTTCACAGAAACATTTCCACGTCTGTTTCCGTCTTTATGCAAATTGGCCCGGTGATGCAATCTTCGGCATTTCGTTGAGACGTAAAAAAAAAAAACCATTTCGACAACTATTCAATGTCCGATTTATGAGCGGATAAAAAAAATCTTTTCAAAATGTTTTTAAGACATTTGACAAACATTTTTTAACGTTGTTCCAATATTTTCGGTATTTCAAGACAATATTTTTTAAATCATTAAAAAATATTTGCGTGCCATGTGGCTAGGATCGAATAGAGGGTTGGAAAATTTGATTGGGCCAATAAAAAATGTTGTTCAACTAAACGATTTATTTTGTGCATGGCCGCTTAGTCGTGAAAAACATATTGTACAGTCTATGTTGGCGGAGTGGATTCAGGGACACGGGCGACGATAGCTCGAAGACTCGGTAGTCAGGAGAGCAAGGGCAACCGGATCACGAGATTACAAGAGTTCCCCTGGCCGTTGGCTGCTGAACGACCGTGTCTTGGGAGTGAAGCTTTTACACACGGCACCGCTTCGTGTGCATGGGCACGCTCGCGCTTCGGTGTTGCGTGTCGTATGCCCAGAACAACCCTTCGTGGTCTCCTCCGGCCGCAGCCGATAATCGAATGACCGGACTCGCGTCTGTGTCATCTCAACAATCCCCACAGGACTCTCTCTCCATTCTGTATCGTCCCACTGAGTTATCCGACGCTTAACTCCATCAGCTGTGGCTCGTTCGATTCTATCTATCGAGAAACACCGAACGATTCGAATCCACAAATTTATCCTGTGTCATTTCGATGGCGAATTATTGCGAGCGTGGGAAAAAAAACTTCTCTCAGAATAAACATTGCCCACATAGCGCGGAAATATTTTTGTAATTTATCAAAAATATTTTCTTGAAATATTGAAAATAAGCAAAAACAAAAAAAAAACAATATGGAAAAGGATTGCCAAAAGGCACTGTTGCATTGTTTTTTTTTTTTTTTTGTAATTAATAAAAATTAATCGCGTAACGGATAATTGTTCATTAAACCATTAGATGCGACCATGAGAACGAAACACGTTACGAGCGGGGACGCGATATATCGGCGTTCGAATGGGGTCGTAAAATTTGAATTTATGTGCACACGCAGGTGCTTGATCGCCGGGCACTAAAGCGCATCGGCTCTGGTGTGTTACGAGGATTTAAAAATGTTTTGCCTCCCTAATGGCACGCGAATACCAATTGCGTCTAATATAATCAACGACGAGTCGCCTCATACGTGGTAATTGATCGCGAGATACATTCTTTTTATTTTACACCGATGGCTTGATTCCAAAATAATCCTCCCACTGGGATATCGCATTAGCCCTTTATAAGTCCGAAACGGGACGAACGCAGTGATGCCAAATCCCCCACTTTTTTTTCTCTCTTGCCTGTCTCGTACCGTGTTAAAAAAATCCCTCCGTGGGAAATTTCCCTCGGAGGTTGTTACGGTGAGGTCAAAGAGTGGGGATAGAGGTGTGACTTATAATGGGTTAAGTGAAAAACAAATCACTGGTATTCACCTTTTCATTGACTACGTAACGATTTAACTGGCGGCGCAGGGAAAGTATGCAAATCAATATTTATGACTCGATGAGATTATATTCCATCCACTCTCCAAATGTCGTCCTCAAAGTCTATCAAAGTCAGCTTCGTTAAGGATATCCTTACCAGAAAGGCGAGAGGGCACCGCAGAGAGCTCCGCTGAACGCGGTAGTCACTGTGCGAGAGAGAAAGATCATACAAAGCAAGTGTCTAGAAAGGGATGGGCCCTTCATTTTTTTTTTAACGGCAGTTGAAAACGTGATGGTAAATTTTTTTCATATTTGAACACAATTTGTACTAAAGTATGCTCTTCGATCGATTAGTTTTTTATTTCAATTAGAAGGCAGAAAAACGCTATATTGTATCGTTCTTGAGATTAGATTCGATCCTTCCCATGTTAAAATCCGTAACTTTGAAATGACGTTGCAAAGAAACTAGATGGTTAATCGTATTTTTGGGATTCAGGGTTAGCCTTGGAATTTTTTGACTGGATTTTATTTATTTTTTTCTGATATTACCTGCAACGTATTCCGAAGTGTTTTTGCCCGCAGAACACGAATCAGCTGGCCTTTTTGGCCCAAAGTACAATGCGACATTAACGGGCTCGATTTTCTGCACGAAAAATATCTTTAAAATTGTCAACAAATAAAGCGTGTTTTTCTTTCTGCAGATCACATAAGTTTGATCGACATCGCACAGAAACGCGTTTTGGTAAGAATATCCTTAACTGATGGCGTAAAAAAGTATGCGAATAAATATTTACGACTCGTTGAGATTATATTCCATCCACTCTTCAATTTAGTCCTCAGTCAGCTTGTTCATAAAAAAAAAATCTATCCCAGTTACCGTCTGCGCCACAAATTTATCAAGAGAAAGAAAAAATAAACCTTCCTACCGAAGTAACCGGAAGTGGCATTATTACCCATTTTATTTCTTTTATTTTTTTCAACACTTTTCTCGAGCCTCGATAACACAAACACGATTGGCGGTTGAGTCGTCACGGGCGCACCGCTCAGGAGCGCCTGAGCGTCACCGGTTGTTTGACAGGGTGGCAATTAGTGTCTACGAGTAAATAGTTGATCGTCGTGCGTGTTAAAATCGTCGTGTAAGGTCGGTCGGTGGGAGAGAGAGAGAGAGAGAGCGCGGGCTCGCGAAGCGAAGTCGGTGCAATTATTGACAAGTGGCGCGTGAGTGAAGCAGCGTGTTGAGCGCGAAAGGAAGGGAAAGGACGAGCCGGAGGGAGAGAAAGAATGGAGGAGCGACAAGCGAGGCGGGCAAGTGGTCGGACGCCGACAGAGGCGATAAAGCCGGCGGAGTGCGAGAGAGCAAGGGAGGGAGGGAGGAGATGGCCGGTCGGTGAAAAATTGTCGGCCATTCGAGGCGTTCGGTCACTCGAGCGGTGTTCGTTCTTCTGCGTCAGAGAGTCATCCAGTGAAGGCACCAATGCTCGGACGGTTAAGAGCATCCCCAGATTCGAGCAGTTATCAATTGACCAATCATTTTTTTAAATGAAAATAACCGAAACCAATGTCAAGCTGATAGTTTCTAGTTTCCAAAACACATCGATCAATTGCACAAAGATAAATACTTTTTTTAATTACGGAATAAAATAACAAGAGAGGCCAAATGTACCACTTTTCGGACGCGATTTTTCGGCACGTCCCTATGTTCGGATGCCGTACCTCTGCGATGTTTACAGAATTCTAATGTACGAAGTCAATAGGTTCATACTGATGAAAGAATTTATTTGCCGCTTATCAATTGAATCGATAAAAGAATTGAGTATATTTATGCGAAACAATACCGAAGATAAGCTACGTAGAAAGCCGACGAAGCTAACTTATTTGAATTGTCCGATTATTGGGTCGCGTATGTATCCGCAATAGGCACAGAAATATTTTTCAAATGTCTCAAAAATATTTTACCATTATTACAAAATTTTTCAGAAATATTTGGCAAAAGTGTTTTCAAAACATTTGTATGTTGGCAACACACCAATATCTAATAAACATTGTGCCAACATTAAAAAATATTTCTAAAATGTTTTAAAAATATTTCATGCCATATGGGTAGTAACGCTTGTACCAATGTCCGGACACTGTATCGTCTGTCTTTTAGCAAACCGCAACGACAGAAGATGCAACAATAGCGAGAGAGAAAGCTCAACCTTTGTATAAGGTTTTTTGTGCATCGAACGATGTTTGCAGATGCGATTAAAAGTGTCAAATTGGATTTCCAATACTTAAATTCGGAATTAATAAAATCTGCACGGTTGTGTCCGACGACCGGGACGTGTCCGGGCATTGGTACCGTTACTAAGTAGCACACACGGAAGGATGGAAGCGAGAAGGGTTGCTCTGTGTCTCCTCTCCTCGCGTAGCCGGCGAGCGTGCGGCCTGCGGCGCGCGGCCGCCTGCTCAACTACATCACCACCACCACCGCCTCTCGATCGCTGACAGATAGTAAACAACCATTGTTCAAGCTCCCAGGGGCCGTGTTGGGCGGAGAGAGCACGTGGTACACAGTGGATGAACCGCGTCAGCGTCGACTGTGTCACGGGAATCTAACTCGAGTACGATCGGTGTGCTACGTTCGGTCTATTTATTTTTTTTTCCTCGTAAATTGAGTCTCGCACTTTCGGCGTTGGCTGTACGGGGATAGCTTTTTTTTTTCCTCGCGATTCCGCCCGATTTTTTTTTCCTCGACGCACTGCGCAAGGAAAACAACAGCCCTCCTTGATTCGATCGACCCACCATCTTCACGAAGAGCCGGCAAAATATATCTCACGAGTGTTTCTACGGTTACTCGGCGGAGGCGATTGAAGGTGTTTGAGAGAAAGCGAGTGAGTGCAGAGACCACGGCTAATGGGATTCGTTTAACTCTGACTTTTTTTTTTTTTTTTTTTTTTGAAGACCGGTCGAGATTGAAAAATAACTGGCTCAATTTTAGCCGTCGGTGGTTCAGATGTGGCTCGCACTACTCGTTCGATCTTACATAGACGATAGATAATTGAAATCAGCTCCAGAGAGACATTTTTTTTTATTCAATCGACGGATACTTTTTTGAGAAACCTTCAGGCCCTGCGAATATATTGTACGGGGAAAACTCTTTTATAGAAAAAAAAAAAAAAAAACTGTTACATGATGCGTAGAACGCAAGCTACACATTTTCATAATAAAAACATTGATCAATTAGGTCGTAGCGGTTCGTCGAACGATTGAATAGGAACAAGTGGCGATAACAAGACAGATTTTTAAACATTTTACATTAAAAAAAAAGGAAAAAATGGGGTCAACTTCGATACTGAGTGATTCATTAAGTAAGGGGCCACAGTAAATCGATGAAAACTCATGCATATTTCACGATTTTTCTTCTCGCTAAATATACACTTTTATCGATTTAATTTTTTAAGGTAGATGGAGGATACATTAAAGAACATTAAGGAATGTTTTCATTCAATTTTATTGTTCTTATGTATTTTTTTTTTATCGGTTGTAAACAATTTTGTTTGGAAGTTTCTTTTCGCTGTCCTTGATTTAAACTTGTCATTTTATCAGAAACAACAAATTTTAATTGTTTCTTAACAAATTACATATAACGCGGTCCTTGAAGAGGGTAAAAAAAAAATTGACAAAACGCCGGTCATTCGAAAAAAGTCGATTTTCATCAATATTTCAACACCGAATCATTTTTCAAAATTATTTTCAAAAACACGAAACCGTCAAGGACTCAAGAATCTGTTGAAGTACATCGGCATAAATTTTCATAAAAATAATGCATCAAACCACTTTTTAGATATCAGGGAAAGCGATCTTGAAAAATCACGTTTTAAGAAAAACGCGTTCACAGTTCAGCCGCGCAGATGTCCGAACGCTCCGCCACGTTCAACACAACGCTCACTAACTTTCGTTATTCGATGAATTCCGACATAACAATTTAGCATAATATTCTTGACGCTATAAACTATTGGAAAAAAAAAATGCCGCTACTTTACTATGGCATAAACCTTAAAGCTTGCGGCAAATGAAAGGAAAGAAATCGATAGAGGTCAACATCGGTTTATCAGTATTTTCCCGTCCAGCGTCGCATGAAAGTGTAATGAGTGTAATGAGTCGCGATCACGCGGATACCGCACCGCGGCGCGAGTATCGTCGGTCCGATGCTCGATGCACATTTTATTGCAGTCTAATAGGTGCATAACGACTCCGCATCGGCCATTAACTCGTGGCGTTGTTTATTTCGCCGTCGCGTCGGCGCGTCCGAGGAGCGGCGGACGTTTTACTGGTGCGAAAATGCGACCTAGAGCTCCGCCGACTCGTTGCTCCATTCCCTTTTATTGCGGCGAGAAAGGCCCCGAGTGCGTTTGCACTGTGCGCGAGACCTGCGCGCATCGTTTAATCGCCCGTGTGCTCTCAACCTCGCTCTACGAGGGCTCGTTAACAATTTTTAACGCATTTTCGCAGCAATTATGCCATCTCTGTATTTTCCGCACCCTGTTAAACCTTTAACGGCCAATAGGAAGTCACCTTCCCATTAACTCGTCACACAGTTATATATAGCAATCATTTTATTTCTTTAACACTATATTTAATTTCATTTTCTAAAAAAATAATTGATTTGACAAAAGAAACGACTTTTCTTTCATCTAGCTTCCCATTAACTCGTCACTCAGTTACATATAACAAAAATTTTCTTTTATTCACTCTACATTTAATATGCTTCACAATAAAAACAATATTTTTATGTTCACAAGTTTTGACCAAAATAATGAGATTTGTAATTATCTTTTTTATAGCAAAAAAAAAATGATAAATTCGACGAAAGAAACGGCTTTCATTCAATTTTTTGTCCCGGCAGGTACAGTTGATTCTTTTCTCTTTCAGAATGGACGTAATCGATTGTCTCCAAACGGGAAGTTCCTCTCTTCAGCCCCCTCGACGATACGAGTAATTTGCGTTAATCGTCGGAAAACAGCTCATCGACATTTTATTTACCTCCCGGTAGAATTGTTTCCCGGGCTAAACCGCCGGTTCCGCATTGCTGCAACGGATATCAACTTCCGAGCCCGCAAGGGCGCTCTGGTATCGCGCCCGTTCTTCCGGTAACAGCTGCGTTAAAATGCCGCCCGTTCCTCCCGAAGAATCCAAAAGCAATATTATGTGCCCGCCGCTGGTTCGTCGTCGTGCGAGCTATGGAGAAAACGGAAGGCGATCCGTACGTGGTCCAGGGCGGTGTCTCGAGCAAGAGGAATACAGAGGAAGAGACGTGGACTTTGCTTCGTGCGCGACGAAGAACGAAGAGATGTGCGCTACGCGACAGTGCCCGAACGAGGCTGAGCCGAGTAGACACAGGAGAGGAGTAAATAGATTCGTTTGTTCCGTGTTCTGGGACTTAAGTTCCCTAAGAACAGCGTGCAACAAGGTAAAAAACGAGGACATAGTCACAACCACCAGTGCATCAATTTCTTACAAAATACCAAAAATTACTACTCAAACATAACAATGTGAAAAGAATATCTCTCTAATTATGGAGAGATATCTTACACGGCCGCGACATCTTTTTATAATAATGACAAGATGTCGCGACCGTGTCACGAATTGGGAAGGGAGTCAATAATAGGGTCATATAATAATATGAAAAGAATATAAAATAATATAAGAATAGTAATGTAATATATATATAACGATATATATTCCACATAGCATGGAAATATTTTTGAAAGGTTTCAAGAATATTGTTTTGAAATAATGAAAATGTTTTATCAGAATTGAAAAATATTTGTGAAATGTTTTGCAAAAGCTTTGAAAATATTTTTTGTCCGCTCATGAATCTTACATTGAAATGATTAAGAAATGTTTTGCTGAAAGGTTTTGCTGAAGATTGCAGCGAAATGTGAAAGATTGCATCACCAATCCAAATTGCATAATGCACACCCTCATAAACACGTAATATTCGTAGAAATATTGCAGTGAAACATGAAGTACTTCAGATGTGTCGAGAGATTAAGTATCTTTCCGAATTACTTAAGAAACGTTTCATTGGAATATTTTGATAGAATGTTTCAAAATACTATTTTCACATTATTTTAGAAATATTTCGTAAGATTCGAAAGATTGAAAATATTTCTAAAACGATTTCAAAATATTTCGTGCCATATAGGAAGGATATATAAGAATATATATATGGGTATATATAAGATAAGAATATAAGTACATCGACGCTGTGAAAACCGAGGCACGAAGCACGAAGAGTAAGAGAATCGGTGGAGAGCATTGCGGAGAGATGAGAAAATGGAATTCACGAGAAAGGAGTAAAAATGGCGAGGGAAGAACTATCTCGAATACGAAAGAGCTTTTTCGACCGTTCCCTGACATGAATCTCCCGAAGCGGCGAACTTCGATAACGTCGAAGAGGGAGAAAAATAACGAATACGAAGACGAAAAAAAAAAAAAAAAAAAAAAAAAATGGAGTAAAAGATCGCGGAAAAAGCAGAGTGGAATTTTTATACCAGGATTACATATCCGTTCATACAACTATGAGGTGAGATTCTTTATTCCTCAGTTCGGCGCATTGGCGTACAGGTGCGGTGGTGCTATCCGGCAGGGTTTAACCGTCAGCGATAATATTTTAAATGAAAGTCCACGGCCGGAGGACGATGAGAGAGGGAGAGGAACGAGAGGAGCGAGAAGAGAGGAAGAAGCAGCGGGCAGCAGCCAGGCAAACGCCGGGACGATAAATATCGGCTTTGTCGAAAAGATGTGCTCGGGGAAGCGCCACTTGCGAGTAATGGCGACCGCACCGTGCACCACCGCAGCTACTACTACAACGATAAAAACGCCACACCACGAGCGACTATCAACAGCATCGAAAGCAGAGCCCTTCTTTCCTCCTTACACCTTCGACTCTCAACGAGGGGATCGGGCCATAATACCGAGATCCGAGACTCTCCCGCTACTCGACTCATCATCTTTCCCACTTTCTGATCTTTCGCCAACGGTGTGGCTATATACGTCTCGCGCGCGAAGGATAGACTCGAGTCTCGGATCGACTTTGGGACTCGATTCTTTTCGCTCCCCGGGGACGATCGGCATACAACGAAAATCTTTCAGTTCTTTCCTAGATAAATATAATATTGTCTTTGGAATTTGCAATACTGCATATTTATAGTTGGTGCGAAGAAGGAAGGGCACAATTACGCGTATAGATAGCCAGCAGATAAACTATCGATTATTTTACTTATTTTGTTATTTATTTTCTTATTTACTTAATTTCACTTTTTTTTCCCTCGCTTTGATAAATATTTTCGGTTCTTAACTCGTTGAAATAGATGTTACTACTTATAGTCGAAGAGCCTGGCCGGGACCGAACGAGGCTTAATTTCTATATACTTATTATATGCGAAGAATACTCTGTCGAGTCTCGGATCGACTTTGGGTCTCGATTTTTTCACTCCTCGGACACGATCGGTACACAACGAAAATGTTCGAATTCCTTCCGGGCTAAATAATATAATATCTTTTGTTTTTTCCGTATAGCAAATTTATCTCTATGTAGTTGATGTGAAGCAGAGCACAATTACGCTTATACATAGCCTGCAAATAGACTCTCGATTACACTTATACATAGCCTGCAGATAGACTCTCGATTATTTTAATAGTTATTTGTATGGCAAGGGCGTAGAAAGAGAGTCAACTCCCTTTTCTACGCCCATGCTACTCACATAATTTTCACACATTCACGAAAGTCACGCTTTTCGTTTTTGAGAAGTGTGCGCAGATAGGCACTTTCCTGCACTTGTGCGGGAAAAAAGACCATACTGCTTTATACGCATGCGCAGTATTTTTCTCGGAAGCCATGCGAAAAAGTGTCTTTCTGCGCACACTTCACACGAACGGAAAGCGGGATTTTACGTGCATACGTTAGGAAATAGTAATTTAAGATACTAGTGCGATAAAACTTTTTCTAACTAGTGTGAGTTTGCAGCACGAGCCGGACACCAGTGTTGGAATCGCACGAGTTAAGAAATAGTTTTACGCACGAATATCGTACCAAATTTTACTTCCCAAGGTGCGTAAATGGGGGTTTAACGCAAAGCGTGCGTAAAACTACCATTTTCGCACCGAGTGAAGTAAGTTTCTTTTCGCGCTGCAGTTAACGACAGATTGAAGAATATTTCACTTTTTCTTCCTCTCACCTTGATAAATATTTCTTGTTAATATTTTCTCGAAAAAAAATGTTACTATTTATAGCCCGAGATTTTGGCCGGCATCCAACGAGGCCCAATTTCTCACGATCTTGAATTCGATTCCCCGCTAATACGGCACTAGTATATAAGTGGACTAGCCCCTTCGATTAACTGTTCTCGATTCTCTTCGAAACAAAAAAGAAATTTTAATTTTTCTTTTTTTTCTTTCAAATAAGTGGTTTTGGAGGGTGGGTGGAGGATCATCTTCGAGTGAATATACCCTGGATTTTGTACATTAAAGTAATTTACCTTATACCTGGCATAGCTGTGACTTCGTCGTCATCGTCGTCTTCGTCGTCGTTTGAGAACGATCATCTCGGGGGCTAACGATAATAACCGCGTTCGCGAGGCTTTGAAATGTTAATGAAA
The DNA here is from genome assembly GCA_963575735.1 of Amblyjoppa fuscipennis. NCBI lineage: Eukaryota > Metazoa > Arthropoda > Insecta > Hymenoptera > Ichneumonidae > Amblyjoppa > Amblyjoppa fuscipennis. Next base: position 4,669,184 of record OY754495.1, on the reverse strand, counting down.
CGCGTCTGGGGAACGATTAGGTAAATCGGGCGTCGGGCACGGCACTCTCTACGCCAAGCCGGTGCCGCCGTCGCGGTCTCCGCTTTCCGCCCAGTTTCGGCAACGTTTTATGCACAGCACTGGAATCCGTGAACACGCGCCGATCAAACATGACCAATATATATGTATATATATATATATATATATACATAAGGGGCTTTCCAGGTCAAGCAAGCAGCCCATGTCCCTCACCCCTTTCGATTTTATAATTTTTTTGGCATGATGTAACCGACATCAGTTTTAAGATTTTTTTACACTGCGGGTAAAATTTTTGAATCTTCGAGAAACCAATTCCGAGAACGGCGTTTTTAAAAATCTGAAAAAATGCACTATGATACTGTGATTTGAAATATGATTTTTCAATACCACTTAATAATGGGATCTCTGTATTTACTATTTTTGTATGATATCATTTACCATTAAACTTCAAATGTATTTTTATAAACTTCAAAAAAATTGAAATTCCTTGATATTTGAGAAAGTTATGGCCGATAAAAAAAAAGGAAATTCCAATTGCAACACGAAAGAAACTAAAGACTTGCGAAAATAGTAAATATTCAGATCCCATTATCGTGCGGTTCTCAAAAATCTTAATTAATTTTAATTCATAGAATCAGAGTGCATTTTTTCGGATTTTTTCAAAAAGCCCTTTTCACAATTGGTTTTTCGAGGATTTAAAAATTTCACTGGTGGTAAAAAAATCTGCAAAAAATTCCGAGTCTCTTATGAGTCGGTAACAATATCATAGTAATAAGAATGAACAAAATCGAGGGGTGTGAGCAACATGAGCTGCTGATTTGACGTGGAATGCCCCACATACACACACACTTTACCAGTGTATAATAAGCGAAAGTGGAATGAAAAACGGGTTCGCGATATCTTTATCTCCTCGCTTTTTTTAATCAACTTTACCGATGCAATATATCTCGATCAATTTATCCATCTCGATCAATTTCTAATATTACACTTCGAACGCGATAAATTTATGTCCGTAGCGCGCGCAAAACTTGCCAGACAGCCGCATTTATTTATTTATTTATTTCATATTAGTCGGGCAACTACCAATTAAAAATATGTAAATATCGGAGCAAGAAGCATATAACTTACAATAAAAATGTTAATAATAGTGGCACGCCGGATGTGGTTACAAGAAAAGAAAGACCAAAAAACAAAGTAATAATAATAACAGTACCGATAATGGGAAATATAAAAATTGAACAAAATATAGAAATAGTATAACATAAAAATCGAAACACTATTGCAAGATAATATATTTAATGGCAAAAAAAAAAAATAAATTGTATGAAATTTAATTTAAGAACTGCAAGTTTTTATGCAGAAACTGCTATATTCTCATGTACAATTACGACGAAGAAAATTAATGTTCAGTCTATTAAAAACATTCGAAATACTTCATTTTTTATAATTTACTTTAATTTCAATGAAAAAGTACATTAATAATGCACCAGTATAGTTTGCATAAAAACTTCATGCCCGCCACATTAAATTTACAATTTTCTTTGCGTGTATCCAACCGTGGACCCCTGCGCATTGCACGTCACTATGTAGGCCAATAATAACGACGATAATAATGATAATGAGCTATTAAATGACCGGTCACAGCTATTTCCCAACGATTAAAATACAATTACCGCTGCGACGCTTTACCTCTCGCTTACATTTTGTTCGACACGTATATTGCCCCACGGGTTATGGTAATTTTTCTCGGCATATTATATTAACAATCCATGAGCGAAAAGCGGAAAAAACTATCATTTTTCCTCCGACGTTTTTTTTTTTAGAAAAAAAAAAAAAAACAAAAAAAATTAAAAATTCGCAACACTGTACGTGCCGTATTGTTTTTCGTCGTACAGTTTTTTTCTTCTCATTTGCTCTTTTTATTTTTTCCTCCGAGCTCATACTTTGTCAGCGTACGCCGCAGCGTTTTATTTATTCATGTCGAATTGCGGCTGCGGGTCTCACCGCGGCCGTTACACTACGGGGGCGGCGGCGAAGGGTTTGGAAATTCAGAGGAACGCGAGGAATTGCGTTCTGCCGGGTCGGGAGCGGAGGTGGCAGCGGCAGCCGGCGGTGGTTGCGCGCCGCTCCGATCTCTATACGCTCTGTCGTTCGCAGAGGCGAAGGCCTTCTAATGATGACATTTAAATGCAGTGGCGCTTGTTCGGTGCTTCGCGGCGCGCCGGCAATACCCGCGGAGCACCCGTGAGTTAAAGCAACCCTCACAACAGCCCCGAGGAACCTTCGATAGCTACACAAACGAATTCCGTTGCGAACTCACGACCATCGCAGCCTTTGTTCTTTCTCAAGATTCTTTCGCGTTTTTTTTTTCTCTCTGAATTCCATCTCGTTTCAGCGAGGAATTAAGGCGACCGAGGAGATGAGGCTATTTTGAAGCATAAGGCTGGATTTGTTTGATTTACTTTTTACGAGAATTAAAAAAAAAAAATGTATGAATCGTCTTTGCTGCAAGATGTCGAAGTCCGAGCGAAGGCTCGAATTTGTCCCTTGTGAGTTCATTGCTATAGCTGATTTACTGCGTATACGCTGTAAAATGTGTACCAACGTTTATTGTCTAGAAACTTTCGCTATTTTTTTCCTTGCTGATTTTACAGATATTTTTTTATAATTTTACAAAAAATGTTATAATTTTCCAACATTTTTTGTAATTGTACAAAAATGTTTGTATAATTAACAAGAAAACGATTGTGTACGACGTGAAGAACAAAAGTTTGTAACAAGGAAAATCTTTTCAACTGTGCACAAAGGTGCCAATTAATTAAAAAATTTTTCCTCTTGAATCCACCACTGTTATTCGTGAATGTGTATCATTGTATTTATCCGAACGTACGGCACTGCTTTAACGAGTTATCGATTTGGAAATTAATGAGACCCTCTTTCTTTATTTGCAGAATTTCCGCCCGAGCCACGGAGAGAGAAAGCAGCGAGGTTGACCGAATCGAGGGGACGGCGGCGGGGGGTGGGGGGGGTGACCGATTCGCCGATTGGAGAACCCGTAACAGGCCCCGGAGGACCTGATTAATTAACAACAAAAACGATGGAGTCCGTGACGGAGGAATGATAGAATGCAAGAGGGTAGCACCGCCGTGGCGCTAGCGATGGTGACTCCTGGCTACGATCAGGACCCTGCGAGCGGGGTGGCCGATTACACGACCCATCAGGATCAAGCCCAATTCGAAGCCGACAAACGGGCGGTTTACAAGCATCCGTTGTTCCCGCTACTGGCGTTACTCTTCGAGAGATGCGAGCTCGCGACCCAGAGCTCGGACAACTCAATGTCCGAAAGCTTCAACATGGATATACAAGCTTTCGTCCAACATCAAGAAAGAGACCGAAAGCCGTTTTTGATCAATGACCCAGAGATTGACGGCTTGGTAAGAATTTTTTTTTCTATTAAAAAAATCATCTCGGGACAATCTATAAAAATTTTCCAACCCCATACATATATGATATCCGGAATATTGTTGTCTCGGGAAAAAATAACTTTAATTAAAAGGAAAAGATTGCGAACGAAAGTGCAAAAGAACAAAAAAAATTGATCGACAAAAAAGAAGAAAGTTTGTTATTGCAAATCATTTTTCATCACGAAGAAAAATTTATGTTTAAAAATCATCTCTCCCGAATACTATACAAATTTCCCAACCCCATACATATATGATATCCCGAATATTGCCCAGAGTCTCGGGGAAAAAGAGCTGCAATAAAAACGAAAAGATTACGAATGAAAGTGAAAGAGAACAAAACGAATTGAACGACGAAAGGACGAAAGTTTGTTACTTCAAATCATATTTTTCATTCAAAAATAAATAAGAAAGTATCGCTGTCCAATCTATAAAAATGTTCCACCCCATACATATACGATATCCCGAATATTGCTCCGAGTCTCTCGGATGACGAATGAAAGCGAAAAAGAAGAACAAAAAAAAATTGAACGACGAAAAAGACGAAAGTTTGTTATTTCAAATCATTTATTTTTTCAGATGATCAAGGCGATACAGGTGTTACGTATACATCTGTTGGAGCTCGAGAAGGTCCAGGAGTTGTGCAAGGACTTTTGCAACAGATACATCGGCTGTCTGAAGGGGAAGATGCAGAGCGAGAATCTTTTGCGAAGCGATTACAGTCATCACGGTCACGACATGGGTCCGTCAAGTGGGAGCAATGGCAGCAGTCCACTGCAGGTTAGCTGTTTGCTCGTTCGCGGGACGCCTCGACCACTCTTCCCGAACCTTCGTAGTTATCCCTCTAGAGAGGTGTATGATGACAACCACCGAGATTCGTATTACGACAATTTTTTTTATATGCCTTTTTTTCCGTTTATTAACATCGATTTTGCCGCAACTAAAAAATCTCTTCTCAGTTTCCGTCTCGCTATTTATTTCCTCGCTTCTCTGTCGATGCTGCCCGGTTGTTCGAAAAAAAACAAAGCGTCGTTGAAAATAACGAACTGCTGACTAACATTTTTCCTGTTGTTTCATTTTTTTTACCGTAAAGAGATTTGAAATATTAAAAACTGGCTAGCCCTAATCGAGCTCAGACCAGCCGGGCGTAGGTACTTGTACACCTCTTAAAATACGATAGAATCCCACCCCTGTTCTCTGACGGCTAGATGCGACATATATTTGCCAGGTGCTGTCATCTACAGGCAATGATGTTGAGCCGGGAGCTAACGGACTCGGAGTGAGCAGAGGTGACGCGCTGTCCGAGAACGGCAGCGTTAGTCTCCCGATCGTGCAGGATGAGGATCCTCTCGATCTCGAGAGATCCTCGTCCACGAGATCGTCGTCGGTCAACGCACAACGCTCCGTCAGATCGGACAGCCACGATCAGGACGATCCACTTTCACCGTCGGCCATACACGGGAGCACACCACTTTCGCAGATCGGTGCGCACTCCTGTGCACCCGTTAACGACATGTATCTCGGGCAAGGTAGGTTCACCAATCCATCACGATCGATGAGAAGCCCGAACTACTTAACTTTTCGTCTCCAAACTCCGTTCCTCAACCTCATGGATAAATTGTCCTGGCTCTTTTGCCTCACAGTCAAGAGTAATCAATTTTTTTCCGTGTCGCGAGTGACTGATTTGTTGATTGGAGTGTATCGCTTGTTTATTAGATTCGTTCAGTTAAGTTGAAGAATTTTTTTTATTTAACGCTTGCACTCCTGAGCAAACGTTAACGATGTGTATCAGAGTTGGGTGAAATTCTCGAAAATACAAAATACTTTTTGTACTTGTTTTGTACGTTTAAAGGTTACCTAAAATATATCGGAACAGACAATGAAATTTCAATTTCATGGTTTCACATTGACATTTTTTTTTCATACTTGATATAAAATTTTTCTTCAGATTTGACATTTTTTAGAAATCTTTACTTAATCATTTGACTTTGTATTTTAAACTTCGCACGAAAATTTGGAATTGTATTCAGGATCGTACATCAGAATTTGACACTTCTTTCACATCTGTATTTTGCGATTTTTTAATGAAAGTTTTCAAAAATTTGACATACAAATTACGTACTTGAAATACTACCCAACTCTGTCCTGAACTTCACAGACAAACTATCCTGGCTCTTTTGCCTCACAGTCATGAGCGTAACGAGTTCGGGTAAATCGTATAAAATCCATTTTTTTTTCTTATCTTGAGTGACTGATTTGGCGAAGGGAGTTTTTCGCTTGTCTATTTGATTCGTTCAGATTATTCGAAACAGAAAAAAGGTTATTATTTTTAAAACGAATGAATGTATTTTTTATAAAATCTGCGCTCCGTAATTTTACACCCCTAGATGACATGGAGTTCATCGACTGCGGCGAAAGATTGTATTTAGAAGAGGTCGGCTACTGGGGCCTTCTAGCGATGCAAGAGCGTGAAAGTGAATACGTCGATGTCGGTGATGCCAACGATGAAAAGTACCCCGGTTAGAATATTATTTGTCAGATACATCTTCCTCGTGGACGCGCCGAATAGACGTTGTTTTATTTATTTTTCACGATTTACTCATCGCTTTTTCGTCAAATTTCTTTAACGTCCGACCTTCCAATCCTTTAGTCCAATCCTCGGGATTAACGATCGAGTCGAGCTTGCACAAAAACGATTCATTTTTTTGTTTTTTTTTTTTTTTTTAGACATTACTGTTGCAGGCTCGCCCTCTCCGGCGCCAAGCGAAGACGACGAAGAGGGCTGCGGAAGTGCACCGACGGCTCACAGTGGCGGTCACGGGAGCACCAGGAAAGGACGACAAAAGCGTGGCGTACTGCCGAAACAGGCGACCAGCATAATGCGCGCTTGGCTCTTTCACCATTTGGTCGTGAGTGTTGGAACTTTTATTTTACCCAAAATACGTAAAATATATTATTTTTGTCGAATGTCGATGTGTCAGAACCTCAATGTAGGCTTCGTTCTTTTCTAAAGAATTCTAAAATTTGCAAAATTGTAACAATTCAAGATTCTAACAATGCAAAATTCTAACAATTCAAGATTCTAACAATGCAAAATTCTAACAATTCAAAATTCTAACAGCTCAAAATTCTATCAATACAAAATACTGACATTTAAAAAATGGTAAAAATTGATTTTCCGTGTTATTTGTTTTTTACTCAGCATCCTTACCCAACGGAAGACGAGAAGCGTCAGATCGCGAGTCAGACGAATCTGACGTTGCTTCAGGTGAACAATTGGTTCATAAACGCTCGTCGACGAATCCTTCAACCGATGTTGGATGGCGCGGGTGCCGAGGCGCTGCCACGTACCGGCAAGCGTCACAAGGTACCGAAGCAATCGGCCCAGTCCCAGTCGCAGCAGCAGCAAATGCAGCAACACCCGCACCACCATCAGCAAAATCAACAGCAGTCGCAGCAGGCTGGCGGCGGTTGGCAGTCCGAGGATTCGGGAAGCGACTCAGGTTCCAGCGACGGCGATGGGGGTGCCGACAAATCAAAGGACGGCAACGACGACAGTGACGAGGACGATCTTCACTGACCTCCGTTCTACGCCGCGTACGTTACGTCGTCGACCTCCTTACGGTACCTTCGAAACCAGTTGCTCATTACAGTATTAAGGTATTCGAGGATAGATATCGCTTTAATTGTCAAATACGTAATTATTCACGCGATTATTGGGGATACGCCGAACGGGCACGTTAACGAGCTCACCTTTCGACTGCAGAGATCGTCTAAAAAAAAATCATGTCCCAATTATTACTCACCTAACAAACGAAATTTCTATAATTTCTTCTTTTTTTTCTTTTAGTCGCTCATGGAGTTACTTTGCGATGCATCGTTGAAAAATGTTTCGGAACGAGGACTGGCAATAAGATTGGTCGATCTATAGCGTTTTGAAAGGAATATACGAAAAAAACGAAACTTTAGCCAATCTCTGAACGAGCAGTTACGATGTTCCGTCGTGCGTGTCGCAAACTCAAGTTTACCCAAGTTCTGCTACGGTGACGACTACGTTTCGATCGAGAGTTTCTACTATAAATAACACGAAATAACAATAGGCGAGAGTCTTCGAAGATTTCGTGCCGGAGGACGGTACGAATTATATATATATATATATATGACCTACGTTTGCCCCGATTAACTATTACGTTCGTCCGAGGACTTTAAACAACTCGTTACCTATCCACCTCGCGAGATAGTCACACTTCGTTTGTCGATTTACATCGTTATACTTCTCATTCTTCGCAACGATATTGCTCTGAGATATTACCATTATTACTTCCTCGTTCAGCTTCCCGATTATTTAACGTCGTCCGTTTATCTTTCTTTGTTTCCCCCAACAGTTCTTAAAAGTTTTCAATGCTCCATATAATAAGAAATCGTGAAAGAATTGATATAAATGAAAAGATGGGTTAAAAAAAGAGAAAAAAAAAACCACACACACACACACAAAACACACACAATATTTGTGCCATCGTAGAGCGTGGTTTAACTTCCACGCGTAGTCCTTACTCAGCTCTGCATCGTCGCGACGTAGCAAAGTGCTGTCCCTCCAAGATAATAATATTAATTATTAATATAACGAAACTACTTAAATTAAAGTATATAACGATTATATTTTTAAACTCTAAGTGTCGTCTCTGTGCATGTACCCCGATATGCTTGTCTGAGCCGAACCGGGGTGGGGTACTGCTGTACATATTAACGAACCGACGGTTAACTAAGAAAATAAAAATTGAAATAATACTATTAACGATTTTTAAACAACCTAAAAAAAAAAAGAAAGAACAAAAAGATGCGGAGAAAGAATGAAGAGCGGGAGAACTACTACGATATTATATTATAACTATAATCCTTCCCCCCCTTCCTTGTAATTCAGAAACGTTTAAAACGAAAGAAAGAAATGAAATGTGAAACACGACACACGCACACAACCACTCTTAGGGTATAAGTTGTAACGTAATAACTACTATGTACTGTCTTTGCGAGATCTTCGGCGCTTCGCTCCTCCATTCGTGTTCGATTTAGTGATTTTTTTTTTTTTTTAAGATTGTAATTACCGCGAAAACAATTTTCAGAACAGATTCCGTAGTTCTTCGATTAAGTATGATCTTCCATCGACGAAATAAAAATCTGATTCATTCCGCGTTACGTTGGAATCGAGTTCCGTCCAGTAATCGTAAATTATCGACAAGATTTTTCATTTCGTCTATCGAACGTTGATTTTTTGTTACGTCGTTTCAGTACACTGCACCACTTCCGATTGACTTAATTTCCGTCGACGATATCTTCCCGTTTTTCTCTATCGTCGATCGTTCGTTGAAAAGGTCCATTCGACTACGCGAGTGAAGCGTCGCGATTCGTTCGAAGACAGTCAGCTACGGTATAGATTCTCGTACGGTGCGGCCACGATTTATATCGATCCATGACTAAAATTTTCGCGAGTAAGTTCTTCTTTTTTTTTTTTTTAAGATCTGAACGATGCACAGGCCGAGGTCTATACCGTTGATGCAACTAATTTCCGAGGGAAAAGAGAATTCGATGATAAAAAAAGAGTGAATAAAAGAAAAATAATCGATGATAAAACAAAAAGAATCTTAAGACGAACGTTATATTCTAAGAGGTAGGGTTTAAGGCTGAACCACGTATACGTATGTGCTGCGGCACCAGACGACTGTGATAGCTCGGTGGGCGGTGCCCAGCCTCCTAATTCATAACTTGCATACCGAAAAGTAACTATGAGGAATATTTGAAGCGAATTAGAAAAAAAAAACAAAATTAGAGCGCGGCTGCAACGTCAAAAGAATTTTAAAAAAAAATGAAAATGCCACGCATCGACTGAGACCTACTCTTATACGTGTCCATACACACGTGAACGTGAATCCACGCATCTCCTACGATTTCTTCGTCGAAGAATACTTTTCGTCCTTGCATCTCGCGCGAATACGTAACTTTTTAAATAAAAATACAAAATTCAAAATACTTGGGTCCTAACTTACGCGTGTGTACGGACGTTCGGTGATGATATTTTCGTCGGTTTCGAGCTGTTTGGACGTTAATATCGTCACCGGCATCCCAAATATAAACTTAAAGAAAAAAATGAAATAGGAATGGGCCAGAAGAAACAAAGTTTGTTGTCTCGCAATATATATTAGTGTAGAATGTTGTTTTTCTTTTCTTATTTTTTGGTTTTTTTTCAGTTGAGCTCATCTTCTTGCGGTGCGAAGACGAAAGTCTCGTCAAACTTCACTGGTAATTCTTGTACGAGCGATATTAGGTGCTCGAAACTTATTCGTAAAGATGAAAACAGATCTAATTTTTAAAAAATCAAGTACAAGCTTACGAGATATTCGGTGGAGGCAATTTTTTTTTTTCGTTTTTTTGGGGCCATTCCTATCTTCGGGAACGAGAAGATTTTTTAATAGATAAGAATAAACCTATTACATTACATTAAATTACATGCGTTGCGTAATGAGGACAAACGTACGTGAATTGAATACTTTTCTCTCGTGTACATCTACGCCCTGTTAATTAAGTTTATTGATAATAAATGCCATCACGCTTGCAATAACGTCTACTCGAATGTCTCTCGTAGTCTCTGTTTTCGATGTCGTTATTATTTTTCTTTTTTTCGTGCACATTTTTCAGAGAGTAACTCATCGTCGAAGACCGCGAATGAGCCTTCGGTCGGATACATTAGTGGAATGGTTCGGAGGTGCAGACGGAAACTACTCTGACACTGATATGTTGAGCGTACACAATCGGGGACGAGAAAACTATTGTGACGAGAGGATCTCGTCTCGATGATCGATAGATGCCTAAAACGGCACTAATTTTGTTTTTTTCGTCTAATTAAAATATATATGTATATATATATACATATATATATATATATCTTAAGGATGCGTAACACATACACTTCCAACCAAAAATTCAATCAAAATTTCAGTACTTCGCGTTGCGCCAAAAAATCTGAAGAAATCCGCCCGTACAAATTATGTCCAGACCTTTGTTTTTGCATACCAATAATGCCAAATGTTATTGACAAATTATTTTTAAAAACATCAAAAAACCTTTTATTTTTTCATTTTATACAAATTCCTTGATTTCTTAGAATTCGTATGAATTTTTTCAAAAGGTTCTGATTGTTTATTGAACTTTTTTTTCAGCAATTTGTTAATAACTTTTTGACGTTATTATTATGCACAATGAATGTTCTTGGCAGTTTCAGTACCGTTGATTTGTTTCAGATTTTTATACCATTGGGAAGTGTTCAAATTCTCACTCGATCTCACTTGTGACTGGAAGTGAACGTGTGAAGCAACCTTAAACACCTTATTTTACGATCTACGAGGTTAGGTCGAAAAAACGGAAAACCATAAATTAATAAGACAATGAAAAAAAAAGAATGTTTCGAATCAACGTACACTAGTGGAGCGGAGTATATGAAACTTTGATCGTTTTAATTGAAGTATTGTAAAGTGCTTCGTGAGACAGTCTCGATCACGGATACATTTAATTATTATCGAATTTTTTTTTTCTTCCCGGAGATCCCGGTTTCCACGTTGATAAAAAAAAAAACAACAACAAAAATAAAATGAGCATCATGAGTCGTGCATTCAGTCACTATCGCCTCAATCACATCGATTAATACCTCTTGAAAAATGTCGCCAGTTAACGTTAATGTTCGTTTGAACGTTACGTATTATCTTAACAATAAATTAATTTACCCATGATATTATTATAATATATGACTGAACATCGGGTAAAATGCCACACTTGACCCTCTCCCTTGCCGAGTGCTATCTCTCAAACCACATCTGTGGAAGGCAACAATTAATTTTTTTAAAACAGCTCAGAGGGACGACAAGAAAAAACAACAATAATCCTTTGATCCTGCCGATTAACCGGGGTTCTTCGCCGAGTGGGAACCAAACCCCTCACGGATATATCAAAGCCATAAATAATCGCGCCGAAATTCGTAATCGTAAAATTTCATAAACTGCGCGAACGGTAAATAATTTTACCAAAAATTATGCGAAATTAAACTAGTCTCGAGTAACAAGAGTGAGCAAGCGTAATTCACGAAATTGAGGAAAAAAAGAGAACTGTCCGAGGGCGCACCACACATGTGTTTAATTCAGAGGCTAGTCACTGGAACGTCCCGCTCTTCCGTATGATCCAACCTGGTCATCGATATGTGGTCCGCGGCGTGTCCCTAGCAATCGGCCGCTCTCCTGCAATCGAACGACTCTGAATGTTAACAATCTCGTTGTTCCGATAAAGGGACTTGCTACAAATTGTTGGATGAATAATAAATAATCTTACCTATTCTCGAACAACAAATCGGCACGGGAATTAATGAACCACACGACGAGGAATGAAAAGCCCGCTACCAAACTACCTAGAATAATAGACAGTCGTTCCGTCGCCGCCGACGGTTTTAGGAACATCCTTACGCTGAGCATGGACCACACCGATTCCGTCCACGTTGAGAATCTTCCGGATTTCATGTCGTACCCTGAAAATTATTAAATGTTTCATTCGTTTCAATCTTCAACCTTTACGAGAAAGCGACATGAAAATTTGAATTTTAAACTTTTATGAGGAAGTGACGCGAAAATTTCATTTTTCAACTTTTGTGAGAAAGCGATATGAAAATTTGAATTTTTTGTTTTTATGAGGATGAGATATACAAATTTTAATTTCCAACTTTTATATGGAAGCGATATGAAAATTTCAATTTCCAACTTTTTTCGTTAACTATTGTTATTATAATTTTGTTTTCAAAATTTTTCGACGCACCGCCAATAATGAAGGCGGGGCTATAGGCCAAGGTGTAGTTGACCGTAGAATTGATACAAAGTCCAGTAAAATTGTATCCTCCCATCCAGGAGAAGCGATTGTGGTTGCACTCGCTCGCCGTCATGTTCGGTAATTTCATTCCCGTCAGCAGAACGAGAAGCTGACCCGTTAGACTTGTCGCGGGATTCGGAGCGCTGGTAACGCCGACGTAGAGCGACGGAACTTTGTTGGCCAATTCTGCTCCCGGCGACGATGCCGCACGAAACAGCGTGCAGTTCGCGCTCTTGAGATAGCACGAAAGCATATCCGAGACAAGATCTGCGACGAGGTTCGCGTTTGTCTTCGGTGATTTCTTTCCCGTCACGTTGAGATAAAGAGAATCGCCCAATTTTATCGCTAGATCTGCCAGTGACTTTGCAAGCTCAGGGCCGCTTCTGAAACAGCGATTTAAAATCTTGTTTAGATAACCCGAAATCATCGCGATGTTTCTATCGGTGGAAAAAATACATATACAAAAAAAATCAATCTCACTTGTTGAATCCGACACTCTGCGCGTCGTCGAGAATACTGTGGTAATAATTGTTGGTGAACTCCTCGCCGTGATTGGAAATAACAACCGCAGTAAGATTAGACTTCACAGCCAAGAAACTCTGTATCGACGACGGTGGAACGCTGTCTTCGAGCGTCGAGTTCTCAAGCGACAGTGTCGTTCGCAATGCCTCTATCAGTCCATTGCCCTCGTGATTGTTCGCGTGCATGTAGAGCTTACCGGCGCCTCCGAGCTGACCGAGCTCGATAACGGCGTCGATTTTTTCGATCCCCAATGTTCGTCCGCCAATTGCGTTAAAGTGTCCTTCTTTTAGGTCGTACGCCAGACGGCTCGAGCCTATGTAGTCGAAGGCTTCGCCGTTGAACAGTGAGAACAGTACGTTCGTCTCTGCGAAAACACAATTTTTTTATTACAATTTTGTGATGCAACGTGTGATTTTTTTTCTCCTAACGCATGCACGTAAAATCCCGCTCCTCGTTGATGTGAAGTGTGTGCAAAAAGGCACTTTTTCGCATCGCGTGCGGGAAAAATACTGCGCATCTCTACAAACCCAACATGGTCTTTTCTCCCGCACTACTGCGGGAAAGTGCCTTTCTGCGCACGCCTCCCAAAAACGAATAGTTTGTTAGGAAAAAAATTTGTTAGAAAAACTTAGGTCCTAACAAATTTTTCTAACATATTAAAAAAAAGGAAGTCCTGACTCGTGTCAATGGCATTTTCGCACTCGTCAAAGGTCCCTTTCTACGCTCTTGCCATACAAGTAACAAATATCCCTTTGGAAAAGTTGCTAAGAAAATTAAATAATTAAATCTCATCGTTTCTACTAACTTCCGACCGTGGGATTCAAGCTATTAATGTAATATGCAGTGGCGAGAACTGTGACCAAGCTGGTAACGGCGCTGTTCGCGCCCGTAGCGAGTCCGTCGAACATCGAATTCGCGTCGAGACGGCCAGTAACGAGGATAACGGATTCCGTTTCGTTGGTCAGAGGTCCCAAAGGCCAGTGAATGTTGCGATCGCCCAGAGGATCACAAAATTGCGTGGGATTGACGTTCCAGGGCCACGTGCTTCTCCTCAGACAAGATCCCGAATCGACCGCGGAGTACATGAAAGATCTCATCTCGAGGGCGCAGAGCGAACGCTCAGTTTGCTTGTCCATGTCGTGAGCGTTGTGCTTGAAGAAACAAGCCTTCAACTCCTCCAACAGAGTCTCGTTCTGAAAAGTATTACAAACATTTGACATAATTTCAATATTGCCAATATTACAGAGCTGAGCAATATTTCAAACACATGATATATTGTAGATATTTTAAACAATCAAATACTTCTCAGTACTGTACTTTTTGAGCAAATTAAGTATAAAATACAAAATATTTTTACACCCAGCACCACATTTGAATTTCATTAAGAATGATCGTGCGAATATCCGGAGCCGAAATACTTGGAAGATATTAACAGAAAGGAATCAAATTTGTAACATTTTTGAAAAATTTCATTGCAACATACCGATTTACGAACGTGAAAGAAGTTAAAGTTTAAAAAGTATTTCGTATTTAAAATACATGTAGTATTTTGTATATTCTATTTTCAGGATTTTTTTAGTATTTTGCCCAACTCTGCAATATTATTAGCTACCCAACTACAATTTATTATGATTAGCATATTTTTAATTTCTTCTCTGTTGTGGCTTTCGTTTTTGGAGGAGTCTCACCTGTAGGTAGAACATGGGGAAAGGCCAATCCTCCATGAGGAAGTTCGATCCGCGAGGATTCCAGGGTTTCTTTTCGTTGCATCTTTTAAATCCCGAATATCTGTTCGGACAGGTGTCTTCGGGAGAGTAGTCCGACGGAAGTGCCTCGCTGGTGTTTTTTGCCAGTAGTACACCATTTATGTTGTCCGTAGCTCTGAGACGCCTCAGTGTATCTCTAGTGAACATAGAGAAAGGCATGACGACCGTGTATGGACCCGCCGTGCTCTTCTCCTCCAGCCATTTTAGATCATCCTGACCTTCCACCAGATGAATTACTCCTACGCTCCCCGATCTGCTCGCTGGAAACAAAATCATTCAGTATCGTGGCAGTAGAACTATAGTGATTGAGCATATTTGGACAATGGGTGGGTCCTGAAATTCTGAACTATCAAAATGTAGAACTGCCGATATTTCGAAACAGGAAAATAATGAATATTCAAATGTACAAGAGCTGATTTTCCAAGAAATACGTAGGCTATTAAGAATATTAACTTGTCTCCGTTTTAAACTACAAAAATTTCAACCTTTTTAAATCCGCTCGTCCAAAACGTTGACCGTTGACTGACGATGGGCAGAGGTCAAAATTTTGAATGATCGAAATGTAGAACAGCCGATATTTCGAAGTAGGAAAATAATGAATGTTCAAATGTAGAATGGCCACTCTCCTGAGAAGTGCATAGGCCGTTAAAAATATTAACTTGTCTCCGTTTCAAACTTAAAAAATTTCAGGCTTTCTAAAGCTGATTGTCTAAGTAGTTACAGCCGACTTATGAAAATGTATTTTGGAATAAAGAAGCCCTCGAAGAAATGACCTTTCGCTGAAACAGTTATTCGGCTGGCAATTAATCTAAAATGCAATTTTCGATCGACTCGTGTTTTGACATTTTAATATTCGCAATGATGAGATTTCAAAATAATAGTCGCCGTACATTTCGGTCGTTCAAAAAATTGACCCCCTCCCTAAACAATGAGTCATGAAACATACGAGTCACATCTTTTTTTTCTTTTTTTAGCAATTAACGAAAGAACTTTTTGTTGCACACACACACACACACACACACATATATTATTGTTACTTACACGAGCAGCCGAATTGATGAGTGCCGTTGTGCTTGCGAAAACAAGCAGCTACGCCGTCGACCGACATATAAATCATATCCTTGATCCTCGCCGCAAACACTGAAAATCCGTACGATAAATCACACAAAGATTTCGTGAATAACCAAACAAAAATTAAACTCGTTTCACTTCACCGTCACTTACCACCGTTAATCGCGATAAATAATATGAGTAATCGAAGGTCTGTGAGACGAGTCATTGTTCAGTGTGATATTTGTATCTGTCAAACTAGCAAAAAAGAAAAATAAACAATGTATGGAAAGCACGGATGAAAAACCGCTCTGCAGCAGTTTTAGAGGCGATGATCACAACGACTGTTTTCCGCTCGACGCTTTTTCGTTTTGGACATCCATTGAATCGGTAGGTAATCGTCTACACCAAATTCATTTCAGTCAAAACTCATTTCCACCAAAAAGTAACTAGATCGGGAAAACACCATGAATCTTGTATATACGATACATGTTGTTTTCTCCGACCTGGTTAGTTTTGGCGTAAACAATACTGTAGCTTTTATTTATTTTTTCTTATTATCTTTTATATTTTTTCTTTTTTTTTTTTAATGTTATTTTTATATTTTATTCGATGTTACTCGGATTGTGTGAATTGTTACGGAGTGGTTTGTATCTTCATGGCAAGGTGTTCTTACGAGGCTTAGGCCTCGGAACATATGTAGAAATAAACGAATCTATCTATCTACCGATATCCTACCTTCGTGATTTATACTAAGAGGAGGATAATTGTCAAGTTTTAAACAATAGAAGCTTGCAAGTTCTGGAGAGAGTTAACATTTTTTTTTCAATTAAATGAGAACGATTTTTCGATAACAGAAATATATATATTTATCCTGATCTTGTCAATATTTTGCGGTATCTAAACCTATGAGATATTATTAGTATATAATAAAAAAAAGCCTCGATAAAAATGCCTCTACTAAACATATTAAACGTTTATAAAAATATTTATGTATAATATTCAAGTATAAGGTACGTTCAAAGAGGATCACTAGCAACAAATTCGATCGTCTTGGCACGGTCGGTAAATAATCTTCCCAATAATCACGAGTCGTTTGCACGACGAGGTGAAAATAAATTATTTTCTCCGATATAACAATTAACGATCGGAAGCCATTGTGACCTAGCCAAGATCGTTCAGCTTGCGAAAGACAAGCTCCATCTCAGGTCGATCTTTGGCCAATCTGTTGGAGCACCATTTTCCCAACACCATCAAGTTGGGGTAAACTTCCTTAGGCTCAGCGCCCGCTTTCTTGTCCATCAGAAGCGGTAGATCATGGTCGTTCCAGCTGTCCACGAACTCTTTGAGAAATTTGTGCTTCGGCCTTGACTCGTCGTACGCGGATAGTCCCGTTGCCAATTCGAACAGAACGATACCGTAGCTGTAAGTGTCGATTTTCGTCGACAAACTTTTGCCGCGAAGAAACTCGTCCGGCAAATAAGGCCTCGTGCCGTGAACCTTGCTGACCTGCGAACAAAAATTGTATTCAGAACATTCATCCCGCCCTGGCAACCTCGACGACCTCGAAAGTTTTACCGAAAAATAACTCAGTTGATTTGGGACATTGCAGAACCGAAAAAATGCCCCTAATTACCGAAAAATAACCGAATGCGGTACCGCAACCGTCATCCTTTGTTAAAGGGTGACGGTAGATGTAACGCATTCGGTTATTTTTCGGTAACTAGGGCGATTTTTTTCGGTTCTGCAATGTCCCAAATCAACTGAGTTATTGACGGTAGTTTTTCAGTGACGTTCCTTTGTTTTCTCACTTATTTTTTTCGGTGATCAGGGTTGCTAGGGCGAGCTCGGAACCGAGTCTCTCACCTTCATAGATTCCTTTTCGGGACCTTCGCGCGCCAGTCCGAAGTCCCCGATCTTGGGCTCGAAATTTTTGTCCAACAATATATTGGCGCTCTTTATGTCGCCGTGAATGAGCGGCTTGTCGCCGATCGTGTGAAGATATTGCAAACCTCGAGCCGTTCCCTTCGCGATTTCGTGACGTTGCATCCAGCTCAGCGGTACGCTTCTGTGTCTCAGCAGCAATTTGTCCTCGAGCGAGCCGTTCTGCATGAATTGGTAGACGAGGCAGGGCGCCTCGCCGCCCAAACTGTAAGCGTACAGCGGTAAGATATTCTCGTGCGGACGAGAGTTCAATATTTTTATTTCCCTGAGAGACTGCTGGAGCTGTATTATGTAGCTGCTGTCCGACTCGGGACCACGACGCTCAATCTTCTTTATCGCGACGTCCGTGTTCTTCCAAGTACCTGGAACGTTCGAGTATAAATATAGTTGTTGAATGCTGTGACCGATGAGAACATTTAGTTCTTTGATTTGCTGCGGCTTCGGAACGGTCTAATTTCGGAATCCTTTTTTTGGTCTTTAATGAAAAGAATCAATTACATTTCGATCCTGATCGATGTTTATTTTGTGTTTCTTTTCATTGTAATATTTTTTCCCTTTCTTTTTGGATGCTCATGGCGTTCTTATTAAAATTGCTATTATTCGTGTGTAATCGTCTGTGATGTGTTCTGTTGTATTTCTTGACTATGTTCTTGACTATGCGTACAGCTTATTATCTGCTTTATACTGTTAATACCGGTTAGACAAGCGATTTAGTTGTCGTTTGGCCCTTGGGAAAGCTGGTATTTACATTTTACTTATTTGTGTGGATAGTCACACGAACAGAATACAGGCGCGGGTGTTTGGGACACGTTTGATCCAGAGTCCCGAACGCCATGAGCACCTAAAAAGAAAGGGCAAAAAGTCGTAATGAAAAGAAACAGACAAAACAAACATCGTTCTGCAGAGCGCCCCGACTAGGATTGAAACGTAATTGAGTCTCTTAATTAAGATGAAGAGCATGTGCAATACCGCGGTCGGTAATAAAAACTGTAATCAACTTTTCTCACGGATTCTGGGAAGTAGTTAAAAGAAAAGTCTCATCGGAAGCCGAGACGATATACGTTTCCGATGAGATTTCTCTTTTGACTGTACATACGGTCAAAAGAATTGTGAGAAAAAAAAAGACGAGAACTTGTGAGAAAAGTTGATTATAGTTTTGCATACCGACTAAAGTCCAAAAAGAAGAGGATTCCGAAATTAGACCGTTCCTAAGCCGCAGCAAATCAAAGAAATAAAGTTACGGTATAAATTTCCGAGTATCGGCCGTTAAATTTTTAATCCACGAAAATTTCAGTCGCTTTCCATAAACTTTCAAACGATACCTCGGTAGACCGTGCCGAATCCGCCTTTTCCTAAAATATTTCGTTTGCCCCATCTCTCGGTGGCGAGAGCCAATTCGTCGTACGAAATTTGCGGCAGCGTCGACTCCGTATTCACGAACGGTAGGCTGCTTATATTTTTCGAGCTCGACGCGACTCGCTGGAGAACGGGAGAGAGACGCGATCCCGGAACTGGCGAGACGACGAGTAAATTATTGGAGTCGCTCGGCGCAGCGACGCTGGGAGGGACAAGTTGTTGCATCGGTTGATTGAGTATCTTTCGCGACTCCTCCGTCTTCGTGTGTTCGGCTATGACGACCTTGGGTACCACGGCGGGACGAGGAACGTTCTTGTTAAAATTTTGGGCTCCTATTTTGAGATCCTTGGAATTTTTGTTGCGCATCCTCTGTCCCAAGACTCTCTGCAGATTTCCCTCTCCGTTGTCGATCAGGGCATGAAATCTTTGCTCGACGAAGGGCTTCAGCGGCAACATCGACTGGTAGTGTTCCATCCTCGACAGCAGGATAAACAACTCCAGTATCGTGTGATTGTAGTGACCCCAAAGCGTTAGCAATTCGTCCGTAGGATTTTTCTCCTTTCTTAGATTTTGAATCGTGAGAGTGTCGTACTTCATCCAATTACCTGAAAAATGCAATTTATCATTCGTTATCGTTACTTATTATTAATCGCTGTTAAAAATTATATTATTATGAATTATCGTTAGAGTATCATGCGATTATTTTGAAATAGTTTTTTTTTCGAATTTTAATCGCAAGAGTATTGTAATTCATAAAACTGCTCCAAAAGGCAATTTAACATTTGTTATCATTGCTTATTCTCATTGCCTGTTAAAAATGATTATTATTATTATGAATTATCGTTCGAGTATCGTGCGATTATTGCGAAATCGTGTTTTCTTAGAACTTTAAACGCAAGCGTACCGTACTTCATACAATTACCTCGAAAACGCAATTATGCGAGTAAATAATTAATGCAAAGTAGAGCTTACCCGCGAGTTCCTCCCACTTGTCATTCTGGTTAAGTATCTTGCAGAGTTCCGAACGCTCGAAAAATGGCAAGTTGTAAACGTACTTTATATCCTTGATATTTCCATTAAACTCGGACGACGCCATGGTCGTTCTTGATTTTCTTTATTGACTTAAACAGTTATAGAAAAAAATGTTGATAAAAATGACAACAGCAACTTAACGGTGCACGGTCCTGAATACGCCATTATTGTCATTAACCATGGGCGTGTTTCAATGTCAGCTGCAAAAGTTTTTAGCAGTTCTGGAGGTTACAAATTGTTCGTTTTTTTTTTAGCTGAAAGAATGGCAGAGCTCGTCGTTACCGATGCAAGTTACTACGGTGAATGATAAATTGATAAGTGAGAGTTCTAGAATTGAGTCTGCGGTTTCCTCGTCCAAAGATCGACGCCAATGGTTTTTAGTTCTCGGCTTGCGATGGCCTCGAGCGGACGGAGGCTGCACAGGCCCGGACCTAACGAAACACGGACAGGTAAGACAATGGCACAGCTGATAAAAACGATCGTTCGGCGTCCGGAGTGTACAGAAAACAAGAGACAACATATATATGGAAACGGCGTCTACGGTTTTCGTTCGCTCGAAGAGGAAATAGCATTTCCTTCGGTTCTTTTTCTTCATTTTTTTTTTTGTCGTCCATGAAGGATCTCAAAGATTGCCTGAAGACTCGTGCCGTTGGCAACAGAAGTTCGACAGAGTTAGATCTCCAGTCAGAGGATTCCTTTTGATTCCTTTTCTCTGAGAAGATCTTCGAGATTCCTCCGGAAGTCCAATCGTAGCTCAACTGCTCGTTCCCATTCACGACTTCTGGAGTTTCTCGGGCGTTCCCACGGCTCTCGACTTTATCTCCCACGCTTCTCAGATAGACTCGGGTAGAGTCGCGCTTTTCTTTTCCTGTTCCGACGTTGGGAAACTGGGATACCGTGATTGTTTGAATAATATTTTAACAAAGAGCATTCGATGCAAGGCACTCGGTTATCTTTGACTGTTTTGAACCTGATATTTATTCATCAAAGCAGTTCTGCTCTGATTGAGACTGCATCCAGAAGTGTGCTAGATTTAACCACAATTCGCGCGTGTTCCTAAACTCATCTTTTCAGACGATTTTAAGAAGCCAACCAAAGGATAATCGCTTGCTGCGTTAAACTGCGTGATTGAACATGCTCGGCGGATTGACTTAGTCAAGCTCACAAATCGTCCAGATCGACAGGCAATTAATTCAACGAAAATGAATAAAATTAAACGCCTGGAGCTTATTTAACCACACAGACGGTTCGGGCAACTGCTTATATTCTTCCATGATTATGATTATAGAAAGAAGTTACTGTCGATACGGGCATTCTTGTATTCGAGTCTGTAACTGCACAGATGGTGGACAAAGAGAGGCAGCGGTTGTCATCAAACGCTTCTGGAAATGGATTATAAGGATGTTACATGTGAAACATACGAGACTACCGAAAATCTGTTATAAACGACATCCACAACTATAAGTATAATTGGGTCGTACTCGTAGTCGAGAAAATGGGAGAAACTGGCCTCGCGTTTCTGGATCCGTTTGACAATTTGGACGGAGAAGTGGGGAGAGCGAGCTCTCTGGCATTCTACGCACAGATTGAGAGGCACTACAGGGAGCAAGATGTGGATGAGACAGCGTCCATATCCATATCAGCGAGCACACTCGCTGCAATTTTCACTCATTAGAACAGCCGTAGGAACCGCTGCAGAATATTTCAAAGTTAGAGTCGCCTGTTCAGCACTCAGAGTCGTGGCCCAATTAAACCTTGCAAATAAGTACCTCTTTGGGATCGCCGTGAATAGACACAGCCACAAGTTCGACTTCAATGAAAACTATCCAATGTTTGAGGTAGTCCTTCGCTAATAGTGTTCACTTCACATAAGTTTCACAGAAATGAGAGGGAATTGTAAACACTTCTCGACGTTATAAAGATCTGAAAAAAATCAAGCGTACTAAAGATACCGATAGGATTAATTTTGCATAACAATAAATCCAAAGTGTCATTAACAAATTTATGAAAAATAAAATTTTTCAACAAGTCTCCCGGAAAGATAACGTTTTTTTTTTTTTTAATGAAAATTTTTCGTTCACTTTTCTGAATACGTATGAATTTTTTCTGATTTTTAAATTCATTTTGAATTTTCTGACTTTCTACACGTTTTTTCCATATAAAAAAAAAAATCAAAGTGAATTGTAAAATCTGAAAAAATTCATACGTATTCAAAAAAAAATGAACGAATAATTTTCATTAAAAAAAAAAAAAAGTTAGGTTTCCATCTGTGCAGTGTGTACTAGGGTGTGTAAAAAAAAATCATTTTTTTTTTTAAATTTTCCTCCCATCTTCTTAAACTACAGATTTCAATCTCAAATTGAACCTTGCGAAAGTCGGTGCCTAGAAAAAAATCCTAAGAGGTGCCGCATTCGACGTTTGTACCCAAAAAATGCGGCACCTCTCAAACTTAATTGTCAGTGACTGCCTTTCGCTGGATTTTTTCATCGATGAAAAAAATGTAGTTCTACGGGGTAGGAGGTTAACTTTTTGTCTTTGTTTTTAATAAACACAAAAAAATATCGATTTTTTAAATTCGTATACAGAAAACTATAAATGTCCAGTAGGGTGAATTTGTTGAAAACAAATTCCTCCCACCCTCCAAAAGTATATATTGTCTTAAAAAAAAAAAACGGTGTGGCTATTCGCACCCTTTCGTGTGTCGTGTGTCGTGTGTCGTGTGTCGTGTGTCGTGTGTCGTGTGTCGTGTGTTGCCATATAAGCTTTTATACAGGTGAGCTTTTCGTGTGTCGTGTGTCGTGTGTCGTATGTTGAAGCTTTTTCGTGCGTCGTACGTCGTGCCTTCCTGGTCGTACTGTGGCATAGCATTTATCGTGTGTCGTGTGTCGTGTGTCGTGTGTCGTGTGTCGAGAGTGTTGTGTTTCATAATTTATTAGTTTCAATTAAGCATGACATTATTCGTGTGTCGTGTGTCGTGTGTCGTGTGTCGTGTGTCGTGTGTCGAGAGTGTTGTGTTTCATAATTTATTAGTTTCAATTGAGCATGACATTATTCGTGTGTCGTGTGTCGTGTGTTGTGTGTCGTGTGTCGTGTGTTGAATGAGTTGTGTTTCACCATTTATTAGTTGCAATTGAGCATGGCATTTTTCGTGTATCGTGTGTCGTATATCGTATATCGAAGCCCCATAATAATTTTCATGTGACGTGTGTCGTGTGTCGTGGTTGTGCATGTTGTGTGTGTGTCACCACTCATTAGTTCCTATTACGCATAATGATTTTTGTGTATCGTGTGCGTGCGTGCTTTTATCAGTTCGTATTAAGGCAATGTGAAATTATTCCGTCGCTATCAAACACCTGAGTTTCGGCATTCTTGAAAAAAGTCCATTACAATATAGGTTTTGATACCGTCCGACTAATTTCCCATTGCCTTAATGTGAGCTAATAAAAGGTGAGACACAACACGGACGCCGCACGACGCACGATACACGACACACGAAAAATATTATGCTTAATTGGAACTGATCAATAGTGAAATACAACACGTTCGATATACGATATACGACACACGATACACGAAAAATGCCATGCTCAATTGCAACTAATAAATGGTGAAACACAACTCATTCAACACACGACACACGACACACGACACACGACACATGAATAATGTCATGCTCAATTGAAACTAATAAATTGTGAAACACAACACGCTCGACACACGACACACGACACACGACACACGACACACGACACACGAATAATGTCATGCTTAATTGAAACTAATAAATTATGAAACACAACACTCTCGACACACGACACACGACACACGACACACGATAAATGCTATGCCACAGTACGACCAGGAAGGCACGACGTACGACGCACGAAAAAGCTTCAACATACGACACACGACACACGACACACGAAAAGCTCACCTGTATAAAAGCTTATATGGCAACACACGACACACGACACACGACACACGACACACGACACACGACACACGACACACGACACACGACACACGACACACGACACACGACACACGAAAGGGTGCGAATAGCCACACCGAAAAAAAAAAACACCTCCCGAAAGGTGGTCGTTGACAATTACGTTTAAAAGGTGCCGCATTTTTTGGGTACAAACGTCGAATGCGGCACCACTTAGGATTTTTTGCTGCTATACTTTATACTTTTTGAATTCTATACTTTAATATGGCGGGAGCAATATTAAAAAAAAAAAAAAGTTCTTTTTGAGAAACACCCTAGTGTGTACGGATGTGTTTACTCGCTCATAGGAACACTATTGATTCTACAGCGGAAGATAGCTTAGACTTAGCTTACATCCTTTGATACCGAAGTGGAAAAAATTGCATTTACCGAGTTAGAATCGCAGATTAACAGCAAGTCTGACATCGTTTATGATTTAGCTGGTGTGCGCGAACCAAGTGTCGTTTTCTCAGTAGCTCGAGAATTGGTCATTTCATTGCGGAATGTTCTACCTTCATTTCATCGCAGAATGTTCTACTTTGTCAGTGTAAGGTAGTTCTTACACTGAGAAAAACTTATATAGTAAATAGTACCCAGAGGGGACGACTATATTTTATAGTTACGACAATGACAAAAAATTTTATTTGTAACTGTAATTATAGTTCAATCAATTGCACTATACACTATCACGAACTGTCTATATACTATTGCAAACTATCTTGTATAGACGTCCCCCCCCCCCCCCCCCCCCCCCCCTCTGGGAACTTTTCGTTACAGTAGGAAATACCATTATTTTTTCTCAGTGTGTCTGAAATAAGGCCCGATATCAAGTAACTGCTCCTCGAGAATATATAATATACTGTCACTGTGAATTATCACGCGCAAATTGGTTAGATACGACTCGTAATAATGGAGTTTCGTTCACTAAAATAGCGATGCGAAACAAAAAAATGGGTCCTACGAAATGGCCAAAAAATTAGAGAAAAAAGAAATAAAAATAAGCACATACATACAAAACATAAAAACTGTACAGATGGAATTCACCGGTCAATCTTGCTTCTGAGCCCTGATAGTAACTCGGTAAATGCAATTTTCCACTTCGTTATCAACGTATGCAAAATCCGAGCGTTTATGATTACACTGTAAAAAAAAAAAAAAAATCTGTAAATTTAATATCCAGGGAATTGAAATTTCCTTACGTTATTTACATTACATTGAACATTAATGTACTTTTACTGTAAAAATTACAATACGAGATATTAAGATTACAAATATTTTGTCTGAAATTAAAAAAAAAAAAAAAATGTCCATAAAAAATACTAATTTTACTGTAAAATTGCAACGCATATGTATTTGAAATTTCACAAGCGGTTTATGTAAAAAAAGCTTCCAATAGTGGTTCAGTAATTTTCAAACAATTTTTTTTTACAGTTTAACTACCAAGTCCATGAATGAGCTATCCCTCGCTATATATACAATCAATTGTATTCCAAAAAGCAAATAAAAGCACACGCATACAAACCGCATAGTTGGATCCCACCCTTCAATCTCGTAATTCAAATTTCCATTCAGCCCTTCGATGCTTCTCCACCGTTTCGAGAACACCCCGACTCTCGCTCATCGCCCAAAATATAAGAAAAAAAAAACATTCTGGTAAAACCCGAATCGAGACCCTTTCCACCGTGACTCATCGGGCCTTTTGTCGATCGGGCTTGTGGTACAGTCATCGGGAAGTTTCTCGCAAGCGATTAAAATCGAGCCTCGAGCCCTCCGATGAGGAAGAGGGAGCCAAATGAGACACGAGCCACCGAGAGGGTGAGTCTCGCAGTTGGCTCCCTCGTTGTCGAGACAGTCGCTCCTTTGCAAAAAAAAAGAAGAAAAAAAAAAAAAAAATAGGCAAGAGAGCTAGAGAGGATAAAAAAAGAAGCTCTCCCGACGACTCTTCCGCGTCTGGCGGCCCTAAATCCGCCTCCGTCTGCCGGCCGGAGGGTTGGTAAGGGGGGCGGTCAGGAGGCGGCGGGGAGGAAAAACCGAATGGTGAAAAAAAGGGAAAAGGGTCGCGCGCTCGGTCGCGGGAATCGACTCGCGTGCTGTGCATGAGGATGGCCAGAAGCCGGTGGGGGGTCGCAAAAGGGGGATGAAAGAGGGATGCGCGCTCGGTGGGTGAGTCGCGCGCCGCGCCGTGGGAGGGAGGTCTTCGAACCCCTTGCCGAGTTTCCTGGGTTTTAGTCTGCATTGCGCATTCACGAGGCCGGCGCATCGTGACGACGACGCCGCTTGCCGTGACGCCTGTCGCCGAACGGTAAAAAAAAAACCCCCCTCGTCCTTTGTCATCGTCACGCAAGGTACGAACCGACGACCGGAGACACTGCTTCCATCAAATCCCCGTCGGCCGCCCCCGCGCCGTATCGTCCAAGTCGCGGAAACTAAAACCCGACCCTCTTTTTTGTACACCGGCTGTCTGCACACCGCGACTCGTCACCGTCGACCGGAGAACTCCGGGACAAGCCATCCGCCACCGCCAGCAAAGAGCCGAAAACGGGAGTTCGCGGATTCTCGCTCAGCGAGAGCTCTCGGCCTCGACCCACGAGGCAGACGGAGGAACGCCGTCGTCGTCGTCGTCGTCGTCGTCGTCGTCCTCGTACTCTGACAAATACTCGAGCAGCGGCGAGGAGGGTGCTCGAGGGCTACTCGGCTCGAAGGGATTCGAGGACTCCTCACTCTGTCGTGAGTACATATTATATTTTATTTTTAGTTTATTCTAGCTTTAGTTTATCCTATTTTTAGTTTATTCTAGCTTTAGTTTGTCCTATTTGTAGTTTATTCTAGCTTTAGTTTTTCCTATTTGTAGTTTATTCTAGTTTTAGTTTGTCCTATTTTTGGATTATTTTATTTTTAGTTTAGTTGGTTTTTATTTTATTTTATTTTACTTTTCGTTGTTTTGTTTTGTTTTTATGTTTTTAGTACATTTTGAAAAAAGTGGCAAAGATGAGGGGTTGGGAGAATTAATTTATGGTCGAGATAAACAATTTGAAGAAAGAGGGACAAAGATGGAGCCGTAGTGAGCGGTAATACACTTTTTCAATCAATTGTCGATTCGAGAACTTCTGACTTTATCGTGAGTATATTTTTTATTTCGTACTGGCTTGTTTTATTTTGTGTGTATGTTCCTTGCCAAATACTCGAGGAGTATCGAGAAGTGTGCTCGAGGCTTCTTCGAGTCGAAGGGATTCGAGGACTCCTCACTCTGTCGTGAGTACGTACTTTACTCGATTTTATTTTATTTTATTTTATTTTATTTTATTTTTTTAATTTAATTTAATTTAATTTTGAAAAACTGCAAACAATGAGGTTTTGGGAGAACTAATGGACGGTCGTACTGAGCGATAATTGCTGTTTTCAATCAGTCGTTAATTTGCGGACTCCCGACTTTATCGGGAATGCAATTATCTATTTTTATTTTAAGTACAAATTCGGTGATGTGAGAGTCGATAATGGTTTGCCGATAGAGAAATATTTTTGTGGCCAAAGAGTAAAACATGCATTCGAAATTCTACTTTCATTGGGAACGATCGAAAAAATTGGAAGAACCGATTGATAGTCGAGACAAGTCGTTAAAGAAAAATAAGAATATAAAAATAAATGCCTTGGCACTGCCAATTAATTGTTAATTCCACGAACGCATTATTATTATCTGTGTATTTATGAGAAGTTTTTTTTCCCCTAAGATGTAGAGATAGCGACGAGGGAGGACTTCGAGGTATAATTACGCGAGGGTCAGTGCACCGCGGTGGTGCGAGCAATGAGCATACTCGGATACGTACGTGACCAAGTGGTACGAGTAGTTTTCGGGACGACTGACTGAGAGAGCCTCGGGATTTCCAACAGGTAGAACTCTCCTCGGGGGACCTCTGAGTTTCGGCATTCTGGTGGAGTCAGAACGGAGATTTCGTTTATCTCCTATAGGATTTCCTCAAAATCAATTCGCTGCAGCTTATATAAAAAAAAAATCAATATACGAACGTCAATTACATCGCTGTAGGAAGCTGTCTGAGGGCGGATTATCGGCACCTGTCTCAGCGAAGCATAAAACTATTCCCGTCAAAAAAAAAAAAGGAAATATCGATCCCAAAAACCGACAAAGTTGACACGCGAGGCGAGTGGTTGATTAAACGAAGCGGCTATAATCGAGCGCCCGCCGAGCGTCGCCGTTCAAAAATAGATTCTCTCGTCCCTTAAATAAAGCATCTATTCCACCCAAGCGAAAATTTCCCATTCAGTCGAACGACTTACCCAAAAATTCGTCCGACCCCATATCGACCCCGACCACTCGTTTTATTTATTTTCATACATTTTATTTAATTCTTTTTTCAGTATTCCCCGACGAAGTCTCCCTCCGACCGGATAATAGCGATAGCAGCAACAATTCAATCGGACATCGGACGGGAGCAGTTCCACAATTTTTTTTTTTTTTTTAAAGCCCCTCGTCCACGTCGCGTTTGTTCCAGACACCGTGTTCGATCGTACCTCGCGATATTGCCTGGCGCTAGACGTCGAAGAAAACCTATTATCGTATACGAGAATTGAAGTTCTCGTGTACGAGTCTCTTCCACCGAACAGACAATAAGCCAGCTATATGCCAGGCTGCCTAGTACACCTCCGCTGCCTCAGTCGTTACGAGGTACATGACTCTATATGCGTACAATACACCAGACCTATCTATATCTACATATATATCTATATATATTTATATATATGTATGTATATGTATATAGCTTCGCGTACGTTAATACTGGCCGAGGTATGTACGAAACACTTATGTACCTTGATTACATAGACGATATCAACGTTTATGTAAGGTAGAGTTCATATATATATATATATATATATAATATATATATAACATATATATGTATATATGTGTTTGTATGTATATAGGTGTATGCAGGTATAGAGAGAGCGCCGTACAAAGGGTAGGCAGAGAATGCACTGCTCTCGACAATACACAAGTACACAGAAGGTGGTGTAAGGGTACGTGTAGCCGAGAGGGGCGACAGGCGCCGCGATATCGATCCCACGCAATATCGCATGGGCCCGTGTTCGACGTCCCCGACGCCCGGCCTCCCTCGTGTTCCACTTGCCCCACGATCTCGACGGTACAACGACACAGAGCCTGCAAACTCGCCGAGTCCAGCCCGCGAGCGCCAGGAAGCGATTTATCGCGAGACGGAGGCGATCGCGCGCTGCCCGCTCGCCGCCAAACGGCCGGAGGCACCGAGTGCCTGTACACATGGTGGCAACGAAAAAAAAAAGAAAATTAGCGGAAAAAAATATTCCGACTTGACCTGAAAGAGTAATTTTGAGTTTGAAATTCATTGGTATTAAAAAACGTATGTTCATGATTGTATTTAAATAGCGGCGGAAAATTATGTTCGTAGAGTTCGTTTAAGGCGCATATTTTTTCGACCTA
Source organism: Amblyjoppa fuscipennis (assembly GCA_963575735.1). Classification (NCBI taxonomy): domain Eukaryota; kingdom Metazoa; phylum Arthropoda; class Insecta; order Hymenoptera; family Ichneumonidae; genus Amblyjoppa; species Amblyjoppa fuscipennis. The sequence goes on along the minus strand of OY754495.1, from coordinate 4,639,679 downwards.
GATTGCACTTGAATTTTTGACACTTTGTTTGCGTTGATAAAAAGTTTCTGAGATGTGAAGAAACCAGAGTTGAGCAGTATCAATTATATTATATATTTTTAATGTTTTAAATACTCAAATAATTCTCTGGTTGTTAAAGTAGTTTTTGGGCCAATCAAGTATAAAGTAACAAATATTTTTGGGCCCACCTCCATATTTGAATTTTGAGAATGATCGTGCGAATATCCGAAGCCAAAGTACTTGGGAGATATTTTGCCCAACTCGGGATTAAAAGTTCCTGAGGGGTGAAAAACGCGGAATTCTTTACATTTTTATTCTGCAAGGTGATAGCTTTATTTTTTCTCCCTCTGTGACCAGTAATTTTTAGGGATCGATAAAAAAGAATATCTGCTTTTTCTGAGCATTTTTCAACTTCCTGAAATTTGAGGGATTTCCGGTGAAAGTCATCGTCATGTTGTACGAGCAACCACAAGGAGCGAGCAGCCCATTTTGGTTACCAATGCTGGATTTTAGCTGGTTCACGATTCGTGGTCGCTGGGACTTGAAATACGAGACGAGAAAACATAGCGGGGTTCGTTTCGTGAAATTGCAACCGAGCACCGCCGGGGGTTGATTTGCTTGGCCGCGACGATTGGTCAGATTAATCCCGTGTATCGGGGTCAGATCGATTCGAGGTAGCCGAGTTTCGTACCCCAAAGTTTGTTTCGACGTCCCACGGCGAGAACCCGTATCGGTTTTGCTCGAGAAACCGTATCGGACTGGCTGGCACAAGTTAGCGGAAGTTTTGAAAGCGATAAGATGGTTTCCACAGTTAGTGTATTTACGCTCGATACTCGAGATATCTGATCGTACCGTTTGCTTTCAGATTGCAATTAAAAGGAAACAATGTTGGGCTGTTCGAGCGCAGGAAAAACGATCCTCTTCGTCGCGGGATGGACCTGCATTTTGGTCGCTCGTTGCGAGGGTGAGGAAACAAAATACAATTAATTACTCGAAATTGTTGGGGGAAAAAAATTATGCGTGGAAGGTATCAAAATATTTGTCAATTTATATGATTGTACACGGTAAAAAAGATTTGTAAATTCAGCAAACTTTTTTATCCACAAACGTCCATAATTATTTTGTTGTTAATTTGACAGTAAAAAAAAGGAAACACGCAAAATGAACATGAAAAGAATCGCGGCCGTTTGTGGATAAGAAACTTTGGTGCCTATTTTACTGTGTAAATATAATATATATCATATATTGCATTACACAATATGTAAAATGCATAACACAAAACAAAACAAAACAAAACATATTTATATAAATGTTCTATATTAATAATACAACTAGGTCGAATTGAATATATTTCGAATATATATGTGCATATATTGCATGTATTTAATTTCCGCGACGAAGATCTGTACACAGTAAAAAAAGTTTGAACGTTGTAGAAAAACTTATTGTCCGCGAGCGTCCACAATTTTTTCATTCGTCAATTTTCCGATCGCGCCATTCAGCTCTAGTTTCACAAACAAAAGTACAAACTAAAATTGTCAATGACCCGGGATAATAAAAGGACAGGTTTGAATATTGAAACCTTAACGAACGAGCTTGTCACTTATCGAACAAAATAATTTTTGCGAAACTTCGTATTCCGATTTTGCGAAATTATTGTTTTACTCTGTACTGACTATTGAATTGATGAATGCAGGAATAAGCCAAGAGCCGAGCGCGGTCGAGGTGGAGTCCGAGGCGATATTGGAGCGCGCAACCGCGTGGCTCTGGAACCAGCGTGACAAGGATGCCGGCTGGGGAAACGACACGCACAGAGTGCTTCTGGCTCTTCGATTGGCCAATCTTTCGCACGACGAGAATTTACCGTCGCCGGCCGCGATCGAAATGCAACTCAGCGGGAAGCAAATGGAGCTCGAAATAGTTCTGCTGCTTTGGAGGTAAATTTGTAGATCAATTGACCCTGAACCTCGCCGATCGACCGATCAACGGTTGGCAGCGACGTCGCCTGTGTTTAGGAATACCATTACGAACCTCCTCCGACTTCATCGTTTGTAATGGCAATTCTAAGGATTACGCAAGGAAGCCATTTTCGTATTATCTAATATGGCTAACAGAACGGGTCGTGATTCTCCGATAAGTCTCCGCGGCGATTGCCCGCCCTACGGTGAAATACTACTAATCTGTAATTGAAGAAAATTGGATTGCTGCGCTATTTTATTTTATCCCCTTCATTTTATTTTTCTTTTCTTTATTTAATTCTCTGGCTGAAGAATAAAATGCGACTTCGTTCTGGCGAGAAAAAATGTCGAGATTTTTTCTTCTTCATATGCTTGTTTTAGATGGAATGAAAGATGGTAATTTTAACTAAATTTTTGTTTTATTTTTCAGGCATCACGAGGTCGGTTTTTCAGCAGTGCGTTTGGCCCGTTACACCCTCGCACTGAACGCCCTGTGCATGGATCCACGACAGTTTCACGGTCACGATCTTATCGGCACATTGCAGCATCACGATCCGCCGACTGATTATGAATTCGCATTGACTACCCTGGCGGCTTGCAGCGCTCAGGCTCACGTGCGCAAGAGACAGATACGCCGACTTATGGATATCGCGGGAGCGGCTCAGTATCACAATGTCGGTCAGTTATCGTTATCATCAAATTATTTGAAGTAAAGAGATAAAATGTGCAAAATTTGTATAGCAAAAAATTGCATCGTAGTCCACAAAAACATTAAATCGGACTATTGGTTCCTCACAGACGAAGCTATTTTCGTAAAAAATGTTAAAAATGTTGTTGTATAATGTCTGTGGTATCTCCAACTTGCGTAAACTTTGAACTATCACCCTAAAAGAGCACCCGAATATAATATTTTGATCAAAGATCTTTGGTATTGAATTCCGCCGAAATCTATCCGAGCGGTCAGATTTTATGGGATTTTGATTTTTTTTTATTACTAAAAATTGTATAATTTCAGTAAACATGGAGGTATCGAACTGAAACGTGATACGAGAATGGAGTAACCCTATACGATGTTCGGTATTAAACTTAGCGAAAATTGATTTAACCGTTTAAATTTGTTGGGATTTTGAAACCGGAATTCTTTGAAAATTTTTTTTCCATGTTCGCCGTGAGTTTGTATATCAAATGTTGCCCTAGAAGTAAAATAATATGAAGATTCGTCATAAGTGGGGAAAAATACATAAGACATGGTCTCGAAACGACGGATTGGTCAAATTTCAGTTAGCGATTTATTTCTTCTTTTTTTAGATACGGTGGCAATGGTTATACTGGCCTTGCGTTGCATAGTCCAAGATCACAGGCACCGAAATCTTCATCATTTCGTGAGAAAGCCATCGGTGGAGTTGGCTCACCAGCAGAGGCTCGACGGAAGCTTTGGTGATTTGCACACCACAGCTCTGGCGATGCAGGCACTCGAGGAAGTGGAGAACGAGCCGGCCGACAATTGGAACAAATCGGCCGCATTAGGATGGCTCACCAGTCGTCAGAGACCCGATGGCTCCTTCGATGGCAATGTCCACGCTACCGCCGAGGCTGTCCTCGGTGTCGCTCCGAGGAGTCTCGCTAGCATTAGGACTCTGGATTGTGGGCAAGGTCTGACCGACAGCGCGCCACCAAGACTGACCACGAGCTTTGGTAGGCTTTTAAGGAGAGTGTATCATTGTTGTCGCCATTAGGTTTAGCATCCGCATTTTTTACATGCTACAGTTATAGTGCATGCTGCATTAACTGTAGTAAAATTAGAGGATCGTTTATCGGATATTTCAATGAAATAGTCGTTCTTGAAAAATCGAAGAACTTACACGTGATTCTTTTTTTATTTAATTTGCCAAGACGCAACCTTCGAACGATTCGAATAACAAGTGGATGTGCTAAAAAAATCTGTAAAAATTCACAGACGTACCCTTGCAGTGATGTTTTTTTGATAACCGAGAAGAAACTTTATTACGAAAGTCCGTATGGTTGTTGTGCTTAAAAAAAGTATGGTTGTTTGTGATCGGCAAAAAGTCTCCGGTGCTTGAAGGGTTAATTAACATCTTTCAAGTATTTTGGCTTCGGATATTCGCAAAAAATCATTCTGAAAATTCAAATGTGGAGGAGGTCATAAAAATATCTTTTATTTGATACTTAACTGGCCCAAAAACTACTTTAAATACCAGAGAAGTATTTGAGTTCTTAAAATAACTAAAATATATCATGGGTTTAAAATACTGTCCAGCTCCTTAAATCGCTTCTATTGACGCTTCCCATTTGATTTTTTTTTTGCTCGTGTATACACAGCTTGAATTTCCTGAATGTAGTATTTTTTTCCATAAAAAAATGTTATCTCTTATAATTCAAGTTTGTGAGTAACATTGTTATTTAATTTTGTAGATGTGACCTCGCCGGACAATCGCGGTGACAATTTGATACCATCGACAGCGGGCAGCAACTCGAGCAACGCGAGCACCGAGGCGGCCACTCCGGTAACAGCGATGCCCCAAATGGTCAACGTATCTTACACGCTCTGGGTAGGAACCAACGAGACATATCACCTGACCATAACTGCACCGAAGAACGAAACATTTTACGGCGTTATGATGCTCGCGGCGGAGATGTCGCCGCACTTCCAATTTTCCGCATCTGAATGGCCGAACGGACATTACGTTCACACTCTAGCCGGTTACAAGGAGGAGCCAATGTCCTATCACTACTGGTTGCTGTACAGACTCCCGACGCCGCCCGATCTCGCTTCGCCGCCAGGAAATCAGCTGGTCGCTCCAGGAGGTCGGTGACTCTCGAGTCGCATTTTTTTTTTTAAGGAATATCTTTGCAACAAGTTCGAGCGTTACTACTTTACTTTCTCGTTTCAGGTGTCGACGATCTCGAGATCAGCGAGGGCGAACACTATCTCTTCTGGTACAAGAAGCTGTGAAGAGAAAAATTCAGACGGGCGTTGAGCCAAGAGGAGAGAAGAAGCTGAGAAGAGAGGAGAAGAGCCGCATAAAACTTGGGGACGTAGATATCGAACGAGAATAAATCGATCTAGACGTGAATCCCGCGGTTCTTTATGCAAAAATAACAAATAACAAATAAAAAAACCAATACAAGCTCAGATATAAACGAAACGAAGATGCCGTGGATAAAGAAGGCATGGATATATCAAGATGAATACATTAATTGTTATGCGAATTATGAAAGCATAACGTTTTGTATGAAACTGCAATGCACAACCATATTGTACTTAATATCGTATTAATCAATCTTTAATAAACGCGATACAATACGTATGCGTTAGAACGATTCTTTATAACTCTTTTTGTTTCCTGTTTTTTTTTTTTTTTAGTTTTTCCACTCGAGAGAGATATTTTTTTCCTGGACAATCCAGTTCCTCTGCGGACGAAGTACTTCCGAAGAGAATGTCGTACCTGGATGCGGAGTGCATTTTATCAAGCATAGAGACAACCCGTCGAGTGCGAGTGGCTTTACCGGCCACCACGATCGTGTTAGAAGAGAGCTTGCCCGGCTTGTCTCGGTTATCTTTTTTCAAATGGTGTTACCGACCCTCTTCGCGAAGAAGCTATATCAAAAGAGGAAAAAATAGGTAAAGAAAGAAATTCTGTATTTATTGTTAAGGATTTTCATATTACAAAGGCTCGTACTCCGAAACAGTGAAAAAGCTTGTACATTATGTGTTACTTTTTATAAGAACTTATTGTCGACAAACGTTCACAATTTATTTGTTAATTTTACGATTGTCCCCGGATAATCGAAATCCCGGTTAATCCGAATTAGACAGCGAAAGTATAAAAGTCAATAAGGGCTAACGATACAACTTTATTTTGACTAGTTGCATTGACATTTGGGACAAATTGCACTTTATTGTTAAATAGTGTGAATAAGAATGTAAAGCTTTCGATTTTTTTTCACTAATAATACGTAAACTAGTTTATCTTTTGGAGGTACTTAGTGACTGCGAATTGCTCCTTGTATAAAAAAAAAACCTCGGCAGACAGATGGTTAATCCGCTTCCCGGTTAATCCGACCCCGGTTAATCGGGGTTCTACTGTACTTCCTAAATATCCTACACGTTTCTATATCGTACTAAGATACTTTAGGTCCTTAGTTGGTAAGATAGTTTCCTAGATTAGTTGTTAAGTGGCTCCGAAAGCCTTACTATATTTTTGTACCTTGTGTACTCTTTGATAAAAGAAGAAGCTATGTCCGAACTTAGGAATCGTTCTTACCATTTCGAGGCCAGGAAGAATTCGGGAATTAAATGAATTCCTTTTCATCGTCGAATTCGAGCTTAATTTATATCATTAAGTTTTATAGATCTATAGATCAATACATCACCGATCCATAGATAGTTGAGAAGCTAGAGAGTTGAGAAGAAAATACCAACGACCTGTCTTCGTGATCGACTTCGGTGTTTTTGTTGCAGATGGTGCTAGCGACCCTCTTCGCGAAGAAGCTACATCCGAATTTAGAGATCGTTCTTGCCATTTCGAGCCCGGGAAAAAGTCAACCACATGGCTCGATATATCTTTAAATCATTGTAGAAATATGTTCAATCTCTCTCAAATCTTACGAAATATTTCTAAAAAAATATGAATATAATGTTTTGAAATATTCTATCAAAATATTTCAGAAACACACTTAATCTTTCGACACTTTTAGAATATTTCTGAAATACTGTGATAAAATATTTTGGAAATATTTTTAATTTCATGATTCACCGAAATATTTCTACTAATGTTCCGCGTTTACACCGGTGTGTATATGCAATTTGGATTCGTGACCCAATTTTTCACATTTCGCTGAAATGTTCAACAAAACACTTGAGCGGAACATTTCCGGAATATTTCGATGTAAGACTCATCGGAGTACAAAAAAATATTTTCAAAATGTTTTTAAACATTTTACAAATATCTTTTTAATATTCATAAAATATTTTTAATATTTCAGAAAAATATTATTGAAACCTTTAAAAAGAAAATAGATCCGTGCTACGTGGGCTTCAAATGAATTCCTTCTCACCCTCGAATCCGAGCTCACTAACGAAATTTATGGATCACCGATCTATATATCGTCGAGAAGCTCGGCAGATCTTCGATAAAATACCAACGACTTGTCTTCGTGATCGACTTCGGAGTTGAAAATCTCAATGCATCGTTTATCGCTCAAATTCTTCATGAACTTGAAGAACGTCTGGGTGAATTTATTCCTGGAGAGTCTCGCGACGGAAAAAGTCTCCGAGCTGTGCACCATCGCAGTCTCTTCCTCGAGCTTCTCAATTGATAATGCACCGTTCTCCAAGACGTCTGCGAAAATGCGTTATTGCGATTCACGCATTGAATATCCGTTTTGCCTCAGCGACAGCAACGGAAGTTCGACCTCGATTGTGTACTTGAATTGGGGCGACTTCCGGAAGATCTTCCGGCTCAGCTGGCTGACCCGGTTCGGCGACTGTTGCTACGTCCGCTATCGGCTCCGAAGGATTCTCATCCTTCGCCTCCTCTTCGGAAAGCTCCACCTCGCTCATTATAATCTGCGCTTCGATGGTCTTCTCACCGTCTCGTTTACTTTAAATTGGTAATCAATTTCTTAGCCGTCGCCGCACCTGTATATTTACATTCATCTTAGAGATTACACTAAAGTCTTTAGTGTTTGTTACTTTTCGTTAAATTGTTAATTTAGTTATAGATTTATAAGTTATTTTTAGAATTTAGAGAATTGTGTTTTTCATTTTAAGCGAGAATCGAAATGGCTTTTTATCGAAAGACGGGCCTGTCACAAAAAATCCTGGATGGAAGCTCCGATAGTCTTTTTTTTTTTGTTCAAATAAGTGAACTATCGTCTCGGTTGTTTATTTTTATTAATCTTAGAAACTTTACACTAAAGTTCTTGGTGTTTGTTACTTTTTGTTAAATTATTGATTTATAAGTTATTTTTAGAATTCAGAGAATTGTGTTTTTCATTATAGGAGAGAATGGAAATGGCTTTTTATCGAAAATGGGCCTGTCACAAAAAATCCTGGATGGAAGTTCCGATACCTTTTTTTTTGGTTCATGAAATGAGGAAAGATTGAAGTGAGAATTCCTGAACACTCGGTAAGCCGATACACTATTCCCAGCGACGTAACTCTCGTCTCGGATGTTGACGACGACAGGGACTCCCAACAGAGTATGTGTTATTGCAAACACGATTTACGTCGACGAGCATTGTCCTCGATCGTGTATAAAACTGTTGGATCGATTGTTCGCCACGAACAGTTCGTCCGATGCACTCGAAAAACATGAGTCGCGCATTCCCGATCTCGGGTAAGAAAATCGATTTAATTAAAATTCAGTAAATTTAGTAAAAAAAAAAGAAAAAAATCCTTGGTTTTTCTAGTTGTAAATAAATCTTCAGCAAAGTGTTTTTTTTTTTTTCTATTGCTTTATAGGAAGAATCTTGTGGATGGTATCGTCTATAATTCTGTCATTGTCAAGTCCTCATCAAGCGACGACCGCAAGTAGAGTTCGGAGGGTGCCGGATTGGTGTTCGGCGATTCACTGCCAGGATTGTGCGAGAAGCGAAGTTTCGATATGTTCAAACGGTGCTGCATCAAATCGTATCGGTGATCTGTGTGGCTGTTGTCACTCCTGCGTACAAATTCGTGGTAATTCTCAACTACTCCAACAGTCTTCTCATCGAAAAGAACTACTGAAAACTACTGAAAATCTGGAGTAGTTAACTACTGAACATTGCTGGATATTTTGAGTAGTTAACTACACGGAACTACTATAAATCTCTAGTAGTTGAATACCCGAAACTAGTATGAATGTCTAGTAGTTAGCCCTTTACGCAACGTTTGAACCATTCGAATGACAAGTTGCTGTACCGAAAAAAATCTGTAAAAATTGACCGATGTACCTTACTTTTATGATAACAGAGAAGAACATTTATTACGACCATCCGTATCGTTTTTGTGCTTAAAAGAAGGCATAGTTGTTTGCACTCGGCAAAAAGTCCTCGGTACTTGAAGGGTTGATTACACGAAACTGCTATGGGTGTTCAGTAGCTGATCACTGGAAATTTGCTTGTAGTTTTTAGTGGTTCACTAGTCAGTATTGCTTGTAGTTTTCAGTCGGTCTACTTATAAGTGTAATTACTGATGCAGGAACTACTGCGACCTCAGTAATAACTCTGTAGTTATTACTGAGGTCGTAGTAGTTCCTGCGTCAGTAATTACTACTTCTTAGTAGTGACTACACATGTAGTTACTCCCCAAGTCAGTACTTGAGGGGTAACTACTAAGAAGTAGTAATTACACGTGTAATAACCGCTAAGAAGTAGTAATTACATGTGTAGCAACTGCTAAGAAATAGTAATTACATGTGTAGCAACTGCTAAGAAGTGGTAATTACATGTGTAGCAACTGCTAAGAAGTAATAATTACATGTGTAGCAACTGCTAAGAAGTAGTGATTACATGTGTAGCAACTGCTAAGAAGTAGTAACCATATGTGTAGTAACTATTGCAATACCAGTAGTAACTGCTGAATCTCCAGTAGTCACTACTGGGTCCCTAGTAGTTCTTTTCGGTGTGGGATTACGAAGTTATTTCTGGCTCCGACGATTGTAATCTTATAATATCGTTTTCGCATCGTCAGATTTCGGAGCGTCCTGCGGATCTCAATTGGCGGTTCGTTCCGCGCCCAAGAATTTCGGAAACTCGAGATCTCGTTTTACCGTTCTCGCCACCGCTAGCTGCAGACCCGGATTGGTTTGCATAAATTTCACCTGCGAAAGATCAGAGGACGAGGTCGATCGAGTCGGCGCGGCACCTGTTGAACGCAAGGGCGAGAGGAGCGAAGCGAAGTCGGGAAGTTCGCAGAACGATAGCTCGGAGGAACCGGATGACTTGAGGACCAATGTCATAACCGTGGAAAATTCCCATGAATTTCATTATCCCAGTCCCGATTACGATAATGGTGATAATTCGCCCTTGGATACCGACGATGCCTTCACAACCAGGGAAACTGATCGCGAAAGATCCACCTCCATCCCTTGGCCGATTTTTCTCACCAGGGAAATGGTATCGTTCATCGGAAGTTTAATGAAAGCGTAGAAATCGAAATTTTCCCAAAGCTTCCTCATCTAATCCACTTTTTTTTGTACAAACATCAAAGATTCAAGCTATTCTCAAGTCAGTTAGATGAGTTTACATTTTTTGGGTCTGACGCACACGCGCACTCTCAAGCCATTTTTTCTAAATATGATTCTGATGATGATAATTCTGATATTTTGACCACGTTTTCATGAAAGTGTCGAATTCTTTTTTCACGAAAAATATTCCTCTATGCGGAAGCAAAGAAGAGGTCTGCGTTGTGCACAAATGATTTTAACTGACATTATCTTTTTTTTTTAGCTTGGCCTAACCGGAAGAGAACTGTCCGAGGCTATCGAATCACGGAGGCCCAATGACGAATTTGGTTCATCGGGACTCTTGGTGAACGTGATAATGGCCGGTCGAGAGTTCCAACTGATTCACGGTCGCGATGTCCTGGCCGATCTGAAGCTTCTCCTGCAGTCCGTCGACAAAAGTCAATCGACGTCGATCCTCGACGAATTCGAAGCTCGGCTTCTCTACGAGCGTTTCAAGGATGTCCTCGAGCTGGTCAACAGCGGCAGGAAGTCATCGAGTTCGAAGGAAGTCATTGACCCTGAAACTGGTGTCTCGTTTACCGTCGATTCTCAAGAACACTTTGAAACCGAGAATCGCAGTCTCGTCGAGACCGTTCGGGATTTGGGTGGTCTCGGAGTCCTGCGAAAGTTCGCGTCTTCCCGTAGCTCGAAGCTTCCCAGACCAAGAGTTTCGCCAAGGTTTCCAATGAAATTTCGAAGGAAGCGCGAGCTCGAAGACCCCTCGGACGACGATCCGAGGAGCGAGTACAGCGAAGTCGTCATCTACGATTTTTTGAACGATACTCCTCCGAGAACAACGACTGATCAGTCTCGTCGCTGGTTCATCGCCCGTGAGGTGGAAACCACCTCGGACGGAAGATCGCCAACCCGTCTTTCGGATCCCGATGTCGCGGAGTCGTCGATCAACATCCACATAACTGGAATACCCAGGACGACGAAGTCGGCTTCGGAATTCGAGCTCGTTGAGCAGGGCGGAAGAAGCGTAGCGAGCAGTCAAGATCGCGATAACTACGACGACAAGCTGGAGGTATTCGTCAGCGACGCGAATAGCCAGTTTCCAAGTATTTCCGAAGCTGATGAGAGTCTCGAAGAATCAGCGAACTCGACGACATCGCCGATGTCGGAGTCGTACAAAAGTTTCGGGAGCCAAAGTGACGAGACTGAGAATTCGACCGAAAACGACTGGCAGACTTCGACCTCGGTGGGTGAAAATTCAGGATACTTCGGCGCCTACGAGTTCACCTTTCCGGAGAGTCCGGTGCTCATGGAGGACGACGATCACGCGTTGGCTCTCAGAGTAAACGAGACGGTCGATGAGTTCAGGGCTCAGCTGAACAGAATAGAGACGAAGGTCGTCGTGATCGAGAGCTCGCTCTACAACATGATGAAACTCGGGACCAAGGAACGGTCTGCAGATATTGCGAACGAAGAACTCGGATACACGGCCAAATCCGATAATTTTCCTTACTCGGCCTCAAACGCGACCGGAAGACGCCGCGATGGCCGGAGAATCCTGTCGGCCAGAAAAGAAGGCACGCATTTTCCGGAGAAAAATTCGACCTACGTCTATCTCGGTCCTTCGCCTCACAGTCAAAACGGCGGAAGCTTCAGGCTCGAGGACGAAGGAGTGGCGCAATTGATTCCAATCCGTTCGAACAGGCGGTGGAGAACCGCGAGTTGGCCGCCGAGGCAAGTGGAGTCTCGGAAGGTCTTCGAGTCTCGGCGACGACTTTATCCGAGCCGGAGCGGAGGAGACGATCTTATTGCTCGTAGAAAAAAATCCACGCAGCGCCGCCCCTCGGATTCGGGAGCTCGGGATTCAATTGCTCGAAGATCTGGCGCGAGAAAAGTCTCCATGGAAGGTCCGACCAGGTCACCGGGGAAAATTCAATCTCCTACATTTTTATCGAACGTTGAGTCAAAATCGTCCACTCGTAGCCCAACGGATATTTTTTCTCGGGAGCAATACAGTCTGAGAGTAACTCCTTTAGGATCTGCTCAGCGGGTGGTTTGGCCCTTGAAGACTGCCCGGAGCAGACCAGCAGCAATGGAAAGAACCAAGAGAAAGAGTTCCGAGGTGGATAGTCGAGGTAGAAATTCAAAAACTGAAGAAACTTCACGCGCTCAGGAATCCGTCTTGATGCTGGAAACTCAGATTCCAAAGCCGCTCATTCGAGCAAGAGGATTCAAGGATTTTGAGAATGGAGTGGAAGTAACTCCGACGAGAGTCGCTATGATGTCGATGGCAGAGTCGCTGGGACGTTCGTTCGACGGGGAGGATAATTGGAACTGGAGCTCCTGGGACGATGAACCGTCGCTCGATCTCTTTGTGGTTAACGGTGAGAGCAGCTCTGAATTCGGAGGGGGAGTCTCGAGATCCGGAGAATTGCCGACTATTGTTTTACCTATGGAAGATGAAAATCCGGAAATCCTGGAGGAGAGTTGGGAGAAGGTTTATCCGTCGTATCTCGATTATTCCGAACATCTGCGCACGGACGAAGAGACGGAAAAAGAGGAAAGTCCGATTAAAGAGGAGGCGACTCAATCTTCGACAAATCTGCGAAGGTCTCGGCGAGTAAGTGCGGAAGGTAGTAAGAGGATGAAGAGGGCGGCCGGTTTTTCCCAAGCTGGACAATCCGGCGAAGCGATTGCTTCAAGATCAAAGAACGGATCGACCGATAGGCAACCTACGATCCAGAAGTTAAGTCCATCCGGACAGAGAGCGAAACGCGGCGTGCAAATGACCGACTGGCTGAGAGCCGCTCAGGAGTATGACGAGCCTCTTCAGCAAGTGCGAACCGCCGCGCTTGGAATAAGTGCGGAAGGTAGTAAGAGGATGAAGAGCGCAGCCGGTTTTTCTCAAGCTGGACAATCCGGCAAAGCGATTGCTTCAAGATCAAAAAACGGATCGACCGATAGTCAACCTACGATCCGTAACAAAAATCCATCCGGAAAGAGAACGAAACGCGGCGTGCAACTGGCCGACTGGCTGAGAGCCGCTCAGGAGTACCACGAGCCTCTTCGGCAAGTGCGAACCGCCGCGCTTGGAGTAAGTGCGGAAGGTAGTAAGAGGATGAAGAGCGCAGCCGGTTTTTCCCTAGCTCGACAATCCAGCAAAGCGATTGCTTCAAGATCAAAAAACGGATCGACCGATAGGCAACCTACGATCCAGAAGAAAAGTCCATCCGGAAAGAGAGCGAAACGCGGCGTGCAAATGGCCGACTGGCTGAGAGCCGCTCAGGAGTACCACGAGCGTCTTCGGCAAGTGCGAACCGCCGCTCTCGGAACTTGGCTCGCCTCGAGAGAGGAACTCGACGACACGAATTTGGCGGACGTAAAGCTCTTCACTCGTGAGATCCCGAGCTATCTGGAGAGGTACAGCCCGAGTTCTACGGCGGAGGAAGATTCGACACCGAACGGCGAGGCGAGTCACGTGTTTCCGGTGGAAGTTGAAGATCCTCAGGATCGGCCAAGCTCGATTCCTGACGACGACGACGACGACGAATTGTTCATCGAATTTTTGCGCAATCAGTCAGCGTCTTTGAGGAACGACTCGAAGCCCACGAGTGACGATAAGAACGGCCGCGATCCGAGCGGAGAAATGAGTTCGTCGACGGCGAGAAAATTCACCATAATAGCGAGCGGGAATTCTACGATTCGCATCGAGGAGTTGCCCGTGAGCGGCGACGAGATCGAGGAATCTCCGTTGGATCAATCGGCCCAGGGCTCGATCAGCATCGATCGGCGAACGGCGAGCGACGAGAGCGACTACTTCGATCACATGTACGAGGGCGTCGACGCCGAAGACGAGGATTTCGATTACGGTGATCCGAACTTCGCGCTATCGAGATGGTTGGACGAGGTCGATATAATCGACGCCTCGAGCGTCGAGATTCCCGTGGATAAAGCGGAATCCACTGCCGACGACGGTCCCAAGGACGAGGATGACTACGAGGTCGACGAGCTGTTGAGCAGATCGAAGAGAGAATCGCCGTTGTTTCTGTTCAGGGTGAACGGCGAACCGGGCCAGGAGGTCCTCGTTTGGCCGTCGAATTGGAAGGACTTCATCGACAGACACTTCAGGCGCAATCGCACCGGAAACTCCGCTCCGCGGAACTCGCCGCAGCGGGCGACGAAGAGAACTCGCCCGAGGATTTCAAAACTCGGAGCGGCGAGGACCGCAATTTCGGAAGCTGGGAGACAAAATTCGCACGAGCGCGACGATGAAATTTCGACCTCGGCGGAAAGGACCGGCGACGAAGAGGCGATGAAAGACTCGAGCGTCGAGCTGGCTTTTGCCAGGAGGTTTCAAGACTCTTTCGAAAATCGTTCGAGACAGAATAAAAGAAAGAACGTTTATCGCAGCAATGTAGGAAATTATAAGTAAGACTTTTAATCAATCATAATTAACCCTTCGCGTACACGATTCTTGTTCAACACATCCGGAAAAACAATTTATTTGAAGGCCCCTGTTTATTTGGATTAAGTAAAATAGTTATTTGATTTGAATAAACATTTATTTAAATCAAATGAATATCTTACATAATCGAAATATAAACGGTGGCCGTCAAATCAATTATTTATCTGGCTGCAAGGACTTGGGAGTAAGTTAATGCGCTAACAAAAATCTGTAAAAAAATCACAGGCGCACCTCGAAGTGGTGTTTTTTTCGGTAACACAGAAAAATAATTTATTACGAATGTCCGTTTCGTTTTTGTGCTCAAAAGCATAGGCAAAAAGTCTCGGTACTCGAAGGGTTAACAAGTAATAAATCATTGCTATTTACTCGTCATGATTATTAATATTAATTGTTATCAGACAATAATAATAGTATCGGTGGATTTTCAACATGGGAGACAATAATATAATTCCTTCTTTCCGTTACCGTCCGACTTGCCTCCTCGGGGAATTGTCAGGGCGGCGGACGTGCAGACTTATCGTTTTAGAAGTGAGAGCGGTGAAGAATGTACGGAAGTCTCGAGGTATATAAGGGAAGGGATGCTGAGGTAAAAGAGGTTTGCGCGAAGTCTAGCGGAGCACTCCGTACTTCTCTCTTCGAGTTATCCCGAGGGTTTGCAGCCGAGAAAATAATTGGATGAGTGGATTCGCTCGCTCGGGCACGAGCCTCGAAGGGGTGAAATTCTGTTCTCAACGGGAGTCCGCGTGAGGGACATTCTCTCTCGCACTCTCTCCCCCAGGCTTTGAGAAATACTGTCGGAGATTGCAGAAGTGTATTAGTAGGACACGAACCCGTAGACGACGAAGTGGCGAAAATAGAGGAGTCGAGTCAACGATATATAGTGATGCTGAAGCTGGAGCTGCAGGGAGAGTACGCGGGTGTAGTCGCGTGTTTCGAGGAAAAAGAATATAACGAAAAAAAAGTTGGGGGTCGTGTGAGAGAGGGGCGGTGGCGGGGGGGGGGGGCGGACAGGGAGGAAGAGAGTCGCGCGCGGCGGAGCTCTTCGTGTGTAACAGGTGGTTAACTGCTATAAAGTGGCGGTGCCGCGGGCGGAAGAGCGTCAGCGTGGGCGAGGAGGACAGAGAATCCGCGAGAGGGAATGGGAAATGGGGTGGCTCCGATGGAAGGGTAGCCGCGGCGCGTAGGACTTTGGGAGGAGAAGCGTGTCTCGCGTCTTCCGCGTCGTTACATTCGCGGACGAGTTTTCGTACCGCTGTAGCTACTTGCGGCACCGCCTCGAAACCTCTATAGTCTGCGTTAAGCGTCTGCGTTTCAATTTTTGTTTATATCAATTTTTGTCCAAATCAATTTTTGTTTATATCAACTTTTGTCCGAATCAAGTTTCATCCGAATCAAGTTTCGTCCGAATCAAGTTTCGTCCGAATCAAGTTTCGTTCGAATCAAGTTTCGTTCGAATCAAGTTTTATCCATATCAAGTTTCGTTCAAATCAAGTTTCGCTCAAATCAAGTTTCGTTCAAATCAAGTTTCGTTCAAATCAAGTTTCGTTCAAATCAAGTTTCGTTCAAATCAAGTTTCGTTCAAATCAAGTTTCGTTCAAATCAAGTTTCGTTCAAATCAAGTTTTGATCAAATCAAGTTTCGTTCAAATCAAGTTTCGTTCAAATCGAGTTTCGTTCAAATCAAGTTTCGTTCAAATCAAGTTTCGTTCAAATCAACTTTCGTCCAAATCAACTTTCGTCCAAATCAACTTTCGTCCAAATCAACTTTCGTCCAAATCAACTTTCGTCCAAATCAACTTTCGTCCAAATCAACTTTCGTCCAAATCAACTTTCGTCCAAATCAACTTTCGTCCAAATCAACTTTCGTTCAAATCAACTTTCGTCCAAATCAACTTTCGTCCAAATCAACTTTCGTCCAAGTCAACTTTCGTCCAAGTCAACTTTCGTCCAAGTCAACTTTCGTCCAAGTCAACTTTCGTCCAAGACAACTTTCGTCCAAGTCAACTTTCGTCCAAGTCAACTTTCGTCCAAGTCAACTTTCGTCCAAGTCAACTTTCGTCCAAGTCAACTTTCGTCCAAGACAACTTTCGTCCAAGTCAACTTTCGTCCAAATCAATTTGAATCTTTATCGATGTTCATCAATATAAATTGTTGTCTATCGATTATTATGCACTTCGATCAGTTTTGTTATTGGGACAATGTGACGCCTTCGAGAGCCGCAGCGTAACTGCTCGGCTGAGAGACGGACGAGAGTGAGAACGTGTTGAGTGTACGAGAGAGAGTGTGTGGGATCGAGTGTATGAGCGAAAGAGTCTGAAGGAGCCGTGCAGAATCCGCAATGCTATGTCAATTTTTTTCATCTATGCAGCCAAACAATTTTTTAGACTGAATCAATTTTTATCTACATCGATTTTTATCTACATTAATTTTTGTCCATCGATTGTTATCTACATCAACTTTTTACCTACCAACAAATTTTTGCCGGCCTTATTTTTTATCTAGGTTTCTCGTTGGTGAAACAATTTTTCAAGTGTCTCTTTCTTATCGTCGTTCAGAATCTCCAGATCTGCTTGTTCTCATGCGCATCTATGATACAGCAGGCGGCGCGGAGTTTTAATCCGATTCGACTTAGCATCGAGGCTCTCGTCCTCTGGGCTCCCGTATAATTTTGTCGATACTTTATTTTCTCATCGGCGCGCGGCTACGCCGTATCGTCCCGCGGTCGTTAATGATCGAGGGCCTCGTGTGAGGGGGCCTCGCGCATTTTATCCGCTCGATCGGCGAATCATTGCAAATGATCGTCATTAACGAACCGAAGTTGCGCGTCGGTAGCCGTCGGCGGCGAGTCTTATATATATATATATATATCGCCTGAGAGCGATCGTCTCAGCGGGCGCGCGCTATCCCGATCAGCGGTCTCGTCGGGGTAACAAATCAGCTCTGATCAACGTAATTTATAGTCCGCCCGATAATAAAATCCCCCCCCCCCCCCCCCCCCTCTACCGACGAGCTCTTACTTTTACGATAAACAGCGCAAATTCCAATAGAGACGACAGAAGTAACTTTACTTTAGTTGCCATAAACCTGATCGTTCATAAATTTACTTGAAAAAAAAAAAACAAAAAAAAAAATGAGAAAAATTATTTTATTTTATTTTTTGTGAAAACAAAAAATGTGTGTCATACACAGTAAAAAAGATTTGTACATTTGACAAACTTTTTTTTTTTCATCCGCGAACGTTCATAATCGTTTTGTCGTTAATTTTACAAAGAAAATATTCGTAAAATTAATAGACGTTTTTGTAAAATGTGCAAGATTTTTTTTTTTTTTTTTGTGAAGGTAAAACGAAAATAATGGCCGATGTTTCGGGGATAAGAAACGCCGGTATTTTATTGTGTTGGGAAGTGGACGGTTGACTCGCTCCCGGTTTCGAGTGGTGAGCGAGTCGACGAGAGCGTAAACGAAGGGGAGCAGAGAAGTCGACGGTACGTCGCGCAGTAGTTCGTCCCCTCGGACGCCAGATGTCGCATGAGATTACGTTTCTCGCAAGCGTAACAGCGCGTTGGCTCTTTATAAACCCTCGACGAGCGTGCCAAAGCATACTTACCTGGCGCAGAGGTTACCGTGATTAACAAGGCGGTTCCTCCAGGGCGAGGCTCTTCCATTGCACCACGGTAGAGCTGACCCTTGCGAATATTCCTAATGTGAATATCTCGGGCGTATAATTTTTGTTAGTCGGGTTATCCCACGCGCTATCCCGGATAAATAATCGTCAAACACAATTCCTCTCGTTCAGCCTTTACTCTGGTAACAAAAGTGAAAGTTGAAATTCTTAACTTTCTTTTTTGTCTATCCAATTTTAATAACTGGCAAATCCTTGAGCCCGTCTTATATGTATTTATTTGTAAACGAACATTTTGAAAATTTATATTTTACGATTTTTTTTTTTTAATCAACATAGGTCAACTAATTACTTGTGATTTCACACGTGTTTCACGTTAAAAAAAATACGATTCGTTAAATAACCATCAGATCTAAGATCAGATCTAAGATCAGATCTAAGATCAGATCTAAGATCAGATCTGAGATCAGATCTAAGATCAGATCTAAGATCAGATCTAAGATCAGATCTAGGATCAGATCTAGGATCAGATCTAGGATCAGATCTAGGATCAGATCTAGGATCAGATCTAGGATCAGATCTAGGATCAGATCTAGGATCAGATCTAGGATCAGATCTAAGATCAGATCTAGGATCAGATCTAAGATCAGATCTAGGATCAGATCTAAGATCAGATCTAAGATCAGATCTAAGATCAGATCTAAGTGATAAACTATAGAAAAAAAAAATATTACACCAATAATAAAAATGCGGATTGCCGGCTATCACAATAATTTATTAAACGAATATCGTCGGATCCTCTTGCTGAACACGCGAAATAATAATCTCAGGAAAATTAGCCGTACCAATTCAAATCATAATGATCATTTCCCGTGAATGATAAACCTTCCTCCCGAGTGACACAAGAATATATATGTACAAATAAACAACATTTTTTCACTCCTTCATTCCGCCTCCACAAAAACATTTGAACATATCCCACACTCTCGACGCATCTAGATTACATTATACCATTAAGACAGAGTCCCGGTCCTCATAGCGTACGAGATCGTATCCGGGCTTTGAGTCGAATACCCAGACATATAAATCGCGACAATTATTAAAATAATCAGACATTGAGGGTTTTTACTCAACTTATAACTCCTGAGGCTTCCGCGTTGGCTCTTTCTTTGGTCTCCGGGGCTCGCAGGGCCGATCGAAGTACCGGTATAATAATGAAAATCGCCTGGCCAGGCACGATCGAAGGCGTCAGACACGAGACAGCTCGCTATTTCTTCCATTAGACTTCGTCACCACCAAACAGACGTTGTTCACTCCTCGACGTCCCCGGAGAGAACGAGACCGACGTCTACGCGTAAGTCTCACACCTCTTACGTGCCCTCATCGATAAATTATCGATATTCGATCAATGCTATTGTTTCGACCTTCTTTTGTCGTTCGAGAGTCTCTAGACGCGAAATTTTTAAATTTGAAATGATCTCCTCACAGCCTACAGTGGAAAGATTGCGTTCCTCATTGAGCAATCAGAAAAAACATCGAGACTCTAATATATCTCTGCATTAAGGTATGAGATCGGCATCGAGGCGGAGCTACAGGAGCCTTCGACACGAGAATCGGGAGCGATCGACGCTGGAGCAAAGTAAGACAGATCGAGGAGGGAAGCGCGGAGCCTCGAGCGGCGAGGATCGAAAGTGGAAGACGCCTCGGAGAGTCGTAGTAATCACCGGTGTTGCTCGCGAGAAACGAGGAAACGCGACGCGGAGACTTTCACCGAAATGGAGAAAGCGAGAGATGGAGAGAGAGCGGTGATAGCTGCACAGTGGCAACGAGGGATGCACTGTAGGGGAATATCTGGACGGACTGGAGAGAGCCGAGGGAGCCTCCGGTGTGGCGGATGCGGAGGCGTGAAGGAGCGAAGGACGGGACGAAAGGGTGAGTGGCCAGGCTCATCAGACGCGTCAGTCGCCTCGAGGCGGCCGCGTTTCTCATCCCCCGTACGATGTCCTTTTCATCGGAGCTTCTTATTTCTTACCCAACTCCCTTACCCTCTCTCATATCCACCCTTCGCCTCGCCGACGGAGCTGCGCTGCTATCTTCTATTTTTTTTTTTTTACTTTGTTCTTTTTTTTGTTTGTTTTTGGTATCCTCTTCACACTTCGGCAGCGTTCGAGCGGGTGCTAATTAGTTTTATTCCTATTTGGCTTGAATGTCGGGAACTATTCGGGAAACGCTAATGCACCCGAATAGTACGGGACGATATTTTTATGGGTTTTTTATATTTAAGAAACATTTCTGGCCGACGAACTTCCATACATTTTTTTTTTTTAATTTTTTTTATTTTTTTATTTTTTTTATTTATTTATTTTTTTTTTAGAAAATGAGAGAGAAAAGAATTGCGGAGGTTCGAGGAATAGAAATGCTTGTTGAATGTATGGGCGAATCTGTTTTTTATCGTGCAGATACAGTGCAGTGCTCGAGAATAGAATTATTAGGCGAGACAAATTTTGAATTTTTATCGAAATTAATCAAAAGTGAAACGTTGAAATTTTCACATCGCTTTCTCTGTATGTTTGGCTTCAATTTTTTTTACTTAATTTTTCTTTTTGGCTTTCGCTTTTCACTTCTATGAGGAAGCGATATGAACATTTCAATTTTCAACTTTTTTTTTCAACGGCAACGTTGTCTTTGACTTTTACGAAAAACGACACGCCGATCCAGGTTCAGCGCGAAAAAATACGCCAACGTCACGTCTTTTTTTTATTGGATTTTTTATTGAAGTTGGGATGGAATTTTAAGAAGTCAGTTTGAATCAAAGATCGCTCTTCAGATCGAACTGGAACTGCAATCGAACTTGCGTTCAGTTTTAAGTTCGAACTTACGATCGAACCTCCGTTCGAGCTTGAGATCAAACTTAAGCATGAAATTTAATGACAAACTTAATTACGAAATTAAGTTCGAATTGAGGTTCGATCTTAAGTTGAGCTTGAGCAAGAACACAAATTCTACCGTAGTTCCAGTTCGATCTGAGGTTCGATCTCAAGAGCGATCCTAAGTTCAAACTCACGTCTCAAAATCCGAATTGAGGTTCGATCTTAAGTTGAGCTTGAGCAAGAACACAAATTCTACCGTAGTTCCAGTTCGATCTTAGGTTCGATCTCAAGAGCGATCCTAAGTTCAAACTCACGTCTCAAAATCCGAATTGAGGTTCGATCTTAAGTTGAGCTTGAGCAAGAACACAAATTCTACCGTAGTTCCAGTTCGATCTTAGGTTCGATCTCAAGAGCGATCCTAAGTTCAAACTCACGTCTCAAAATCCGAATTGAGGTTCGATCTTAAGTTGAGCTTGAGCGAGAACACAAATTCTACCGTAGTTCCAGTTCGATCTTAGGTTCGAACTCAAGAGCGATCCTAAGTTCAAACTCACGTCTCAAAATCCGAATTGAGGTTCGATCTTAAGTGGAACTTGAGCGAGAACACAAATTCTACCGTAGTTCCAGTTCGATCTTAGGTTTGATCTCAAGAGCGATCCTGAGTTCAAACTCACGTCTCAAAATCCGAATTGAGGTTCGATCTTAAGTTGAGCTTGAGCAAGATCACAAATTCTACCGTAGTTCCAGTTCGATCTTAGGTTCGATCTCAAGAGCGATCCTAAGTTCAAACTCACGTCTCAAAATCCGAATTGAGGTTCGATCTTAAGTTGAACTTGAGCGAGAACACAAATTCTACCGTAGTTCCAGTTCGATCTTAGTTCGATCTCAAGAGCGATCCTGAGTTCAAACTCACGTCTCAAAATCCGAATTGAGGTTCGATCTTAAGTGGAACTTGAGCGAGAACACAAATTCTACCGTAGTTCCAGTTCGATCTTAGGTTCGATCTCAAGAGCGATCCTAAGTTCAAACTCACGTCTCAAAATCCGAATTGAGGTTCGATCTTAAGTTCAGCTTGAGCGAGAACACAAATTCTACCGTAGTTCCAGTTCGATCTTAGTTCGATCTCAAGAGCGATCCTGAGTTCAAACTCACGTCTCAAAATCCGAATTGAGGTTCGATCTTAAGTTGAACTTGAGCGAGAACACAAATTCTACCGTAGTTCCAGTTCGATCTTAGGTTCGATCTCAAGAGCGATCCTAAGATCAAACTCACGTCTCAAAATCTGAATTGAGGTTCGATCTTAAGTTGAACTTGAGGAAGAACACAAATTCTACCGTAGTTCCAGTTCGATCTTAGGTTCGATCTCAAGAGCGATCCTAAGATCAAACTAACGTCTCAAAATCCGACCCTTGAAACTCTCGATTCTCATGGTCGTCAAAGATATCGACCCCTCAAGCAATGGCGCCCGATGCCACTTATATTAATACCCTATCGACACGATGCATCGGTGGAATATCCACGTCCGCAATTATTTCGACATGATTTGACGATCGAGCTCTCCGAATGGCTCGCGAGTCTCGTAATTAATGATTATTATTGGCGGAAAGGCGAGGAGGAGAGGAACCGCGAGCCGGGCCCTTTAAAATCTTCCCGATGCCCGAATCTTCTCTCCTCAAACTCTAACTATTGCACAAAAAAATGAAAAATCAAATTTTTCTTTTTTCTTTTTATTTATTATTACATTCCGAACGAGCACGCTTCCTCGCTATGTTGCGGTATGCTTTTTGATCGAACCCCCCCCCCCCTTTTTTTTTTCTCGTACGTGCTCGCGGGCTCATTCGGAGGATACGCCGAGTCATTTCGACGAGGAGGAACGGACAGGGTTAACCAGAATCTCGTTGAATTTTTTTTGTTCTCCAAGCGCATAGAGAGAGAGAGAGAGAGAGAAAGAGAGAACGTCGAAAAGGGATCTTTGCAGGCGCTGCGAGACGCGAGAAGGGAGCGACGAAAGTTGAAATGAAATGAAAAAAAAAAAAAAAAAAAAGGGCGAAAGGGTGGAGTGAAACTGGGAGAAGATGAGAGACTAGAAGCGCGGAGGATGCGGTGCGGATCAAAGAACAATATAATCGTTTGATGCCGGCGATATTGCGGGGCAGGTTAGAGGATCACCGTCGGCTGAATTAGGGATCGCACGTCGAGAGCCGGATCATCATCCACCATCGCCGTCGCCGCTGGAGCAGCGATCCATAGAACGCATCCTCGCAAACTCGCCTCCTACGTATACGGATTCCGACGGTGATTTTCATTCGCTGCGCCGCGCGGAGCGTTCGGACGCACAGTGCCGAAATTAATTGCAAAATCAAAAAAGACCTTTCAGAAAAATGAGAGAAAAAAAATATTGTTTTCGTTTTACGATTAATTAACTTCGTTGTTTTTTTTTTAGTTATTTCATTAGAAGAATAAACTTGGTCAAAAATTTCTTTTATTGTACGACGATTGTTTACAGTATGATTCAGGAATTTATCTTACAGTACAGATTACGGACGGGGATTTTCCCTCCGCGCTGCGTCGCGTAGAACATTCGGACGAGTACTGCAGAAATTAATTTCCAAAGCAAAAAAGACTTTTCACAAAAAATGCAAAAAATTGTTTTTATTTTACTAAGAATTAACTTTGCACGTTTTTATATTTATTATTAGGAAGAATAAACTCGGTTAAAAGTTTCTTTAATTTTACGAAAATTCTTTACAGTTTGATTCGGAAATTTTTCTTGTTGACTTGAGAACTACCAATCATAGAACAGTAAACGAATTTTTCCAAAGTCTGCTATATTTTTTTTTTCCACAAAAATACTCTATTAATAAAAAAATAAATTCATTTTTCGTCACCGTTCGCGATTATGATTAATCTATAATAATTGATATATAATTTTTCTTATTGACTTAAGGACACCAGCCATAAAACAGCAACCGAATATTTTCAAAGTCTGCTATTTTTTTTTTGCACAAAAATACTGTATTAATAAAAAAATTAATTCTTTTTTCGTCACCGTTCGCGATTATGATTAATCTATAATAATTGATATATAATTTTTCTTATTGACTTGAGAAGCACCAGCCATAAAACAGCAAAAGAATATTTTCAAAGTCTGCTATTTTTGTTTTGCACAAAAATACTGTATTAATAAAAAAACAAATTCTTTTTTCGTCACCGTTCGCGATTATGATTAATCTATAATAATTGATATATAATTTTTCTTATTGACTTAAGAAGCACCAGCCATAAAACAGCAAAAGAATATTTTCAAAGTCTGCTATTTTTTTTTGCACAAAAATACTGTATTAATAAAAAAATTAATTATTTTTTCGTCACCGTTCGCGATTATGATTAATCTATAATAATTGATATATAATTTTTCTTATTGACTTAAGAAGCACCAGCCATAAAACAGCAAACGAATATTTTCAAAGTCTCCTATTTTTTTTGCACAAAAATACCGTATCAAATATGAGCTGATAATCGATGGGACATGAAAATTTGCCCGAATCAATATTGATCGTTGTGAATTCCGAGAGGGAAAAAAAAATGAATGATTTTTTCGTCACCGTTCGCGATTACGATAGAACTGAATGAAAAGCGAAAAAGGGGGTCGTGTCCATTGGCCGACACCGAGACGATGCGATGTTTCCGAAGGGATAGCGGTGAGGCGTGCGGGATGACCCTCACCTGCCATAATCAGAGCAAATTGGACCCCCGGCGCTCGTTCGACGTGGCGGTGTAACGGCGGCGTCGAGATACGCCCCGAGCGCCCTGTGATCTTTAACACTAATCAGGATGAGGAGCGAGAATATAAAAAAAAAAAGGCTCGAAGAGCCTCTCGTCTTCGCCTGCGACAATTACGAGCCTCGGATGCGAGCGCAGGTGTTGCCATATATCTCTACCTGCATATCGGTCGAAATGAGAATGAAACAATAGAAATCAAGTAAACGATAGACGTTGCGAATCCGCAGGCTTGGTATGCAAAGTTGGATCGTGTTGATCATCATCGAGTAACAATTGTTCGTAAAGTCGTTGCGATTATTAAAAAAATTCTCCACTTTCAAATACAAGAATTTTTAGAAGAATTTCAATATAGATTTTCACCATGATTTTTTTTTTTTTTTTTTTTTTTTTTTTTTTTTTTTAATATTGCTTTTAATAAAAAATTGATCTTCGCCTAAAATTCACAAGATTTTCACACGGGTACGAAAAAATCACTACCTTCGAATTTTTTTATTTAAAACATTTTTGCTGACACGAAAAAAACCTTCTATTCATTTTAACAATGATAATAACGATTATTCGCACCTCCCAGCCAGTATGTAATTTTTAATTGCTAAGCAATTGACCTACCTCTCGGTCGCTCCAGTCCCGCAGCTCGCGTCCATTAATATCGAGCTGCACTGTGCATCGTAAAGACTATTGTATAATGAGATTCTCGCCAGTGCAAAGTTGGATCGAGTTAATCATCAACGAGTAACAATTGTCCGTAAAGGCATTCCGATTATTAAAAAAATCCCCCAGTTTCAAATACAACAATTTGCAGAAGAATTTCAATATCGTTTTTCACCCCGAGTTTCAAAAATATTGCCTATAACGAAAAACGAATCTCCTAAAATTCGCAAGATTTTCACACGGGTACGAAAAAATCACTGCAATCGAATTTTTGATCTGAAACATTTTTGCTGACACAAAAAACCTTCTATTAATTTTAACAATGATAATAACGATTACTCGGACTTCCCAGCT
Organism: Amblyjoppa fuscipennis; assembly: GCA_963575735.1. NCBI lineage: Eukaryota > Metazoa > Arthropoda > Insecta > Hymenoptera > Ichneumonidae > Amblyjoppa > Amblyjoppa fuscipennis. The sequence goes on along the minus strand of OY754495.1, from coordinate 4,613,791 downwards.
AGTGTGTAATTTTTAATTGTTAAGCAATTGACCTACCTCTCGGTCGCTCCAGTCCCGCGGCTCGCGTTCCTCCATTAATATCTAGCATCGCACTGTGCATCGTAAAGACAATTGCATCGTGCAATTTGCAGAAGAATTTCAATACAGTTTTTCACCAAAAGTTTTAAAAATATTGCCTATAACGAAAAACGAATCTCCTAAAATTCGCAAGATTTTCACACGGGTACGAAAAAATCACTGCAATCGAATTTTTCATCTGAAACATTTTCGCTGACACAAAAAACCTTCCATTAATTTTAACAATATCAACAACGACTACTCGGACCTCCCAGCTAGTGTGTAATTTTAAATTGTTAAGCAATTGACCTACCTCTCGATCGCTCCAGTCCCGCGGCTCGCGTCTCTCCATTAATATCTAGCATCGCACTGTGCATCGTAAAGACAATTGCATCGTGCAATTTGCAGAAGAATTTCAATACAGTTTTTCACCAAAAGTTTTAAAAATATTGCCTATAACGAAAAACGAATCTCCTAAAATTCGCAAGATTTTCACACGGGTACGAAAAAATCACTGCAATCGAATTTTTCATCTGAAACATTTTCGCTGACACAAAAAACCTTCCATTAATTTTAACAATATCAACAACGACTACTCGGACCTCCCAGCTAGTGTGTAATTTTAAATTGTTAAGCAATTGACCTACCTCTCGATCGCTCCAGTCCCGCGGCTCGCGTCTCTCCATTAATATCTAGCATCGCACTGTGCATCGTAAAGACAATTGCATCGTGCAATTTGCAGAAGAATTTCAATAAAGTTTTTCACCAAAAGTTTTAAAAATATTGCCTATAACGAAAAACGAATCTCCTAAAATTTGCAAGATTTTCACACGGGTACGAAAAAATCACTGCAATCGAATTTTTCATCTGAAACATTTTCGCTGACACAAAAAACCTTCCATTAATTTTAACAATATCAACAACGACTACTCGGACCTCCCAGCTAGTGTGTAATTTTAAATTGTTAAGCAATTGACCTACCTCTCGGTCGCTCCAGTCCCGCGGCTCGCGTCCCTCCATTAATATCTAGCATCGCACTGTGCATCCTAAGGACTATTGTAAAATGAGATTCTCGTCAGTGGAGACGTAGAAGTTTATATAGGCAGCGAAAAGGACGTCAGCAGCAGCGGCGGCGGCGGCGGCGACGAAGCGAATTTCTCTCTCGAGCGAAGGGTAGATAAGGCGGCGGGCGAAGGGGGTTGGAAACCATTCCGGAACGGGGGTATGAGTTTCACCCTCGAGATGCTACCTCCGGTTCTTCACCGCTCGGCGTTTTCTCGCCTCGGCCGGGGCGCACCGGGGCGCCGCCTCGAGCACAAACCGGCAGCCGGCATCGGCGGCGCTATTTTCAATTCCACGGAGCAATTAATTGAGTGCACGAGACTCGGAGCGTTAGTGCCACCTCTCTGTACCCCGAGAGCCCGAGAAACGTAGAGAGACGAGAGGGACACAGACGGTGCTCCGGAAGAAGGTAGCGCGCGCCACTCTGCCTCCAGCACGCCGGAGCCCGAGCTAGTTCCCCGACGGCTCAAGTTAATTATGGAGTAAGAAGCAATTCTGAATTATTTCGCCGCCAGCCAGATCTACCCCTTCGGTCGCTCTATCATCCTTCACAGCTTTTTTAATTTTATTTTATTTTATTTTTTATTTTTTTTTGTTTTAAGATATAACGCCATCGAGCGTACCAACGAGAGTCCCCATTATTTAAGTGGCATCGACGGGGATTTCATATTTTCGCGCAAAAATCATCGACAAAGGCATCGACGAAATCAAAAATATCGGAAGATTTATAGACGGTTCATTCTCTTCGCACTTGCATATATATTTTTATTTATTTTTTTTTTTATTTCGGCGATGTAATTTAAAAAATAAAAATAAAAAAGTAAACTGTCACAGTAAAATGTAAAATGTAAATGGAAATGTATACTTTCATACGCAATGAGCATCCAATACATATTATTATTATTATTATTATTATTATTATTATTATTATTATTATTATTATTATTATTATTATTATTATTATTATTATTATTATTATTATTATTATTATTATTATTATTATTATTATTATTATTATTATTATTATTATTAAAAAACCCGCTACTTCGCGTAAAATAAAGTGCCGATTCGAGGGCAAAGTACCTCTTCAGTCGCTCCATCGTTTTTCCCATTGATTTATTTTTTTTTTATGAAAAAAAAATAATAATAATTCTTTCGAAACAACGTCAACTGGTGTACGGACGAAATGCCCAAATTTTCGTTTAAAGCTAATCGAGGTGAGAGATTAAAAATTCTCGAAAGTTCCACCCTACCGGCATTTCTTTTCCTGCTTCGATTTAATTTTTGTTATTTTTTTTTCACGTTTCAGGAATGGTCATTTTTTTTTTTTTTACAAAAAAACCATTCTCGCTGGCTCGCGTAAAATAAAGTGTATAATTCGAGGGCAAAGTGGACCCTTCGACAATATCATCATTTTATCGTTAGTCGCACCTCCTCCCCCCCTCCCGAGCCCCCCCCCCCCCCCCCCCCCCTCGAGCCTTTATCCCTCTCCTATCGCCAGCTCCATCACGCCGAGATGATGCTATTAATAATAATAATAATAATAATAACAGCAGCGATGTAATAACGACAATAAGAGTGAGCGCTGACCAAGATGCGTCGAAGTCGAACGGAAGAACCGTAGGAATATCGGTGCCCGGACCGTGCACCGCGTGCGCTAAGTACGAAAAGCTCCTCATGAACCGAATAATAATATATATTAAGAGCCATGAGAGCGAGAGAAAAGTACCCTTCGAGCGCATTGCACGCGGCTGCTTCCGATGCCTCCCTCCGACGGTTTCGTAGCGCAAGGCAGAAACACCCGTGAACACGTATCCAGGGGTTCCCTCGATTTTATTTTTTTTTTTTTTTTTTTTTTCGTTAATCCCCTAATGGGCGGGGGCTGGTGCTGCAAATTTGACGAGGCATACCCGCGGCGAGACTTGAAGTAAAGACTCGGCGAATGGCGAAGGCAAAGCCGCCCACTGGTACGGAGAAACGCTCGTCAAGTGCGGAGAGGAAAAGACAACCGCGTGTAACTTCGGCGAACGTTAGGTTACCTAATACGAGGGCGAATTTTATCCCCGGTATAAAAAAAAAAAAAAAAAGGGTGCACGATGCCCAGCTGGAAATTAGAAGTTTAATGTCCTTGTTATCCTTGTGTCCTGGTTTTCCTCGTGTCCTCGTTGTCCTTCTATCCTTTTTTTATCCTTGTGTCCTTGTTATCCTTGTGTCCTTGTTATCCTTGTATACTCGTTATCCTTGTGTCCTCGTTATCCTTGCGTCCTTGTTATCCTTGTATACTTGTTATCCCCTGTTATTCTTGTGTCCGTGTTATCCTTGTATCCGTGTAATCCGTGCCTCCGTGTTATCCTTGTCTCCGTGTTATCCTTGCGTCCTTGTTATCCTTGTGTCTTTTTTATCCTTGTGTCCTTGTTATCCTTGCGTCCTTGTTATCCTTGCGTCCTTGTTATCCTTGTGTCCATGTTATTCTTGTGTCCTTGTTATCTTTCTGTCCTTGTTATCCTTCTGTCCTTTTTATCCTTATGTCCTTGTTATCCCTGTGTCCTTGTTATTCTTGTATACTCGTTATCCTTGTGTCCTTGTTATCCCTGTGCCCTTGTTATCCTTGTGTCCTTGTTATCCCTGTGCCCTTGTTATCCTTGTGTCCTTGTTATCCTTGTGTTCTTGTTATCCTTGTATACTCGTTATCCTTGTGTCCTTGTTATCCCTGTGCCCTTGTTATCCTTGTGTCATTGTTATCCTTGTGTTCTTGTTATCCTTGTGTCCTTGTTATCCTTGCGTCTTTGTTATCCTTGCATCATTGTTATCCTTGTGACCTTGTTATCCTTGTGTCTTTGTTATCCTTATGTCCTTGTTATCCTTGTGTTCTTATAAAATAGAGACGATCTTTATTGAGAGTTAAATGTGAAATTGCAATCGGAGTTTTTATGGGTTTTGTCGAATGAATGTTCGAGGCATTGAATTTTTTTTTCCTACCACGGGTGTTATACGAATTGGAGGGAGCGGCCTATGTTACAAACGTTCGCATTTGCTACGCACGGCAGCGTACGGGGTAAACGTCGCGCGATAGAGCAGTACATGAGGATAGATGCCCAGAGCGCGTTCACACAGGACTGAAACGTACAGCTCGCACCCGACCCGACGTGGTCCGATCCCGGAGGTGAGTGCGCAATGGCCCTGTCAATTTTCACGGGCCTACAATTTATCGGCCCGAGGTGACGGTGTTAGCGAAACAACGAGACGAGCCGCGCGGAGCGAGGCGCGAGAGATACACCGCGATACGCGTTTCGATCTTTCCGCACGAAATACTCTCGACGACGTGGGCGAATAGCAGCACCGTTTGAGAGATATCACTCTTACGTATCGTTGTCGAGTACAAGCTGAGTAACGTGCAAAGTAAAAAAAAAAAAAGAAAAAAAAAAGAAAAAAAAACAACTGACCTTCTTTCGCAGTAAAGCTGAGCACGATAGTTCGAAGTGTCTTCCGTTCGACGTGATCGGAGATACAATCGTATAACTGTAACTCTACGGGCAGCATCGAGCACAGCACAACCGCCCGGGAGTAACGAGATTTTTAATGCCTCGTTCGGAGATCCTTCTGTGTGAGTCCTCGTTAAGCTGCCGTGCGAAAAAACTCGAAGAGAGACAGCCAGTGTTAACGTGCGCTAATTACGTCTCGATTACCGAACGCATTTCGGACACCGACTTTACCGAGAGTTTTTCTGTGGATTGGATTCGCGCGATGCGCACGAACGCAGACGGCGTGTGAATGAAGTTTCGAATGTTTGAGCTTGCATTATGTTTCGCCGACGAGCGTTATGATTTTTATTTAACTCTGAGAGCGTGTCTTAGCTTTGGAACGCGTTAATTTTTCGTACGTGATGCATGACATTTTTTTTTTGCCCGCCTACGCTGAAAAGTCCACATTCCATGCCTTCAACGGCGGTGGAAAGTGGTCGACTCTTGACGAGCGGGACGAAAAGTAACACAGCGGGCCGAAAAGTAACGCAGCGGGCCGAAAAGTAACGCAGCGGGCGGAAAAGTAGCTACTTTTTCGCCCACGGGCCGAAAAGTAGTGGAGCGGGTAACTTTCCACCCCCATTGCAGGCATAGAAATGTGGCCAATTTTAGCATAGTCGGGCAAAAAATAGCGTATGCCACTCGGGAGGAAGTGCATTTTCACCGCGTGTGAATTTCTGCCCTCGCTTCGCTCGGGCATCAAACTTCACCCTCGGTGAAATAACGCACTTTCCTCACTTGTGGCATAATATACTATTACCTCATTGCGTGTAGATAGAATAAGGCGTAAGAAAATGAAAACGTAAGAATGTAGGTCTGTTTAGAAGGCTGTCGTATATTTTCCGTCCATCGTTCATTATTCGATGAAAATTCTATACTTTTTTTTTTTTCCAATCCTACGAGTCGTGCATCCAAGCAATTCAATCGTGAGTGTTTTACACACACTGAAAAAAAAAAAATTCTCTTGCGGGCTGCCAAAGAAATTTCTTTTTAGTTTAAATTCTGCTTTCGATTCTTACGATTCCACGTCACATTTCTATGCCTGCAATGTTGGAACAAGAACTGCAAGACTGTCAATGTCACATGTGATCGTTTCAATTCCGTATGGAATCGTAAGAATTGGAATAACAATTTTTAGTAATATTTATCGAGCTACTTTTATTCTTTGGCAGACCGCAAGCGAATTTTACTTGAGTCACTGACAATTTTTTTTTTTTTTTTTCAGTCTGCGAATACAACCGGATCGGGCATTGGTTTATTGACTGATACATCGAAGGGGTAAGTCGATATTCCCTTACTTGTAGAAGCAATAAACGACGCTCGTTCCTGACACGCAAAGGGCAAAATTTCGCAAGGTTGAGAGAGCGAGAGGTGATCAGTTGCATAAAAACGAGAGTAAATTGAACAATTGCACACATGAATAGTCGTAGTTATATCGAGGAAGAAGAATGACGAAGAGTGTGGCCACCTCGGGCGCAAATAGGTTGACTTAACGATCGGTAATCGATTTCGACGCGGCACGTCCTTAACGAGCGGGACTGTGGGAGAGGAGGCAAAAAAACTTAACGGCGCGGCAAAAATTGCATTAACGATCGGTGGCCGAGAGCGAGAGAAACGAACAAGGTCCTTTCGCCGGGTCGCCGGATCCTGGTGTGATAATTACGAGAAAAAAAAATAAAAATAAAAAAATTGTGGTTATCGAACTCTTTCACCTCTCCGTCTCTCTCTCTCTCTCTCTCTCTGTGTTTCATAAGATTAATGATAAATTGCAATAAATGTGAATTTACATTGACCGCAAAACATGAAAGTTTCTCGCGAGGAGAATTTGAAAAAAATAAATGAAATTAATAAAGAGAGCAGGAAATAAGGCGAAGGTGCCCGGAATGATGCTCGGATGGTTAAAAGCATCGCCAAATTCCAGCAGTTGTTAATTGGTCAGACGAATAAGGTCGTTCGCCTGGTCGCCGGATGCGGGTGTGATAATTAGGAAAGATAAATGAAATTTAAAAGAATTTGTGGTTATCGAACTCTTGTTCCACCTCTGCGTCTCTGTATCGTTCATAAGACTAATGATAAATTGCAATAAATATTAATTCACATGCGGCGATCTGTGAATTTACATTAAATGCAAGCATCAAAGATCCTCGATATGAACATTTTTGAAAACACTAAATATATATTATAAAAATAGGAAATAAGGTAGAGATAGCAATGCTCGGATGTTTAAGAGCAACCCCAGATTAGATCAATTATTCATTGGTCGGGAACAAATTGTCTGTGAAAATAACTTAAACCAAGGTCAAGCTGATAGTTTCTAGTTTCCAAAACACCGATCCATTACTAAAAGATGCATTTTTTTTGTTAATTATGGAAGAAACTAACAAGAGTGTGCGATCTGTGAATTTACATTAAATGCAAACATCAAAGATCCTCGATATGAACATTTTTGAAAACACAAAGTATATATTATATGAACAGGAAATAAGGTAGAGATAGCAATGCTAGGATGTTTAAGAGCAACCCCAGATTAGAGCAATTATTCATTGGTCGGGAACAAATTGTCTGTGAAAATAACTTAAACCAATGTCAAGCTGATAGTTTCTAGTTTCCAAAACACCGATCCATTACTAAAAGATGCATTTTTTTTGTTAATTATGGAAGAAAATAACAAGAGTGTGCGATCTGTGAATTTACATTAAACGCAAACATCAAAGATCCTCGATATGAACATTTTTGAAAACACAAAATATATTATAAAAAACAGGAAATAAGGTAAAGATAGCAATGCTCGGATGTTTAAGAGCAACCCCAGATTAGAGCAATTATTCATTGGTCGGGAACAAATTGTCTGTGACAATAACTTAAAACAACGTCAAGCTGATAGTTTCTGGTTTCCAAAACACCGATCCATTACTAAAAGATGCATTTTTTTTTTGTTAATTATGGAAGAAAATAACAAGAGTGCGCAGATGTACCAGTTTTCGGATGCGGATTTTCGTCACGTTCCTATATTCGAACACTGCACGACCAGATTTTTCAGCGGATCGTGGATTTCGAAAATTCTGTTGTACGAACTCGTCAACCAGTTCATATTAACTAAAAGAATTTCTTTGGTATTTGTTAATTGAATCAACGAAAAAAAGATATTCACGAGAAACAATACTGACGATGAGCTACGTAGAAAGCTGGCTAACGTAACTTCTGTGAACTGTCTTATTGGGTCGCGAATTTCGTCGGTTTTTTTTTTAAAACGAAATACAACCACAGAAAATAATTTAGGCTTAACATCGTATAACATCGTATAACTTAAACATCGTATAACTTTTTTACTGCGTATCAAATGATGTTTCCAGATTGCGAGTGCAAAATTGGATTTCTAATAATTAAATTCGCAATAAATGAAATCCGCACAGGATTGTCCGACGACTGGGACGTGTCCGAGCAATGTGCCATGATTTGTCGGGAGGGACGATGGGTGAATAAAACTCGTCGGAATTCGTCGTTACGTCTCAATATATCTTGTTATTATATTGACTGCGTAACTAAGTACATTGAATGAGGAAAACGGATCCCAAGAGATAGTTAGCATTATATTCGGTAATTAGGTGTCGGTGAATGATGGCTCGCACTACATCTTAAGTAAGACGCAATCACACCCATAGCCGCGTACACACATCACTGTTTTTCATTTTCTTTTTTTTCTTTCTTTTAATTATTTCAATTCGTTTATTTTTCTTCTTCTTCTTCTTCTTCTTCTCAACTTCATTTATTATCACTCGGAAAATTCGAATCGTTCTCGCATCTCTGACGCACGTAAGTGTTATTTATACCTAGATAACATCAAAATAAATCTATACTCTTCGTATAATATAATATAGCAATTGTTTGTTGTTGTTTTTTTTTTTTGTTTTTTTTTTCATTTGTTATCTCATCGAGGCGCGCGGGAGGTTGGGATGGTAATTTTTATATTTACAAATGATTTGACGGACTAAAAATACAAGTGCTCCAGGCCTGTGTCTCCTCGATTCTCATCGTTCGCCACTGAAACTCGTTTTTTTTTTTTTTTTTTCTTCTAAATCCCTACCTTGACCTTTCGCACTATCACTATCTTTCACTCTCTCTCTCTCTCACACTCTCGCTCTCCTCTCGCACACACACGCGATTTATCACCGCAGCTCGAGAGTCTCGAACTATTACTCAAAAATCCTTCGACCATTTTCCCAACGAACGAAGCCCAAAACAAACTCGAGTCTACTCTCATCTCGCGCACAGACTTCGTCACTGCGTCCTCCCTATTAAAATTCCGAACGTCGCACTTCGGGACTATCGACTCACAATTTCTCTTCTCTCCAGCCCGATCACCGAAGAATTTTACCACGGTCTCCACATGCCCTCTTCGTCCTTGACCGGTTGCTGGGACACCGGCGATGGCGAGGAGATCCTGACGTCCTCGCTTCCGGCTTGACTAGACGGTCTGCCCTCCTCCTCGTCCTCCTGGACCATGGAATTCTGGATCTGCTGGGAGTGAATCTGCTGCATCTGCTGCATCGGCTGTTGCTGCTGGAGCGGCTGGCTCTGTTCGATGATCGGCAGCATATCGTTCCCGTGGCTTCTCGACACCTTGAGCTTCTTCGACGTGGTGAAGTCGAGTGGCTGCTCGGGTTGTTCTATCCTCGGGCTCTTGCTTGGCTTCGAGCCGTCCTGGGACCAGTCCTGTCCTATGTCGGAGTCGTGCGGCCTCTTCGCGAGCTTGTCGGTCGCCTTCAGGAGCGACATGTTCGTCGCCGCCCAGATCGCCGTCGGGGGATTCGGACCGATGCTGATGCCGTTCGCGGCCGCCGCCGCCGCGAGCTGGACGTAGTGACTAGGAAGAAGAAACACCACCTGGCCGTCCGGTAACCTCGACGGTATCACCTGGACGACCGATAGCATGTTCGGATTTTGGCCCGACGTCGAGGCCTGGTCCATCGGCATTCCGGCGGGGTTGTGAGGGTCCAGCCCACCCGGATTCACCTGACTGAAGGCCGAGGTCGGTCGACTGCTGTTGTTGTTCTCGTCGCCGGCTGTCGTGCTGCTGTCCGGTCGGGCGGTCTCCATCTCTGGCAGCTCGGACTTTATCAGGGTGGGGTTCAGCGCCACCGTGCTGCAGTGCGGCGTCGGGGGCGCGTGGTGGTCCAGAGGACCCGGCGACGAGGCGCCCGGTACACGGTCGGTCACGCTGCCGGGACTGCTGCCGAGACCGCTGTCAGGCCGCGAACCGAGATCGAGGTCCAACTCCGAGACACAACTGTCCAGGTGGCGGAGCAACCTCTGCTTCACCGCCGGGTCCATCGGCGATGTGTTGCCGGTTATTATGTCAGGGGCGTCGAGGTAACGGCTCACCTGCAATGTGAAATTTTTGCGAAATCGTTAGAGGAGCTTCTTTGGGTTGGCAGTTTTTTTTTTTTTTTTTTTTTTTTTTTTTTTTTTTTTTTTTTTTTATTGGGTTTTTAGTCGGAGAAATCTTTGCGCTGAGAAAAAGGATGGTATTTCGTAGTGTAAAGAATTATTGCCAGGCGGAAGGTCTCTATTGATGGTTTCTGATAGTATGTTCAATTCAATTGTGTATTAAACAGAGCTGGGCAAAGTATCGAAAAATACTAAGTACTAAATATTGCAAGTGCTTTAAGTACATATTAATTTCCGTGCTTGAAGAACTTTTATAAAATACAAAGTACGAGGTATTTTTTCTTCTTGATCGGAAGAGGCGGAGTTCCATGAGTACGAAATTTAGAGTTCGGACATCTTTTCAAAACGTCCGAACTCTTCGTTTTCGATCCTTGGCAACGGACTAATCGACTGAACTACGATGAATGAACCTTGGGTAACTGAGCGGAGATCGACTGGATGTACAACAACTAAATCTAGACCGTATGGATCTAGTACAGTGGCCGAATAGTGAGGAAGGTCTCGATTTTATGCACGAAAAATCGTATTTTTGGGCTTTAAATGGAAAATATTGGGCTGGTAGTAACATTATTGTCATAATAGTAAGATATTTATCCCACGCGATAAAATTTCTCCAAAAACAATTTCGACACAAATCGATGAATATATTCTCAAAGCCATTTCTTTTCGCAATGCAACGGATATGTCACAGTCGCGATCGCTGGTTTAGCACTTTTTTTTAATTTTTCGTACCCAAAAGGAAATGATCTATCCGGCGCTTCCGCTTCTCATCGCCAATTCTCGAAGCCTCTCGAGATTTCATACGTGTAAAAAAAAAAAAAAAAAAAAGAAGTCAGTGCGGTCAAAATAAAGCAGTATAACCGAATTCAGCACTCCGAAGGAAAGTTACTTCGCCTTCGCCTCGGTGTACACACATATATACACTCAAGTAAGATATCCTACTCGCTTATATTATATACATATACATATATATATATATATATACAAAAGTATGTATATATATAATATATAAGTAGGCGCAAGTAAGATATCCTACTCGCTTATATTATATACATATACATACACATATACATATATATACAAGTATGTATATATATGTATAATATATAAGTAGGCGCAAGAAAAGCCGAGGGATTTCTTCGGCTCTCCGTGAGCGTTCTATACACCGTCGGTTTATAACCGACCTCGCGCGCTTTTCGCTCCCGGCCTCTCCTCCCTCTCCTCGTTTTACGAGTGTGTACAAACCGAGCGCGGCGCCTCTCTTGCTCCAGCAAGAGCTCCACTCGTCGCGAACGCGAACGCATTTATTTTGCAGCACACCGGGACGGCTTCGCGATCGCGGATTTTTTCGCGCACACGTACGCTCACACGAGCGGAGCCCTTAGCCGAGCACGTAACAGAAGTTTCGCCAACTTTACTGCCGGCACGCACAAGCTCTCTCTCTCTCTCTCTCTCTCTATGTGCTCGTCCCCGCATACTGTTCGACTTACATGCTGCCCCTATAACGCAGCCGCGTACGCGCTTACGAAGCTCTACCTACTCGTTATCGTTCTGCCCGAGACTGCAGACGGGCCGCACGCTTTTTCCACCCTCCACCCTCTTCCAGCGATTTACTGTGGGTGAATAAAAAAAAAAAAAAAAAAAAAAAATTGAGACACGAACGAGCTTCTATCGCTCTATTTACCGTCCGCGAAATTGCTCCTGCGTGGGGCTCACGATGGAATCTTGCTGAGAAATTTGAGTAGCGATGGAAACGAAAAAGAAATTGTGCATGTTTTTTTTTTTTTTTGGCTGATATTAACTTCACGCTTGATACTGGCTCAAAATTTAGTTTGGATTCATTTTTTTAGGTAAAAAATACACGGAAACGTAGTTGGAAATATCTTTTTTTTTTATCTAGTTTATTTTTCCCCAAAAAATATTTAAGATCCAATTATCACTTTTTCGATTCTCGGATAAATAGATAGAAATTTCAGTTTCCCGTTAAGAACTAAACAGGCATGTTTCCATAAAACTTTATCCACCAGATTATCGCATCGCAATAACACCCGCAATAATGAGCGCTATGTCAGGTCGATCGGGCCAAAGATGTGCTCCGTTTTATTACCGGCTCTAATCTCAAGCATTATCGCAAATTCAGTTTGGATTCATTTTTTTTTTTAAGTAAAAAATACCCGGAAACGTAGTTCGAAATATCTTTTTTTCTGTCTAGTTTATTTTTCCCCAAAAAATATTCAAGATCCAATTATCACTTTTTCGACTCTCGGATAAATAGATAGAAATTTCAGTTTCCCGTTAAGAACTAAACAGGCATGTTTCCATAAAACTTTATCCACCAGATTATCGCATCGCAATAACACCCGCAATAATGAGCGCTATGTCAGGTCGACCGGGCCAAAGATGTGCTCCGTTTTATTACCGGCTCTAATCTAAAGCGTTATCGCAAATTCCAACATATACGTTGCCTCTCAGTGCCAAGCCGTTCTTCTTCAATGAAGTAAGAGGTCCAACTCTTGTGATGATTTTTTCGCTAATCCGTCCTGTCTCATTTTCTCGCAATTTCAACGCACACGCACACTCACACGCACACGCACACGATGAAAAGTTCGCCGGACGAAATTCTCGCCGAAGAGTCGTAACGGAATGGAACGTTCGGTGGCTCCGCTTGAATACCGAATGGACGCGCAGTTCTCGACACCGCTTCCTTTTATTTCTTTTCCGAATTTATGACCACGCCGGCGGCGACGGTCACCGGCGTCAGCGGCCTCCGCATAGACTGCTCATCGAAGCCGAGAATCGAATAAACGGAGGGATCGTGCACTCCGGAAAAAAATAAATAAATAAATAAATGAAAAACAAACTGTTCGATTCTTCGATCTTTGCAATTTCGACGATAAGAGTGAAGTGACTCTCCCAAGCGGGTCTCGTGCCCGAGAACATTTATCGATAGGCCTAATATATATATATGTATATATATTCTCTGACCGATCTATAAGCGGAACGTGAAATACGATTGTACCGACGAGCTGGTCCTACTTATGCATAATACATAGCTAATATAATCCCATACACAGCCAATATAAGCCCCTGAATAGAAGACGACAAGTATTACTATGCAAACCGACTGTGGCCTGCGGTCGCGTCACGCAACTGTTTCTCAACGTACAAAACACAGCCGGACAAGACACTCTAAAAAAACAAAAAAAAATATATCATTCTCCATTCCTAGGTATTTAAAGTTCCGATACAGCATTTCAATTTTTCAAATATTTTTTATCGATTCTTCACTCGTCGTTCGTTTTTCTTCCGTGAATCCAAAATAACAACAACAACAACAACAACAACAACAACAACAACAACAACAACAACAATAATAATAATAATAATAATAATAATAATAATAATAATAATAATAATAATAATAATAATAATAATAATAATAATAATAATAATAATAATAATAATAATAATAATAATAATAATAATAATAATAATTGTAATAAAAATAATAATAATAATTGTAATAAAAATAATAATAATAACAATAGTGTCACGTCTCGCTCTCAGCGAGTTATGCGTAGAAGAGAAGGGCCAGACTGTTTGAGACTTCGACGAACGCGTGGCCGAGCCTGGCGAACGATTCACGCTCGTCAACGAGCGTGCACGGTGTTGCTGGGTCCAACACCGCCGGAGGAATACCTGGTCGAGTGTCTCGCATTTACGGTCGGACACGTTTCGATAACGGGCTCGTGAAACGTCGAGCATTTTAGCGATTAATACGTCGTCATCGAGGCGAGGGAATCCCGTCGGCCGGACGACCGAATGAGTACGGGAAACGATTCAAGTCTCGCTCGTCTCTCGTCACCGTACGGAACATAAAAACTGTTAATGTCTGCGTTGCATTGCGACGCACTGTCGTTCGATCGGCGCAGCGTGCAAAGTGTTTATACCGCTCGGCGACACACAACGCGGTGTTAGAGTTCGTAAGCGGTCGAAGCGAACGCGATGCACCGGCGATAATCGGCTCTGACGACGACATTGCTTTGTAAACGATAAAAAAAAAAATAATAATAATAAATAAATAAATAAAAAAATAGGGAAAAATAATTACCGGTACTATTTTGAGACTTACGAATTGCCTAATCGTGAAACTCGCGTATCATTTTTTTTCCTACCTTCGAACTCAAGACTGGGTTTCTTCTGGATAGAAGGTATGAGCAGTGAGTGAAGTTTTCCGTACATCAATCTCTTTGTTCTTTAATAACGAAGAAAATGCGGCAAATTTTATTTGATTGAAATTCGGGTGGTGAAAATATCACTGAAAGCCCAAAACTCAACGAAACTTTGCAAAAATCGCATTTTCCGCGTAGAAATAACAAGTTACATTTGATAGTTCTGACGAAAAAAAAAAAAAAATTCACTCACTTTCTCAAGAGACTAACGGGAGTTCCCGAGTGGGGTAGATTTCCACCCCAAGGGCGCCGCGCTAGAGCTCTGTGCGAAAGCCAGCGGTGAACTGAGGCTACTACCGGACTGCACACATCGTCGGACAGTTGAACTGAATTATCGATGAGATCCCGAGGCGGTAACGTCAAATTTCACTTTGGGAGGGCAGTTTGAATGTCGTCTGGGGTGCTTTTCTGCTCGGCACATGAGTTCCAAAGTTAAGGAACTCGGAGCTCTCGAAACTAGCCAAATTTAATACATTTTTCAAATCGTTTTTGCAAAGTTTTTGGCAACGATCGATTGTAACTGACCCATTCATTGTAGTACATTTTTATTTCATCGGATGCCCTTAAAATAGAAAAATATTAATGGAAATGGATCGGCGAAATGTTAACTGAGCAGAGGACTAAAATTTTTTGTAAAACGTTTTTAAAATTCAGTACTCATTTGACTGGTTCGGAGCGGTCCAAGCTTTCTAAGTATATATGGATATCTATATATATATATATATGTATATATATATAGATATCCATATATATATATATATATATATGTATGTATGTATGTATGTATGTATGTATGTATGTGTGTGTGTGTGTGTGTGTGTGTGTGTGTGTGTGTGTGTGTGTGTGTGTGTGTGTATCTATGTATATATATGTATGGATATCTATATATGTATTTGGTATGGAATGAAAAACTTACCTCGCGAGAACAGTCCTGATATCCAGCCTTGTACCTCGATAGGCCGGGCTGCGTGAGAGATCTCTGTCGTTGAAGATGTCTCACGGTCAATTCAAGAATATCGGCTTTCTCGAGTTTGCTGTGCTTTGTATTTTCAAGGCGAGCGCTGTCCAGTATCAGAGCCTTCAGCGCCGCCAGTGACTGGTTGATCCTTGCTCTCCGTCGCTTCTCCATCAGTGGTTTGTTGGCCTGCAAAAATTCCATCAACGGATACTTTTATTAACCGTATTGCGTTTGATTCCATCGCCGTATCGGTACATTTTTAATATTTATGGTCATTTTTTGGGTATCGAGAGACGAGGCAATAATGCTTCATTTTGTTCCTATGAATTATTATCTATTGCGTTTGGAAATGCATTGGAAAAAAAATTTACAAACTATTAGTTCATAATTCGATTAATTTTTGGGTATCGATAGTCGAGGCGATGCTGCGTCATTTTATTCCTATGAATTATTGTCTATTACGTTAAGAAAGTTACTGGAGATAATCAAAAAATTATTACTTCATAATTCGATTAATTTTTGGGTATCGAGAGACGAGACAGTTTTGCATCATTTTATTAACGTGAATTTTTACCTCTTTCGTACGGTACATTTATTACTATTATTTTTAAATATTCGTTCATCGTTCGATTAATTTTTGGATATCGATAGTCGAGGCGATGCTGCGTCATTTTATTCCTATGAATTATTGTCTATTCCGTTAAGAAAGTTACTAGAGATAATCAAAAAATTATTACTTCATAATTCGATTAATTTTTGGGTATCGAGAGACGAGACAGTGTTGCATCATTTTATTAACGTGAATTTTTACCTCTTTCGCACGGTACATTTATTACTATTATTTTTAAATATTCGTTCATCGTTCGATTAATTTTTGGATATCGATAGTCGAGGCGATGCTGCGTCATTTTATTCCTGCGAATTATTCCCTATTTTGTTCGGAACTTTTGTTATTATTATTTTTAAACATTCGTTCATCGTTCGATCAAATTTGGGCTATCGATAGTCGGGCCACTGCTGCGTCATTTTATTCCTATGAATTATTATCTATTCCGTTAAGAGAGTTAGTAAGACAATTAAAAAATGATTAATTCATAATTCGATTAATTTTCGGGTATCGCGAGACGAGGCGGTGTTGCGTAATTTTATTCCTGCGAATTATTTCCTATTTCTTTCGGAACATTTATTATTATTATTATGATTTTTAAATATTCGTTCATCATTCGATCAACTTTTGGCTATCGATAGTCGGGGCAATGCTGCGTCATTTTATTCCTACGAATTATTATCTATTCCATTCGTCATAATTTTTATTTTATTTTTCTTCGTTTTTTTTATTTTTATTTTTATTTTTTTTTAAATATTATTCGTGAACTCGCTAAGTATATCTTACAGATATCGACCGGGCATTGTATTGAGAATAGCCGGAAGGGGGTGACAAGCCGCGCCTCGGCGGCACACATTCTGCGTTCCCGACGCGTACGGCACGTCTTTGAAACGCCGTCGCTCTCGAGAGCTCTTCTTCTCAACCTCCCGCCTCCTTTTTTTTTTTTTTTTTTTCCTTCCTCTTTTCAACCTTCTCTCCATCTCGTCTCGTCGCGAAGCGCTTGCACGGTCGAGACGGCTAAGATCCCGGGCAAGCCTGGCAGAGTGCCGACGTCGTCGACGTCGTACGGTTCCTCGCATACGCTGTCGCGTGGAGAGACACGAGACGGCCGGCAGTGGCGCAGCCACTTACAAAAATCGTCCCTCTGCCACCGTCTCGCTTTTATATTTAGTATAACCGTACACGTATAAATCTCTGGAACTGTGTTTTTTTTTTTTTTTTTTTTTTCCGGTACTTAAATACTTCTTATCGTCAACGAACAAACATACGAAAAATTGTAAACATAAAACACTCAACTTTTTCTTCCTGTCGAGGATAGCTTTTTTTTTTTTTTTTTTTTTTTTGTCACAGACCGATCTGATGTCATACGAGAGTTGGACAAAGTACTAAAAAAATACTGAAAATACAAAATACTATATATATTGATAAGGACTTTGTTTGCGTACTTCCTCAATGAAAGTTTCAATTTCAATTTTTTAAATTTAATTTCGATTTTGTTTTTTTTTTTTTTCATACTTGATACCGATTTTTTTTTTCGCATTCGACATTTTTCACTATCTTGAGCTATTTTTTTTTTTCTTTTTTTAGTTTGATATCCGCGGCGGGTCCGCTACGCTAAACTTTAGCTTTTAGTTTTAGTTTTAATTTCATATTTGTACTTATATATATATTTGTGGGTTTTTATTTGCGTGCTCATGTTCGAGCCGTTCTGCAGTTCCGCTTGGATCTTGCTTATGCTCATTTACATCGTTATTGCCTCTTTGATTGGATCATTTGTATCCTGCGTTGGCTCTCAAGGGACCATGTTCTAGAGCTTTATGTTCAATAATAATAATAATAATAATAATAATAATAATAATAATAATAATAATAATATATTGAGCATTCTCAGCAGAAATACATCCATCTGATATTTATATCTACACATTTGGTAACATTGCATACAATTCCGCTTATCCAAGCTAGTGAGGCTAACGCTTAAAATCCAAAGTATTCCTATCGCGCCCGATAAACATAAAGCGATTGCAAAAGTGCCGAAAGCACTTCTCCGCAATCTAAAATGATTATGATAAAAAAAAAAAAAACTATAATATTCAACGTTTCTTCAGCGGGTTGAACAGTACGTTTTACACGCAGCTTTTCCTCGCCGCTTGGGGGTTTAAGAAAAAATTTACCATTTCACTAAGAACATGCCTAGGAATGTCATTCAGAACCATAGTCATTGCCTTTTTAGGTGCGTAAAGCGGCAAGTCCATTAGCGACTTTACCAATAATAAATTAATAAACAACAATAATAATAGTAAATAAAATCCGGGTCTCGAACAAATTTACCATATCACTAAGAACATGCCTAGGAATGTCATTCAGAGCCATAGTCGTTGCCTTTTTAGGTGCGTAAAGCGGCAAGTCCATTAGCGAGTTTAATAATAATAAATTAATAAACAACAATAATAATAGTAAATAAAATCCGGGTCTCGAACAAATTTACCATATCACTAAGAACATGCCTAGGAATGTCATTCAGAGCCATAGTCGTTGCCTTTTTAGGTGCGTAAAGCGGCAAGTCCATTAGCGAGTTTAATAATAATAAATTAATAAACAACAATAATAATAGTAAATAAAATCCGGGTCTCGAACAAATTTACCATATCACTAAGAACATGCCTAGGAATGTCATTCAGAGCCATAGTCGTTGCCTTTTTAGGTGCGTAAAGCGGCAAGTCCATTAGCGAGTTTAATAATAATAAATTAATAAACAACAATAATAATAGTAATTAAAATCCGGGTCTCGAACAAATTTACCATTTCACTGAGAACATGCCTAGGAACATCTTTCAGAGGCATAGTCGTTGCCTTTTTAGGCGCGTAAGCCGGCAAGTTTATCAGCGACTTTAATAATAAGAAATTAATAAACAACAACAATAATAGTGATAAAATGCGGGTCTCAAACAAACCATTTCACTGAGAACATGCCTAGGAATGTCATTCAGAGCCATAGTCGTTGCCTTTTTAGGCGCGTAAAGCGGCAAGTTCATCAGCGACTTTACCAATAATAAATCAATAAACAACAACAATAATAGTCAATAAAATCCGGGTCTCGAACCGCGGCCAATCCCAGTTTCGGCAGCATTAGGCAGTGGACGGTAGCCTCGCCGCGACCCACGCCGCAGACTCGTCGAGCGTATGCGCGGATGCCGTCGTTTGTTGGCTCTCCGCGCCGGGGCAATTTATCGTCGGGAAACTTCAGCCGTCTCGTTGATGCCCCGCCGGCGGTGAGCCGACGGGGAGCGCACCGGCAACATTGGTAGTGGTAGCGCGACAATAGTGCCACTACCGTACGGTATTAGTAGCGGGCGCATGCTGGTCGGGCAAAGTCGCGCGGGGCACGTTCGAGTTTGCAGAGGGATAAAGACGGGCGGCGTCTCTCTGTGCGGCACTCGATGCCGTCGGATGAAACGAGGTGAAGCGACGATTCGCTTTTGCACGGGAGCCGCCGCCGCCGCCGCCGCCGCCGCCGCCGCCGCCGCCGCCGCCGCGGCGAATAAACAAACGGGGGGCCGCGCGCGCTCCGCTCCCGCTCTCCGGAAGAGCGCGAGAGGCATTAATTTGCGCTGCCGGGCGCCTCCGCGAACGACGGCCGCGCGAGCTTCTGCCGTCTATGCACCCTCTCCATCCTCATAGACTATCTCGCCGAGCGGTACGCTGCTGATGTGTTGCACGTGCACGGACACACGTGGGCATGCGCCGGGAGAAAGAGATACTTCGCGTTCGTCGCGAACTACCCGGAGCTGGCGTAGAAACTTATCCGGACTTCGATCGAGGCGGTACAGTTGCGCGTTAGCTGGTCCGATGAGAGCTGCCTCACGAAAATGTCGAATGACTGTTTGAGTTTTGAAAAAAATGTCGACATGATTGAGGATTTTTCAAAATTTAAATCGTTATGATTCAACGCTTTTGTAATACAACTCTTGTTTGAGCTTCTATCGAGGCGGTACACTTGCGCGTTAGCTGGTCCGATGAGAGCTGCCTCACGAAAATGTCGAATAACTGTTTGAGTTTTGAAAAAAATGTCGACATGGTTGAGGATTTTTCAAAACTTAAATCGTTATGATTCAACGCTTTCGTAATACAACTCTTGTTTGAGCTTCTAATCGAGGCGGTACAGTTGCGCGTTAGCTGGTCCGATGAGAGCTGCCTCACGAAAAATGTCGAATGACTGTTTGAGTTTTGAAAAAAATGTTGACATGATTGAGGATTTTTCAAAACTTGAATCGTTATGATTCAACGCTTTTGTAATACAACTCTTGTTTGAGCTTCTAATCGAGGCGGTACAGTTGCGCGTTAGCTGGTCCGATGAGAGCTGCCTCACAAAAATGTCGAATGACTGTTTGAGTTTTGAAAGAAATGTTGACATGATTGAGGATTTTTCAAAACTTAAATCGTTATGATTCAACGCTTTTGTAATACAACTCTTGTTTGAGTGGCCAAGGCGCGGTGGTTTTTGGGTACGATGCACGATTTATCACCGTGATAAGGAACGAGTGTACGATTCAATGGTGTACGATCGAAGGCGATAAAATACTTTCTCATACTACGATTTTTTTCAAAACTTAGTGATACTTCGACATTTTATTATTTTAGAGGCGCCTTCAATCGCAGTGTCGTTCGTTACAACAATAAATCGCACACCGCACAAAAGCACCGCGCCTTAGCTAGTCAAGTAGGAGTTGCATTGCAAAAATGTTGGAGCATCAGTATTTATGTTTTCAAAAAATAGTAATATGACAAAGTATTATTTTCGTTGTTACATACGTTCACAACTTCGTTCGATTGTACGCCGCAAATATTTGACACTTGCTCAACTATCGGATCAGAACCGTACACCGTCATTTTCTTGGACCACGAAACGTGTCAGGGTATTCAATGAGTTGCACATTAGTAAGTTTATACCATATCATTGTGACACTTTGCCAAACCTTACAACTTTGAAACACTACACATCCAATGTACTCCCACATGCTTTAGCCACACGCGTGTGCAACCTTACACCGACGGGGATGAAAGACGGTCTTCGAGAGGGACGTTGGATGAGCGCCAGTGTTATTCTGCAGGTAAGATGAATCACATGGTGGATTACCATGTGATTAAAAGTCAACAGTCGGTTCGTCCTAGCTTTACGATAAAAAATCGTTCCCACGAGGAACTTGTCCAATTTATAGTCACGATAATGACCAAAATTTCGACCATAATTGCAGTTCAACCAATTGAATGTATGCTATCGGAAACTATTTGTATTGACGTTCCCCCTTGAAAGTATTACAGTAGGAAATACTATCGTTTTTCTTAGCGCAGATTTTTTGATGTTTTCCGTAATGACTCTAAAGATATCTGCATGAGATGAAATTTCATCTTTGGCCAGCCTTTATTGATGCGCTACTTTAGAGATAAGTAAAAATTGGTCACTTGCAGAAGTGAACATTTATCTATTGTCCAAATGAACTTGAGCATTACTCTGAAAATTGGTGTTTTCGATTATTCGCGGGTATTCTCCGAGTCAACCTTCTCGCGGATAAGTCGAGTCCTCGCCTCGGAGAACAAAAAAAAAAAAAAAAAACAGAGTCAGCATCGCCACGATCGCAATGTCCCACAATCGATCAGTCTCTCTCATGGAAACAATAGGGAATTCAGTGCTGGAATTTCCAGCGAAGTTTGCCCGCGACGCAAACCACAGCCGTTAAAACTCGATGAAACTTGGTCCCAGTGCAGACAAACACTAAAAAATAATTTCCTAGAGCCGGAATACGAATCTGCGTTAAAAAAAAAATGATCTTCTTAAACAAGTGAACAAAACTCGTTCGTTAAGATTTGAGTACCTGAACGCGTTCCTTCGTTTCCCGCGGCATTAATTTTACTCCGCATCTCTGGTTTGCAAAATCAGAGTCGGCTCGCGCGATCCAAAAATTAGCAAACAAAAAAAAAAAATATATATATGTGAACTTTCGTCGTCAATAAGTTGTAAAAAGTACAAACGTTTTTTTTACTCCATATCCTCGTCGTAATTTTCCTTGTCATCCGAGATAAGCTTTTGGCGCATTGACTCGGATAGCGCGAGGTTCTACTGTACGTTGATGGCTTGCCGGTTACGGCCGTCACTACTACCGATGCCGATGGTGGTGGTCGTGTATCGGGCAGAATTCGCGTGGCGGCGTGCAACCGAGCGTTACGCGGGCGTGAGGGTAAACTCCGGTGCCCCCTCCCCTCCACCCCCCCACCCCCACCCCCCACGGTCGAGTTCGCGCGTTGGCGGTGTCGGAGGCGGCATCCACTATTATTACGGGACGGGATGAGACGAGGTGAGGCGGAGCGTGTGTGTGTGTGTGTGTGTGTGTGTGCGCGCGCGCGCGCGTGTGTGTGTGTGTGTGTGTGTGTGTGTGTGTCCCGCGAAGCATTATCGCTCCGTCTCTCCGCGTCGGGAGCTCGGCACTTGCCCGAGGTTCCCTCGGCAGCTTACCCGAGAGTCGCGTCGTATGTTATAGCGTGAACTACGCTGACTATGGATATACAATCGCCGCCGAGGTATTTATGTATTACATGCCCTGTCGGCGGGCTGCCGCGTACCGGGCTGCGTCTGTTTGCGACCGCTCGGTTGCGCACCGAACACCGTCGAGAGACGCTCGCGATCTTGAAATATACCTCGGCGATTTTTTTATTTTTATTTTTTCCTTTCATCTTCAATGAGAAAAAAATGTCGTTGGATTAATCGAAAGGTGACGTACGTTCAAAGCTGTTAATACAAGTATTTATGCTATGGTGAACGATTGTTGGCTTGAATTCATTCAAAATTTGTTGATTGAAAGAAAGATTTTTGTTTTACAAAGAAAATAGACCTCTGAACGCATGTCAATGCGCATTTGCTTTAAACAACCATTTATTTTTTCACAGTGTTCTCGGAATGAAAATGACGATTTCGTCGATTCGTGCTCGATCGTTCGAAGGGTATATTTATATTTATATTTATATTTATATTTATATTTATATTTATATTTATATTTATATTTATATTTATATTTATATTTATATTTATATTTATATTTATATTTATATTTATATTTATATTTATATTTATATTTATATTTATATTTATATTTATATTTATATTTATATTTATATTTATATTTATATTTATATTTATATTTATATTTATTGCATGTCGAAAAAGGGCGAGCGATATGGACCACTTTGAAGACTTCAAAGAATGTTTATCTTGCATTCCAACAATCTTCATAGGTCGCTATTACAGTTACGATCTAACGATCAATTTTTCTCGTTGCGCTGGACGGTGCCGTTAATCAACCGACTAAATGTAGATACGAGGCGTAGTAAAAAAAAAAAAAAAAAAAAAAAAAAAAATCGTGGCGCGATAAACGTTCTCACGCCCACTTCCAATTTCGCACGCCCTTACGCGCATTAATAGCGCGCGGCTTAGCGTTTGCCATCCGAACGGCACGGCTCCCAGTCGCACGGTGTGAATCATCGTGCTTCTGGCGCGAACCGCGCTCCTCGATAAGTTTTTATTTAAGCGCCACAGATCTTCCCAACGTCCTTTTTCCCCTTAAAAAATGTACCTAACTCTGCACAATAATCCTAATGTAAAAAAAAAAAAAATCTCAATCTTCGCCATACAAATAACACATTGAATAGTAAATATAGAAAAGTGTCAGTTATTAAAAAAATTTCGCATGTCAAAATGAATGAAAAAAGTATGACGTGAAAAATAATGACTATCGAATGTGAACAATAAATTGACGTCAAATTTTTTATTTGACCTCAACTTTTTGTTCACATTCAATAGTCATTATTTTCATGACAAAAGAAACGTCAAAAGTGAAAATTAATCAGAAAAAATGGAATTGAAATTTCATTGATTTTTACGATATAATTTAGGAAGTACTCAAACGGGGTACTTTCCAATTTATTTTACGTACAAAAAGTATTGTCTATTTAAAATACACATAGCTTTTTCTGTTTTCAGTAGTTTTTAGTATTTTGCCCAACTCCAATGCAGTCCAACGATCAAATATAAAAAAAATTGTTATATATATATATAATATTATATATATAATATGAAAGAAGTCAATAATTGGGCCTGTCGCTTCGTCGTGGTGGAAGGCCGAGGTGATGAGAAGCTCGCTCGGTCCGCGACGACGACAGGTAATTAAGGCCCGCGCCCGTCGCGTCGCGGTAGGACCATAGCGGGCGAGGCACGACCGCCCTTCGCTAAGTAGCGTCAATTAAGCTTTCCCCCGTCGTATTCATCGTCCTCGTCGTTTCTTCAGCGTCGCCCGACAGAGACGGTGGCCCGACGTCTGTGGAGAAGCGGGGCGCCTCGATAGAGAGCCTCGAAAGATACGTGAGCCGAGGGAGGCGAAGCGGGAGACGCGGCAAAACCGCGAACCGGAAGGTTCGCCAGTGCGCGCGGCCAGCGGCAAAGCGCGAGAGCCTTGCCGGGAGTCGGAGGAGAGTGCGGCGAGAGCGCGAGAAGAGGAGAACCGCCGACCCGAGAATATCTCCGTCCCTCCTCGGGGGCCTCCTCGTCGCCTTCATTAGCTCGAGTCCCTCGAGTCGCTCGTGCCTCTTGGCCCGCTCGGGCCCGGGCTCGGCACGGTGAATGCATCGCTTCGCCTCTCGCCTTTACAACCGCGACCGGAGAGCGAACGCTACGGGGAGAGAATACATAAAAGGAACTGGTCAAGATAGAAAAGGGGCGAGGAGAGGACGAAGATTCGAGAGAAAAGAGTCTGGGGCGCAAGTAGATTGGGGAAAAACCGAAGAACTGGCCGGACAAAGGTTAAATCGACCTGGGTAGATTAGTAACTAAATAAAAGATAAAAAAATACAAATGTATTAAGCGATACTTTTTTATTGGAATTTTTTCGTAATATATTAATATCAATGTTAATTTGTTTTTAAAAATACAATTTGAATATGTTGGTTAGTGATAATAAATAATAATAATAATGAAATTAATTTAATTTTTACTCTCGCTTTTGCGAATGCTACGGGGAGAGAATACATAAAAGGAACTGGTCAAGATAGAAAAGGGGCGAGGAGAGGACGAAGATTCGAGAGAAAAGAGTCTGGGGCGCACGCAAGTAGATAGAGGAAAAAACGAAGAATTGGCCGGACAGAGGTTAAATCGACCTGGGTAGATTAGTAACCAAATTTAAAAAAAAAAATACAAATGTATTAAGCGATACTTTTTTATTGGAATTTTTTCGTAATATATTAATATCAATGTCAATTTGTTTTTAAAAATATAATTTGAATATGTTGGTTAGTGATAATAAATAATAATAATAATGAAATTAATTAATTTTTTACTCTCGCTTTTGCGAATGCTACGGGGAGAGAATACATAAAAGGAACTGGTCAAGATAGAAAAGGGGCGAGGAGAGGACGAAGATTCGAGAGAAAAAAGGATGAGGCGCAAGTAGATTGGGGAAAAAAACGAAGAACTGGCCGGACAAAGGTTAAATCGACCTGGGTAGATTAGTAACTAAATAAAAAATAAAAAAATACAGATGTATTAAGCGATACTTCTTTATTGTAATTTTTTCGTAATATATTAATATCAATGTCAATTTGTTTTTAAAAATACAATTTGAATATGTTGGTTAGTGATAATAAATAATAATAATAATGAAATTAATTTAATTTTTACTCTCGCTTTTACGATCGCGACCGGAGAGCGAACGCTACGGGGAGAGAATACATAAAAGGAACTGGTCAGGATGGAAAAGGGACGAGGAGAGGACGAAGATTCGAGAGAAAAGAGTCTGGGGCGCAAGTAGATAGGGGAGAAAACGAAGAATTGGCCGGACAAAGGTTAAATCGACCTGGGTAGATTAGTAACTAAAATAAATTAAAAAAGAAAATGCTGAATTTATTAAGCGATATTTTTTTATTGGATTTTTTTAGTAATAAATTGTTTTTAAAATTACAATTTGAATATGTTGGTTAATGATAATAAATAACAATAATAATGATAAATTTAATTTAGGTGAAAGCAATTAGCAAGCAGATTGTGAATTTTTAAGCGGGTGTATATTTTTTAAAAATAACAAATTACAATTTGTTATTTAAATTTGGTATGCATACCAAAAATTGATTTGGGAAAGAAAGGTTAAATTTGCACCGACGATTCAGGGCATCGTGGAAGGAGAGTTAATAGCGTACTTGCGGGGCTGGTAGAATAAAAGTGTTGGAATTTATAAACAATCGTGCGGATGATTTACACCGTAAAAAGAATCGTATGAAATTTAATGTATCGGACTGAAAGTTTAAAAAAAATTCGTATATCAAATTCCATGCACAATTGTTATGAAAAATTAGTGTTCAGTGTATTAAAAACATTCGAAATACTCTATTTTTAATAATTTAATTAAGTTTTACTAAACAGTTACTTTAATTTCGATGAAAAAGTATATTAATTGTTCGTCACAATTTCACATTAAATTCAAAGTACCAGTTCTTGCACAAAAACTTCGAGTGCGATGGATTAAATTTACAATTGGTTTTTTTTTTTTTTTTTTTTTTACAGTGAACTGGAAGTTTTCATTAAAAAACTGGTATACTAAATCCCACGTACAATTGTGACTAAAAATCTGTGTAAAATGACTTAAAACCATTCGAAATAGTTTAATTTTAAAAATAAACTATCACTTCGTGCTTTATGTGAATTATTAATAATTCACATAAATTTTACTTTAATTTCAATGAAGAAGTATGTTCATTTTTCATTAAATTTAATTTATCAGTTTTTGCACAAAATCTTTGAGTTCTCGGCATTGAATTTACAATTTTCTTTTTTTACTGTCTGCAAAGTCGAAGTGCGGAAATTCCACAGCGATGCAGATTTTATTTCACTGTCGGGAGTGGGGTGAGGCGCGACACGTACATGTCAACCGGTACCGGGAAGCACCGCACGTATATTTTACCGCGAATACATACGGCATGCGTGCGAGAACTCTCCGGCACTCGATACTCTGATGGTCCCGCGATATGCGTGGGCGTACATAACACGCAGCCGCACGCGTCGCGAAACGTCCTTCCCGACGACCTTCCGACACTATTCCCACAGAGCGTGTTTGTTTGTGTGTGTGTGTGTGTTTCGGTGGGTATTTTGCGTGTATGCTCGCGGGGACGACACGTGCAACATAAGAGCTGCGAACCCACCGACACGGACTTGGAGATTAGGCGTGCGCAAGAGAAAGAGTGAAAGTCCGGAAAGAAAAAGTTGGATGAAACTAATGAAAGTACGATTTTGTTGGGCATATTATTATGAAATTTAACAACGAGTTATTGCATCATTGGAGACAATGCTCGGGAAGAATCTTGACCCTTTATAATCTGTGGAAAAGCGCTCTTTTTCCGCTTCTTTTTTATCATGTTTTTTTTTTTTTTTATTTTTGCTATGAATGGACTAAGCCTGATTGCAAACAGATTGGCCAAAGGGCAAAACCAAAAATTCTACAATGAATGAACTAAAAGAAGAACAAAGATGAATAACGAAAAATAGAATTTTTCGTTTTGGGGGGGTTTATAAAAATTGCGCCGAAATGTTGAGTTTATGAAGTACACAGTTTGGATTTACCGATTAAGAGTTTTGAGCCATTATCGTCCGTGGAAAAGCCCTCCACTTCTGCTTTATTTTTATTTGTATTTATTTACAATAAACGAACAAAGCCCGAACGGTAAAACCAACAATCCAAAGATAAATAAACTATAAAAAAAAAAGAAAGAAAAACAAGGATGAATAACAGAAAACCCAAATTTTCGTTTTTGTTAGATAAATAAAAATCACGCCGAAACATTGAGTTTTTCAAGTGGACAGTTTGTATTTAGCGATATAATCGATAGAGAAGATCCCGAACCGAATATCGAAAACGCCCCAAAGGACCAAAAAGATTATTCACTACAGTAACGATACTTTTGTTAACCGTCATATGTTGACACTTGAAAAATGTTCGCCAGCACAGTTGTTATTACTTGGAACTGTCAAGAACAATCGCCCTCTCACCGACGTAAACATACAGTCATAGGCAATTGAAGTGGAACATGATTTTTTTCGCCTGTTTTGGCAATAGTTGAACCCCTTCGCGTATACTGTTGCGAAATTAACCTTGTTCCACTTCAATTGCCTATCACTGTATATATATTTTTCGATATAGACGGAAGCGATCGTAGTTAAATTGCAACTCCAGCGCAGTTTAGCGACGATTTATCCTCGCCCCGTCGAAAAAAAAAAAAATGTTTCTCCGACCTTCGATAACGACGCAGGGCCGCGAATAGCGTCGGACGATGCCGAAGACGACGGAACTAGTGTGGAACTACGACGTTATAACCGTCCCGTAAATACCTCCAATTACCGCAAATTGGCCTTACAAGGGTCCGACACTTGGCTCTCTTGATATCACACCGGCGCGCAGAATTACGCACGAGTTGCCGTCCACCCTGCGGCACATCGGCCTCTTCGCACACAATACCCGCGCACACCGAAGCTGTACAGAAACGCACGCGCTCGGGCATCGGCGCGTACCTAACAATTGCGTGTATTCCCGTCGCCCCATCAACCAGACGAGAAAATGAAGCGTGGGCGAACGTGTAACGATTGCCGTGCGATTCGGAGCGGCGAGAAACTCGCACGCGCCCGACTAACTCTTCGCCATTTCGGCTTATTGCTGCATCAACTTTTTATCTCCCGCCGGGAGAAATTCAAATCTTGCCGCCTCGTATCGAACTTTCGTTTTTCACCTCTGGGTTTTCACCTCCCTCTATGGAGACTCTTTCTTTCGCATGCTCCTTCGCTCGTCGGCGAAAAGGTTTGCGTTTGACAAATGTTTCCTGACCGCGATCGGTCGGAATTTTTTTAATTCGTATACACGATGTGCATAAGGGGAAAACTATTGTTTTTTTTTTTTTTCGTCGATCGGACTATTTCTTTCTTCGTAATTTTAGAATAAGAAAATTAAATACGGAATTCTATTATCATTAATAATAAAAAAAATGAGTTGATAGTTCTTCGATAGAAAAAAAAAAAAAAAAAAAAAAAAATGTGGACCTTTATGGACAAAACATTTTTGATAAATACCCAAACTTGTACGGTTTTTTTTTTTATACCGTGTATGCAATCGGCAACATTAAACAAAATGTTCCTTGTCCACAATCGGTCGGATTTTTTTTATTGCTTCCCCGCGAGGTGTTTGCAAGGCGGAGACTACAGAGTAAAAAAAAAAAAAAAATTGTACTTTTTACAACAAATTATTGTCCACAAATGTCCACAATTTTTTTATTTGTTAATTTTATATTGTATTTGTTTTGACACAAACAAAAGTACAAACTAAAATTGTCAACGATGCGGGAAGTGAAAGGACAGGTCTGTATATTCAAAGAAGTGACAAACTCGTTTGTCACTTTTTTAACAAAATTATATTTACGAAATTATTTTTTTTTACTGTGTATCGTTTTTCTTTTCTCTTCATTTTACAATTTCTATCTTCTCAACTTTAAGATTGCTTTCTCGTTAATTTTACAATAAAAAAAGAAATACGCAATTCTTTTCTTATCAATTAAAAAAAAAAAAAAAAAAAAAAAATTACTCAATGACAGTTCATCTCCAAACAAAAAATTGTGAACCTCTTTTAGTGTTTCTTTTTTCGTCGTGCATGCAATCGGGATGTTTTTCGGAGGGCACGTGGAGCCCATTACTCGGCCAATGTAACCGAGGAGTTCCCGAGCCGTCTCCCCTACGCGGGTACTTGTAATACTGTCCTATGCTATTAATTCCACCTTCCGCATGGGGCGGCTATCTTACCATTGACGTGACTCGACCGCGTCCGCAGCCCCGCTCGAGGGCCCCAGGACGCAGTCGATCCGACGCCGCAGGGGGAGAATCGCCGATGAACGAGCTGGGGTAGCTGCTAAGAGCCTCGACATAGGGGAACGGACACGTGCGACCAACACAGAACAGCCTCGTGACAACGCGCGTGCGGTATTCGTGGTATACGCCAGAACGCTCCGTCGTCGTCGTCGTCGTCGGCCCAGAGGATTTGGGAATTTAATCGAGGGAGCGAGGCGGATGGCAAGAGTCGCGTGGATCGCAGCCCTCCCCGATAGAGAAAGCGGCACAGAGCTGTGAGGGGGCGCGTGCATGAATACGCTCGGAGGAATCGTCGCCAGGGGTTGATTTTTTTGTCGCGTGACGAATCGTCGGGGTCAGATAAACAAAAAAAATGTCCCCCTCTCTCGCTGGAGCCGTGAAATCTGCCCCGCTCGAAGGGACAACAACCGCTGGGATGTTTTAATTGATCGCTGTGGTTCGCGGCCGAAGATGTGGAGGACTTGTTATCGATACGCAGAGTCGAATCGTGGATGACTTTTTTTTTTTATTATGCATCTTTGCTATTGCTCGGCTGATTTCGAAGCGGGATAAAATGATCGATATATGTGTTGCGGCTGCTTATTCGGTGGGTTTCAGGGATTTAGGTGAGTATGGGATATTAAAATCTTGTGAATTCATTAGGATTTTATGGGTAGGGTGTTGCAATGTTTTTATCGGGCGAGCGTTTTGTTGGAAAATTAAGAGACATTCAAGGCGATTTGATATTCAGCTCATAATTTGTACCGTAATGTATGGTTTACTGAAAAAAATTATTGAACTTTGTCATTTATATGTTTTTATTGATATAAAATTATCGATATGTATAACGTGACTAATTGTTCGATCGTTTTTGGTGTTTATGCGAGTGTTAAAATATACAAATTTTATGAATATAGGTCGTTGTGTTGCAATGTTTTTTTATCTCTCAAGTGTTTCGTTGGATAATTAACAGAAACATTTAAAGCTATGTGCTATGTATCACACTTTTCAACCATAAATTACGGTTGACCAAAAAGACGATGAAACTTTCTGATTTTTATGTTTCTATTGAAAATACTTTATCGACTGATATCGTTTCATTGTTACAACCAAATATCTCCCATCTCGATTCCTAAGATTAATTTTTCATTTTCACTTTACACGATACGCATAGAATGGGACGAAGAAATTTAATTAAAAACCGACCTTACAGATAAGCATCGATATTCTCTTTTTGTCTTACATTGACAATATTGTTTGTTAATTTGCGTCACACAAGAGGCCTCCCCCGAACTAACTAACCTCGTCTCTTCATACACACACAACAGATTATTTATTTGTTTTATTTCAAAAAGAAAACCTACTTTTAATTGAAGATTTTTTTATTAAAAAAAATTTGACTGTGAGAACTTACTCGACGGCCGTCCGAATGCTTGGGGCTCGGGCTGGGACTCGGACTGGGACTCGGGGCCGGCGACGGTCCCTGCGACGTTGCCTGTTGGCTCTGCTGTTGCTGATTGTTCTGCCTGTTGCTGCTGCCCGATGATTTCTTCTCCTGATGCCTCAGCGAGTGTAGACGAGCGGTCATTTTAGCAGGCCCGCACGGACCTCGGGCACGTCGATCGCTTCGTCACCCTTCTTGTCTTCTGTGAACACGCTGAGACTCTCAGCATCGCGTCACTCGGGCGCACTTTTTCTTTTTTTTTTATTCGAAAATATTGTTTACCATTATAATTTATTGTTAATCCCAAATTTCTCCCTCTGATTCTCACGACACTTTTTTTTTTTTTTTTTTTTCTTTATCCCAGACGCAGTATCCTTCGTCGGTTATCGCGCGAACTCAGAGACACTTCTCTTCACTCTTTTAACTCCGTTTTGTACCGAACATTGAATTGTACCAAAAAAAAAAAAAAAAAAACAAAAAAAAAAATCCAGGAGAAGCGTCGAGGTCGTTGGCGAAATTTTTCGAACACTCGTCCGACGTCGCGACGGCGAATAAATTTGAGCCGAGTAGGCCGGAGACGAGGCGATGAGCTCGCTCACCCTCACGGGGCGCCGCCACGTGGTTCGACACGCGCCGCCACCCTCCGACCACTTGTCACTCGCGCCACGCTCACCTCTCCCGCGGCACGCCGCACCACCGTCTCTGTCCTGAGGGTTTAAAACAATATATATATATATATATATAAAAACAAAAAAATGTCCTCGATTCACCGAGTCACTCTGTCGAGTCTCGAGCACCACCGAGAACCAGACGCCTTCCGCACAGCGTCGAACCCTTCGATGCCGGAGAAACCTTCGCAGT
This sequence comes from Amblyjoppa fuscipennis, assembly GCA_963575735.1. Lineage (NCBI taxonomy): Eukaryota > Metazoa > Arthropoda > Insecta > Hymenoptera > Ichneumonidae > Amblyjoppa > Amblyjoppa fuscipennis. The sequence continues at coordinate 4,581,683 of OY754495.1, read as the reverse complement.
TCCCTCGACGAACCAAGAAATCCTCGCGAACTTTCGTCAACAAAATCCTCTCCGACTATCTCAGGCCAAATTCACGATCCGCCAGTTCAGTTCTCTCCGCCGCTCTCAGTCCCGCAATAACAAGACAATTCCCGTCTGTAAATATTCTCAAAAAAAAAAAAATCCACTTCTCAGAAAACACCACTCAGCAACATCCCGACGAACTTCCAATCGACTACAATGAACTCATCGTCGCAATCGACGTCGCGTAAAATCTCCACAAATTCTTTGCTCCTCTTATCGCTATAAATCTTCCGCTCCGACCCAAAATTTATATATATACATATACATATACATATATGTATATATATAAAAAAAAACAATAATAATAATTGTATATATCTCCTTCCCCAAGATAGGAAATATCCTCCGCCAGTATCGTCGATTCGTCAGCGGTATCGTCGGCGTGCTCGCACGTCGAGCGCCGATGACGGACTGTGTGGCGGCAAAGCGGGTGCGGGTAAGGTTCTCACTTGCGCCGATCTCCTCCGCGATAGAGTGAGAAGGGTGACGGCGCGTCCGCCAGGGGCCGCGAGATTGAGCGTGGGTACCGCGGAGTGGGGGGGGGGGGGCGCGGCGGGGTTCGGCACGACTCCGGGCCAGCACTGGCGGGAGAGAGCCCGAGGATTTTCGAGTCGCGCGGCAGCGCGTCCGGAGAGGAGGTGGATGAGGGGCGGAGGGGGGCGTCGTGGAGGCGAGGGGGTCGGCGGGGGGGCGGCGGAGGGGCCGGTGGGGTTGGCGTCACAGGGAGGCGGGGGCGGTCGGGGGGGGGGGGAGTTGGCAGGCTTTGAACGAGCGACGTGCTGCGCCGCGAGCGGCGGTCGCGGGGCGAGGGCGATCGTGAGTCGGCGAGGGTGGCGCGGGGGCTGAAGGGAGGGGGGCGGCGGCGGCGGCGGCCTCTCGCCGCTCGTTCGCGTTCACGCTCACGCGCGCCCTTGCCTGCGGGTATCGCGCGCGCGGCCGCCTCTCTCGAACAGTTTCGAACGTGCGCCGCGCCGACACCCCGCCGCGGCCCCCCGAGCGGCGGACGGAGAGGAGGCGATGCGAGGAGCGGACGGAGAGGAGGCGATGCGAGGCGCGGACGGAGAGGAGGCGATGCGAGGCGCGGAGGCGGTTGGAGCGAGAGGGAGGATCTGCGGCTCGGGTGTGTCTGTGGGGGAGCGATGCACGGATAGCGAGGGGGGGTGAGAAGCGAAAGGGCGCAACGCGCGGGTCTTTCGCGGGGGCAGTTCGGCCCTCTTGAGTCTCGGGCGGCGGATGGCAGGCGAAGCGGGAGCGAGCGAGGCGGAGGAGCGGCGGTGATGGGGAAAAGAGCTGGACGGCGGGAATGGGAGACGCGATGCGGAGACGGGAGTGGGAGCAGGACGGAGATGTGTCGAGGGATCGTGGAACGGAGGATCGGAGAACGGGGCGATGGTGAGAGAGAGAGAGAGAGAGAGAGAGAGAGAGGCGAACTGCGATATCGGGAGGCGAAGGCGGCGGTCCGTTGATGGGCGCGTGTGCGTAACGGAGCCGTTCGTGCGCGGGATGCCGCCTGTGCCCGCGGTCCAGCGAGAGCGGCTTCTATCGGGAGTATGATATGTAGGGATATAGCCAGCGGGGGCTCGGGCATTGTACGTGACGAGTTTGCGGGGCAAGATGGACTTTTTTTTTTTCTTTTTTTCCTTTTTGGATGGGAGGTTGCGGGCAAGTGCGTTGTCGGCCGGGTGTGATTTCGGGACAATTTTCCGGCGGTTTTGGGCGTAACGGCCAGCGGTTTTACATGGGTTTGTTTACCGATGGAGCAATTCGGCGCACTCGCCCGTCCGGTTCATCGGACGATTTGACAAATTAAATTACTATTTTGTTTATTTATTTCGTTAGAGAAATATTTTTTTTTAATTAATTTTTTTTCTCCTCATTCTATCGGACAGTTTCCGCGAGTCTATCAACGCGGTGAAATCGTTCACGAATTCATCCTAATTTAATTAAGCAAATAAAACAACAATTGTGAATTTGCGACTTTGTCCAGGTACGACGAATTCAGTACATTCGCCTCTTTAAATTATAATTACTTGTTGATCTAATCAAAGAAATGTTTATTTCAATACAATAAATCGTTTCCTTCTTCATTTTACCGCAGTCGAACGATCTATCGGCACCCATTGAAAGCCCTAAGCGTCGTTCACAAGTTTCTCTCAATTTTACTACCCAAAAAAAACAAAAAAAAAAAAAAAACAAAACAAAACCAACAATGCAACAAAACCAGACAATATTGTCCCCAACAACCGCTTCTTCTCGAGCACTCCAATTGCCTTTTACTCTCTATAGTAAAGTTCCAAGTTTCTCGACCGGTCCATCTTGCCCCTCTCCTCTTGGTACGTACCGCGTGGGAGGGAGTTCTCGTAACGGATGTGTGCAGGCCTGCGGCGGGTGGTCTTCGTGGGCAGTTAGAGTTTGAGGTAGATAGACCGAGAGAGAGTGAGAGACACAGACGAGCATAGATAGAGGCCGCGTCGCCGAGAGAGCCGTTTGGCTCGTGGAGTCGATGAGGCCTCGAGGCGCGGCGTTCGTGGCTACCGAAGCGCGAGGACGTGAAGCGACGTCGTAAACGTGTGTGCGCATGTGTGCGCATGTGTGTGTGTGTGTGTGAGTGTGTGTGTGTGTGTGTGAAAGACAACGGAGTAGGGTGGCTAGCCGACGGGTCGCGAACGACGGAGGACGGCAGTTGGAACGGGCGGGGGCGGCGGTGGGGGGGGGGGGGGGGGGTGAAGGGGGGCGTCTGGTGACGCCGAGGCGAAGCGGTGCGGAAAGCCCGTGGCAGAAACGACGACGAAACTGTACACCGAACCGAGAGGACGAAATTCTCGTCGGCACGCGCGCCGCCAAGTGCTCCACTACCCGAACGAGAGCCGTATAGTAAACACTGTAGTCAGATAGCTGTGTGCGTGGGCGTGCGTCTGTACGCGGCCGATATAACTCGCATACGCCGCGGGAGAACTCGATTTTAACGCGAGATCGGACAAACGGTAAAAGAATTATTAACTGTCCGGCGGTAAACAAAACACGAAAAAAATGAGAATGGAGACGCGACGACTGCCTTTTTTTTTGTTCTCTTTTGCGGTAGTGCGAGAGAAGATTTTCGGAGTTTTGGGATGTGTGGCATTATTGGATGGTCATAAATGGATGTAATAGTTGCATAGTTGGGAACTTAGGGAATTGCGAAAGATTTTGAATTTTTTTACTCGGATGCGCGTCGGGAGAAGTGGGTTTTAACGCGAGATCGGGCAAAGGGTAAAAGAATTATTGACGGTCCGGTGGTAAACAAAACACGAAGAACTAAGGATGGAGACGCGACGATTGGTTTTTACTTCATTTTTGCGGTAGTCCGAGAGAACATTTTCGGGATTTTTGGATATGTCGTCTTGGATGGTCACAAATGGTCATAATAGTTGCAACAGTTTGGAAATTAGGCGATTGCCGAAGCTTTTGCTTTTTTATATTCCGTAATGCGGCGATAATTTGTTACTTGCGAATTTAATCGTAATATTTGTATAGTTGGAAAATTATCTAAATTTTATTTTGTGTCACAAATATTTAGTTTTTGTAATGATTTTTTGGCAACTTACTTTGATTGTAAATTACAATTTTCATTCGCTTGGGCAGCCCGTGACAATTTGAACTTTGATTTTATTATCGACAAAAGTCATTAACGAATCAATAAGTGTCCAGGGCAATGGCGCTAATTGGGCCGGGACAGATTTGCGACCGTTGCTAACGAATGCCCAACGGATTCTTCTTATTAATTACCAAATTAATACTCCGTCGATTCTGAGGTTGGGGAGTTTTTCTGAATTAATGACATTCTCGTCACAAAGCGGCGAGTTGATTTTTTTTTTTCCCCTTTAATGACCAATCTAAAGATCACCGATCTCTAATCGAATTGTGTGATGGGTAATTCCGATTGCAAAGTTCAGCGTACATCTTAAAAAGAAATCGAAACTACGTTCGTTACTCTTACACCGGCTGTTCCTCAAAGCGCCGATTCTCGTAACACGCGATAATAATATCCCGCGGGAGTTCCGGTGATCGAAAAAAAAACGCTCCGAAAACTAACGACCAAGAAACTTCGAATCCGCTATAGAGTACGTGAAGTTCCGAGCTTCGTAACTTCGAACTGCTGCGCATCTCTCGCCTTTCGTCACGTCGTCACTTAGTTTTTTTTTCATGCACACTTTTTTTTTATCATCCGTGCAATACAAGGTCGGCCTACACTGAAAAAAAAAAAATATATATATATACATATATCAATGACTAATGTAAAATTGCGGACTGACAGCGAAAAAAATTGTTACTTCAATTCTTACAATTCCATATGGGATTGAAACCATAACATGTCTCATTTATAGTCTTGCCGGTCTTGTTTCAATATCACATTGAATTGTAAGAATTGAAAGTAGAATTGAAATGTTTCAAAATTCTTTTGGCAACCCGCAAGCGAATTTTTTTTTTTTTTTTAGTGTACCGGTCGTTAATCGCTCTTCATTCCGCGCTGTCCGCTCGCCTCCCTATCGCTCACCCGCATCTCCTTCATTTTCTTCTCAACAAAAACAAAACAAAAAGACCTAAAAAAAAGCAAAAAAAGAGAGAACAATTAAGTGCCTCATCCACGCGACACATGCGTCACCCATCTCAGTCCGTTTCTCTTTACATCCGCGAGTATGAGCGAGAGTGCGGTAGAAAGCGCGGGAGGAAGCGAGAGAATCCGAGAACGAGACGTACAGAATTCTCGTTCATCCCTGCCCTGCCCTGCCCTGCCGCGCGTCTCGGAAGGTCTCGAACCTTTTCCGTCCCTCTCGCCGCGCACCTTCTCCGTCCCTCCAGACCTCTTTCTCCGTCCCTACAGCCTCGCGATACACGTCTCTCTCCCCCATTCATCCATCTCCGTTCGTCTCGCAAAGTGCTCCGGGCCGCACCCCGAACCTCCCACGTCGGAGTTTTCCCACCCTCGCTTCTCCTCTCTGTCTGTCCCCTTCTCGCTCCGCGGCACAAGGATTTCTCGCGCTGCTCGCTTGCCACACGGATGGAAGGTCGTTTAGAGGTAAGACTCCTCCAAGGGGTGGGCGTTCGAACTTGCGCTGTGAAATAGAAAGAGGCCGAAGGCGAAAGAGTGCCGGAATCCGCTAACATTGACATATATACGTACATACACACATGTATGTAGCTATATATGTATGTATATATATATATGTATGTATGTGTGTATGTATGCATGTATGTATGTATGTATGTATGTATGTATGTATGTATGTATGTATGTATGTATGTATGTATGTATGTATGTATGTATGTGTGTGTGTATGTGTGTATATGTGCATATGTGTACATATGGCTGTATATGTGTAAGGCGTATATAGCGCTTAGGACACATATATGGGAGGTTGGGAAGCAGAAGGGCGGATCTTGTATGGTTCGTCGTGTTAAAGGGGCGAGATAGACCCTTCTGCTTCCCGGCTAGTGTTAGATATATGCGCATATATGCGTATAGGTATAATCGCGGAACGTGCCGAGAGTCGTTCCCGGTCTTCTCGCCCGTCGGGAAGGCTCGAGGATCTTCTCTACCGAGGGGGATTTTCTTCGTACGTAGCTTCCGTTACGTTCGCCCACACACTCTTCCTCGAGACACTCATTCGCTTCTCCCGACTGCCTCTCACGGTCCTTCCTCCGGGATACCGACCACTGCTTCTGGCTTTTGCGAAACTCCCGACAGTCTTTTATTTTTATTTTTTCGCTCGCTCGTATAGTTGGACGATATATCGTACGTGCGATATGTGCTGGGTTTCGTGCAGTTTCCAGATAGGGTGCGAGTGCGGACAAGAGGGCAGTAATGTATCCGGCGCGGTGATAAGAGAGATACGGTGTGTGTGTGCAATTCGGACAGTTTTTTTAGTGCTCAAGCTATCGAGGTATGGTTCGCCGATGGATGGAACGTAGTTTTACCTGCTTGAGGGGGATTTTCGGTCAACTTAAAAAAACATTATTGCACATTCTATACAATCATCATTTTTTGAAAACTGGCCGGAAGATTTAACAATAGGGCACTCGTGAGACCGTAAACTTTTCATTGGATCGACCGCGTTGCTACGAAGATATTAATTTTCAAATATTAACGATATTCTTAGAATTATGTAAATTTTTGAAAAAATTAATACATTTATTATTGCTTATTCTATAGAAGTTTTTGAAATTTGCATGGAACGTTTGTCAGTACGTTCACGAAACTGTGACCGCCACGAAGACATTGATTTTCAAATTGTAACCATATTTTCAGAATTACGTAAACAAAAAGAAAAAAAACAGAAAAAAAATCTCACAAAAATCGCAGGACCTTCCTCGCAGAGCCTTTCCTCGACGAAATAAAAAAAGAACAATTGCTCGCAAAGATCCGCATCGTCTTTGCCGAAAGAAAAGAACTTCCGAAACGTAAAAAAATCTTCAAGTCAACGGCTCGTACGTCCGTGCACGTATATACAGTATGCACGCGACGATCTAGGCTCCACCCATTCGCACAGAGGTGTACACAGTCGCTGCACACTCACACACACACACACACACACGGGTCCGTCGATGTGTTATGCGGGTGAAACGTGCCGCAAGCTCTCTTGCAAGGACGTGCACGCGCCGCTCTCTGTGCAGGTTCTCTCTACTGTAATGCCCCCCTATATATATACATATACACATATACATATGCATATACACACATACGTATATGGGCGACCCAACAGCCTCGGGTATTTATTCGACAGCGAAATCTACTATATAGCCGAGGACCGGAGAGCCTAGCGGGGCATCGTATAGAGTCAGGTCGTGTTTGAGTGCCCTCGTGTCCGCCCGTACACGCACACCACTGCCGTTTCT
>OY754495.1:4271515-4574547 GCA_963575735.1 Amblyjoppa fuscipennis | reverse complement strand
AGAGAGAGAGAGAGAGAGAGAGAGAGAGAGAGAGAGAGAGAGAGAGAGAGAGAGAGAGAGAGAGGAAAAGGATGCGCCGAATCGCGTTCGACGCTCACGTTTATGTGGCAGGGGGGGGGGGGTGGGGGCGAAGAGGGGGTGGGGGGGGGGGGGAATTCGCGGGTTCCCGAACGGACGGATGGACGGACGGACGGACAAGCGAGCGATGCGAACAGGCGCGCGCGTACGTGACGACCCCGGAGGGCTTGATTTATGATCCGAAGCTTTTGGAACTCCGCGTCCCCCTCGTCGGCACAGTGCTTTATATCTATATATCCATGTGACTATTTCTCTCGCACGGGCGAAGTTCCCGCGAGCGTGTCTCTCTGCGAGCCTCTCGCTTTTTTGCCTCCTTTCTTTTCCACGACTCGCCTATACGTGGCTGTCATCCGCTAGAGAGACGGTGAGTGGGATTGCAAAACGACGATGCACGCCCGCGCCACAACGAGGCGATCGAGACGGGACTCGAACGTCGGTACGCAGAGCCGAGCCAAAGAGCTCGAGAGAGAGAGAGAGAGAGAGAACCGCGACGGAATGCGCCGTACCTAGCGCTGGTACCTGCTCGACTACGTACCGGGTGATCGAAGATTTTTACCTATGATTAGTTGGATGTCAAAAATTTCGAGTGAGCTAGGATTTTGATCGACGAGGTTCGGAACTTTCTTCGAGACTGTAATATAAATCGTGGGTTTGGTGGAGAAGTTTTGAGAAAATGTTGATTTTCGAAAAAATAAAAAAATTTTCCAAATGTCCTGTGAAACGGTTCATGCGATGTTCCGCGTATCGTACGGAAAAGTTTTGAGCCTAAGCGCAGGGCTCGTGCGATGTTCGTATCGTACGGCAATGTTTCTCCGAAGAGCGATACTCACTTGCGATTTTAATATTCGTAGGGTAAGTCGGGGTGGCGGTGATTTTTGAAACGACGAAACTTGGAGGTTTAACGTAAAAAAAAAAACCTGCAAGTTTTTAACTGTAAGTTAACTTTAGAAACATCGAACTGAAGTAATTCACTCAGAACTTTCGATATTTTCGATGCGTGATTTAATCGTAGTGACCCTTGCACATATCATTTTCGATGCAATCATGTTGCATGCACTTATACTAAAAATTGTGCAAACGGCAGCACCATTCGTTCTGTTATGTTAAACGATATTACCGGTGACCATATTGATTGTCGGTAAAATGTCGGTAAAATGAAGCTTGACTGATACGGTAAACCCTATCAGTCAACCTTCATTTTACCGACAGTTTATAGACATTATAGATATTAAACAAAATATGCAATCATATTGAATACACATATGCTAAAAACTGTGTAAACGGCAGCGCCATTTGTTTGTCATGTTAGACGATTATTGCCGGTGGCCATATCACCCTCACTTACCCTGTATTTGTACTCGATTTGGCCGACAGTTTAATATAAAAATTTACCGACTCATTACAGATATTCAAAAAATGCAATCGTATTGCATGCACTTATACTAAAAACTGTTTAAACGGCAGCGCCATTTGTTTGTCATGTTAGACGATTATTGCCGGTGGCCATATCACCCTCACTTACCCTGTATTTGTACTCGATTTGGCCGACAGTTTAATATAAAAATTTACCGACTCATTACAGATATTCAAAAAATGCAATCGTATTGCATGCACTTATACTAAAAACTGTTTAAACGGCAGCGCCATTTGTTTGTCATGTTAGACGATTATTGCCGGTGACCATATCACCCTCACTTACCCTATATTTGTACTCGATTTCACCGACAGTTTAATATAAAAATTTACCGACTCATTACACGAATAAAAGAAGAAAAAAAACCGTGTCTGCCCTGCACATTCCTTATTCACTCGCACCGCACAGCTCGCTCCCCTCCGTGTAAGTGGCAAGGCGTTGTCCCACATAGCCGACATTTGTCTATCCCGTGCGAAATCCCTCTCCTCCGCGTTCCTCAAAGTTTCATCCACCCCGAGTATACATATATGTACACACACGTGTGTCCGCTATGTACGTACAACTCGAGCGTGTACGCAGTGTCATTACTCATGTACATTTAACGCGGCGAGAGAGAACCGTCGGCGCGGTCTACCAAGAGACGGAAGGCTTCACGGACCAGCGGAGAGAGCACAGAGGCCATTATTCTTGTCTCGGGTCTCGAACCGTACATATACCACACATACGCTATATACATCGATGGCCCAATTCCGTAAAGGCGTATGATGTATTCAAATCCTATTCTCATACGCCTTTAAAGAATTACCCTTCCGGTTTAGACCGTTGATATATAGCATATATATAGCGGAGAGTGAGGGGAAAATGGGACACTGGTGCAAAACGCAATTTTCCAATAACATTTGAATGTCGGCGATGGCGCCGAGTGGGGTAAAACGGGCTTGAAAATCTGATTTTATCGTTGCGCAAAAATGGAGCATTCAAAGATTATTGGAAAATTGGGTTTTGCCCAACTGTCTCATTTTACCTCCTAAGATGCATATCGATACATATTTCGACTGCTAAGAAAGAGAAAGGCGTCACCGACATTGTCTCACATATCAAATGATGTCACATATCAAATGTAAGCGAAAATCGGATGCGCGCTTCCGTTTCTCACCTTCGATACATACGTGCAGCATTTGCCTGTGCGTTGGGCGATTCGCCTACACCGAGAAAACATTTCATTCAATGCCAACAAATCTTTCGTTGGATATGGTGAAATAAATATTTACTTATCGTTGTGAAATTTTTGTTGGTTCACATAAATGTTTTTTTTTACGATTTAGTCGTTTTTTTTTTTTTTGGGGGTCAATTAAATTTCATTCGCCCAAAAAAAATTTGGCGACAACAAACGAATGTTTATTTCGCGATATCCAACGAAAGACTCTCTCGAAGTAAAGCGAACTCTTTTTTCGGTCTGGCGGCGGGCAAAGCTTGGCTTGGGAATCCGCGACGAGCGGACGGGAAAAACTTCTTCGAACTTCGGTTCCCCGTCTTTTTCATCCTCCCGGATTTTCCTCGACTTCGGAGCGGCCTCGCTGAACTTCGTTGGCTCATCTGCATGGCTTTGAGTAGCCGACCACGTCCCGAAGAACGAGGACCAGCACCGGAGAGGCCGAATTCGAAGCTGCGAGAGTCGCGCAAGTAGTAACAGCAAGTCGCGCCGCCGTTGCCGGCAATAGCGGATCTCTCGGCGGAGTATCGTTGGCTGTGCGAGAGAGCACTAAAAGGAAAGCATCCGCGAGCGTCCCGTGCGGCCGCGGAATCCCGAGAGTCAGCTTCTGCCTCCTGGCCGGTCCCTCGCGGGAGCGAAACCGAGCGAGGCAGCCGAGGCGAACGGGCCGGCTCTCGGTGTGCGAGCGCACACTATCAGCGGGAGATTCCGAGCCGAGGCTGCGAGCGCCTTTCGAGAGACGAACGGATCTCACCGTCCGCGTCGAACGACGGAGAGGCGGCGAGAGGCGAAGAGCCGAGGAGGAAAACGAGGCGGAGAGAACGAAAGCAAAAAAAAAAAAAACGAAAAAAAAGGAGCAGACAAAACAGCGAGGGCCGATGCGGAGGAGAGAGAGAGAGAGAGAGAGAGAGAGAGAGAGAGAGAGAGAGAGAGAGAGAGAGAGAGGCAAACGCGGGAGCGCTCTGCTCTCTCGCTCGGCACGGCGAAGTAGAGAGCGAAAGGAACGGGCGAGAAAAATGAAGAAAAAAAAAAAAAAAATGGGCAAAAAAAAGGTTACGGCGCTGTAGCATCGCACCGGAGTGCTGTAGCGGCGGAGGGAAACGGAGAACCTTTCGTTTTTTTTTCTTTTTTTTTTTTTTTTTTTTTTTGCGCGCCACCGAGTACGATGCCGGCAGCTCGCCTCCAGAGCCTCCGGGGTCCCCGCGCGCGCAGCACGGCGCTTTGCCGGGCCAAGCCGGGCTGCCGCCGTCGTCGCGCCCGGCGAAACGTATATCCTCGATGGGGACACGACCGGAGAGCCAGGCGGAACTGGCAAGGCCGAGCGGCCTCTCTGCCGAGACGCGGACGCCGCGGGCCTCCGCTCATACTGCCTCCCCCCCGCCGCCCCCCGCCGACCCCCGCCCCGCCCCCGGCGATCCGAACGAGCGAGAAGCGCGACGGACGAGCCGGCTAGGAGAGACACGTGTGCATGCCTCGTATCGTATTTCTGTCTAGTATCTACCTAGCGGCTTGTATTATTAGGTAGTGTACCTGTGCGGAGCTGTGTGTGGGTTTCCGTGTGCGCTCTGTTTTCCTGCTCGGGGTTACGGAGTGTGCAAGTGGGTAGGGAAGAGCGGGGCGAGACGGGACAGCCAAGCGAAATTCGACGTTGGATCTAGACCGATGAGATTTGATTGCTGTGGTTGTCACTGAACGATCGAAGCTGTGAGGTCGATTTTGATATTCTGTTAAAAAAAAAATGTCGCCTACGGCAAAATAGAGCGGTTTCAAAATTTTCGGACATTTGGCGGAGTTTAGTTGTTTGGATCATAAATATTTTTCTCACCATGATTGAGCGCATGCGGGCTCGAGGACTTAGCCTTCTTTTTAGAGTAGTGTGTCGATTGTCACTATGGATGAAGTGATCTGGGAGACACGTTCGTTCGCAACGTAGAGCCGAGGAACAAGTGAGAGACAGTCATGGAACTCGTTAAAACCCAATTTTCTAATCACTCTTGGGTGGGACGTTTTGCCACATCGATACGCAACATTTTTTCGTACCGTTTCGCCCCACTGCCTCATTTTGCCCCGCTTTTCTCGACGGACGTTTGTACTACGGACTCGCGTGTGGGGCGTCAACGGTAGCCCGGGGAAACTTGGATCCACTTATCTAAGAGAATCGCTTATTTACTGACGAATGTATACTGAGAAAAAAATTACGTAGCAAAAGCAACGATACTGACTTTTTACCATGAAAAATTGTTCCCGAAGAGAACGTTCATATTTTATAGTTACGACTGTGACGAAAAATCATGGTTGCAACCATAATTATAGTTCGATCAATCGAATGCAGTCTATCAGAAACGATCTATATAGACGTTCTATATAAACGAATTTATATAGACATTTGGGACCTGTTCACAATAGTGGGAAATATTATCCGTTTTCTTAGGGTATGTGCTCAGCGCAAGTCAACTTTTTATTAACATTGCAAAAGTTTATTTTTCTTATTTATTTGTTTATTTACAATTCATGCGAGTCGGTCATAATTTGTAATAGATAATTAAAACAATACTGCGAGATGCCATCTCTGGGCCATTTGCCTGCTTTCCTCGATCAATAATTTTCCAGTATCTACCTGTATGGTTGTATTATTAGGTACCCGCAGTATAGCTATATGTGTACGTTCCGTGTTTCCACGCCGGTGTGTATGGATCACGTGCGTGTATACTTCGCAAGTATATACAGGCGTGTGTGCTCAGACACGTGTATGCGGCAGTCCAAGCAAGCTCCGATCTACAGTATACCTGATCAAATTCTTAACTTACCGAACGATACATATGTCTATGAAAATTATCCCTATGCATAGGTAGAAAAATTATTTTCTTACTATTTAATTATTATTTATATCCATAAATATAATAGATATATAGATTTATACAATAGTCTATCTATTATATCTATGTCTATCTATTATATTTATAAATATAATAGATAGATAGACTTATTTTGTATAAATAATAAATATATCCACATTTACTATTTATTTATATAAATATTAGCGATGACTTCCAAGAAGCTTTCCCGATCTATCGACCTGCCTTCCTGAACCGATTAATTTCTGCAAAAAAAAAAAAAACGTCCATGCTCGATCCACTCCCAATACACACATCCCCAGACACCGTGCCGACAATCCGTCCGGAATATGCATGAAACCCCTAATGTATGCGTACGAGCACTCCGCACGCTCCCGACTTTAATCTAAAATGTTGGCCGCTCTCTTGCGCAGTCACCTACGCGATGCGGTGTCTCGGGTGTGGGACTCTAACCCTCCGCACCACCTCCCGGTGGCAACATGCAACCCGTCGACGAGGCATTACCCGCTACAAGAAGAGACGGGGCTCATTAACGCCGTTGCTCCGCGCCGCGTTCCCGTCTCTCTAATATCCTCGCTCGCTCGCTCTCCTACCGTACGCCGCGCTTACAACGCTCCATCGTACAGCCAGCCCGTATGCGTACGCTGCACGGCACTGTTATTGCTATACGTACGGCATACACAACCGTCCCTTCCCCGGACAATTCTCCTCTTCCGCAGCGTGCGCATTGCTGCCGCTTCCCCGTCCTCGCGCCAAACGTACGCGGTGCGCTGTGCCGTACCGCGTACGTTTCCGACCGACCGAACCCTCCCCAATCACTCGCTGTGCACATACACGCGTACATGTCCGTGCATATACGCGTTATCGCGTCGTGCCGCAGCGACATCGGTAGCGATGCGAGACAGAGCGAGAAAACTACCTTTCCCTACTCGAGAATCCCACCCACTCTCTCTCTCTCTCTCTCTCTCCTCTCGCCATCAACCTCGCGCAAGCCTCTCATGACCAGGCCAGCGCCGCGAGCTCGTACGTACCTACGTGCCGGGTAATCATCGGTGCTTGTACAAGCAAACGCGCGCGCGAGCCGCGCTCGACACTGCCCGACCCGACACTCGCCAACCCACCGACAGCCACCGCTCGAGTGTACGCCGTTATAGCACCGACTCTGTGTGTACCTGGCGAATATCGTCGAGTACAGTAGAGACTCTCGTGAGGCAGCTGGGAGTTTTTTTTTTTTTTTTTTTTTTTTTTTTTTTTTTTTTGGGAAAAGGGCGCTCTGGAGTCTGGGAAAATACTGAGTTGTTTTTGCGGTCGGGACTCTTCGATTTATAAATCTGAGACTTCTTTCACGTGTCAAACAACGTGGATCTCGAAAATGAACTTTTATTCATCGCGACTGCGTTGGAAATTCGTGCTTTTATGCGATTAGACTATAAATTAAGTTGGTACTTTTATTTATTAGTTATTTTTATTTTTTATCTGCATTTTATACTATCTTATTTGTGTGTGTGTGAAATTGTACTAAAACTGTAAGGAAAATCGCTCAACACGCTACCCGCTTCTATCCACGGCTGTAACCATACTTAAATACAATACAATACAAACTTTTTTTTTGCCGTGAAGTCGTGACGTCCTTACTGCCTAAACTCGCACGCAGATCTCAAAAATGAATTTTCATTCATCGCGAACGCGTTGGAAATACGTGCTTTTATATGATTGGACCGGAAATTAAGTTGGTACTTTTGTTTATTAAGGAAGCGCGGGGCAAAATGGGGCAAAAAACCATATTCCAATAATTTTTGGATGGAACAATGGGGCAAAACGGGACAGACAATCCGGACGTATCAACAGGTAAAAATGGGACGTCCAAAAATGACCGGAAACTTGCGTTTTGCTCACTGTCACGTTTTGCCCCTCTCTACCGTACCTATTTTTATTATTTTTTTTATCTCTACTTTATACAATCTTATTTGCATGCGAAACCGTACGAAAATTGCAAGGAAGATCGCTCAACACGACTGTAACTATACTTACGACACAGTACAAGCTCATTTTTTACCGTGAAGTCGGGATGTCCTTACCGCGTAAACTTGCAAGGTACTCCACTGTACGCTCGCACACGTGCGCGAAGCCCGAGGCTTCGGTGCGTCGCACAGAGCCATTCGCACCGTCCGGAGTATGCAAATGTCGAGTGTGCATAGTCACGCATACACGGAGACCCCACCCACATCGGTCCTAATACTCGAGTGCTTCTTTCTTTATTTTTTTTTTCTCTTCTTTTTCTTCCCGTTCTCTGATAGTCGGAAGTTCAATGGAGCCGCGACTATACCGGCGATAGGCACGATTCCAAACGCCGGGCTTCCGTCTGCCTCTCCCTCCGACTTCTCCAGCCTGCTTATTACTTTTGCTTCAGTCCATCCTCTTTCTCCTGCCGCCACGGCTGCACCGGGGACTTGTCGCCCCGCGCGTATCGCCGCATCGATCTGCACGCGAGATTACCCGCCGGCAGTCGACGTTCGTGCCGGCGACACCTCCCTCGTTATACTGAGGCGTGTGTGCCTATGTGTGCGTTTGTGTGTCGCGGCAGATACAGCAGAGTAGTGCGTGTATTGTATATTTCAGGCTATTAGCGACACGGTACTCGGACCGCGCGGCTTTGAGACGGAATAGCGGAATGGCATAAAGGTGGATCCCTCCGTAGACGAGAGTAGAGATCGGCATCGGGGGCTTTGGGAGAATTATCACCGTACGTGGTGGGAGGATCAGCGAGAATCCGATTCGGACGCACCGCCGGAATGTTTCAGGAGCGTTTGTGCCCACTTACCTTTGATGCGGAAACTCCCCCGCGCGGCTCTTCGCCGATCCGTGCTCCACAAGCAGTAGGTATAGCAGTGGGTAAAGCACACGGAGATACAGTATAGGAACGAAGTATAGGAAGGAATTATAGGAAGGAAGTATAGGAAGGAAGTATAGGAAGGAAGTATAGGAAGGAAGTATAGGAAGGAAGTATAGGAAGGAAGTATAGGAAGGAAGTATAGGAAGGAAGTATAGGAAGGAAGTATAGGAAGGAAGTATAGGAAGGAAGTATAGGAAGGAAGTATAGGAAGGAAGTATAGGAAGGAAGTATAGGAAGGAAGTACAGGAAGGAAGTATAGGAAGGAAGTATAGGAAGGAAGTATAGGAAGGAAGTATAGGAAGGAAGTACAGGAAGGAAGTATAGGAAGAAAGTATAGGAAGGAAGTATAGGAAGGAAGTATAAGAAGGAAGTATAGATATAAATCCCAAAAATACGATTTTTGATGCATAAAAAATTAAGTACAGTAACGAAGTATAGGAACGAATTTGGTACTCTCCAGTGTTGCTGTTCTTCCCCCGAGTTTCGACACCTTCTTAATTGTGATTTTTTAAATTATTATGTTATCGGTGTTCAATGTGCGATTGCGATCAGGGTGTAGAAAATAATTATTCGATGCAGTCTCTCTATTAATATTTCGTGCAATAATCATCGAAGATATCAATACGAAAATGATCATACATTAGGCACTCGACCTTATGATTTTTTTTTTCTTATCGAAACTATACTATTTTCTTCGGGACGGATAGGATTTAAGTTTGTGGTGTGACAATCCTGAGGATTAGTGTAAAAGATTCAAGTCGGTTGCACCGCTGGAATGTTTCCGGGGTGTTTGTGCCCATTTCCGTTTGATGCGGAACTTCGCAGATCCGCGTGTGCGGCGCAGTAGGTATAGCAGTGGCTATAGCAGACGGAGAGGGTGACGGATTCGGTACTCTCCAGGGTCGCTGTTTTCCCCCGAGTTTCGATACCTTCGCCGCTGCCTCGATGTAGATCCACTTACCGTGGACTGCGCTTACCTCCGAGGCGAATCGTAAAAATAGACGAACCGTGAACGATACGGAAATAGTGACGATTCGACGTAGCCTTCGGGAAATTGTAGGGTTCGGAACGTGCGCGACCTTGCTCTCCAATATGAGATACTTAACAAATAATGCACCGGCGACTTTGACGCTTGTTGAGTCGCGATAATCTTTAGCGATCGAGGGCCGTGTTCTTTCCATTTGAGACGAGATAAGCAATTGATTAGACAGAGCCGTTACTATTTAGGGTACACACTACACAAAAATCGAATGGTTCTTCGATTGAGGGGGACAATAGCGTTTCAAATCCTTTACAAAATATCGAATGGATTTTTTCAAGGGTTCAAAGGGCGATTTTATTATTCGGGATACACTTAAAAAAAAAACGTTAATGGACTCTTTTACCGCTGTAAAAAAAAATCTTTATAAATCCTTCACAGAGTATCGAATATATTTTTTTTAACGTTCCAAATCTGGCGGATGTCTCGCAGTCTGAGAACTTACAGATTTCTCAATCGCTTTGGGCCACACTCGCCCTATTCCGAGTGCCTCCTCGTTTCCTCGTCCTCCCAATTTTACATCTTCATGTCCGAATACATGCACTGTGCTGTTCGCCAAGGTACGGCGGAATTTGCCTTCGCCACAGGCACGGCTATCGTGCAGTCCGTATTTAGAAGGTCGGATACTGTGCGAGGGAAGCGAAAGTGGCGGCATGGGAAACCCGGCCAGCCTGCAGTATTGCTCCGAGAGCCACACGAGGGTCCGTGTGCATGCATGCACTATGTATACCTACTTCCTCGAGCATTTTGGCCGAGGCGGAGCGAGCCCGTGGAAAAGCTCGTATCGACCCTGCTCTACGTTCCCACCAACGCGGAGCCACACCGTCCTTCACCGTTATGTTCCGCCATCCGCAACATTCATGTCCAAAAGCCCTTTTCGTCCCGGCGCTTCTGAGCACTACACCGGGCCAGCGCTATATTCATTCGCACGGTATCCGCGTGCATAGTGCACGATGCAACTTTCAGCCAGGCAGAGGAATACCAGTGCGATAGAAGGTCCTGAACCGGGGAGACGACCCTGGCTGTTTCGGCCCTCCGCGCACAGTGGTGACTCGCAAGCTCGACGATGCTCTTCCACCCCGACGCTCCGGCCCGATGGACCTCGAGACACTTCGACAGCGACCTGGCGATGCCGGTTGCTGAAATTTGCGATGTATTGTTGTGTCAGGATTATTTATGTGGGCCCATAAAATTTTGGGGGAGTCCGACGACTTCGAAAATAATGATTTTATTTTATTCGAGTGTTAGCAAAAAAAAAAAATTAACTACTCTATTTTGTAGGATTGATTGTTTGCAACGATGTTCTGATGTGAAGCATTTGTTAAGTCTAAGTTTGCCTTTAAAAAAAAAAAACTTTTAAAAGAGAATTCCGGCAATTTCCACATTCGGATTTGAAGATTTTTTCGAACGATCGGAATACCCTTGTCAATGATCGATTGTGGAGGGTTTTCGATAAAAATTATTTTTCACCGAGAAATATAAATGGGAAGCGTTTTTTGTTATTGACCGAAATTGATGAACGCTTTAACCTTGTGTCTGGGCGATTCGATCGTCTTGTAACGAAGATGTAACGAATCGCCAATATCCCCGAATTACTCTCCCGATGTAGGTTTGCAACGGTGTTTCTATGTGAAAAATTTCTCAGGTTTCCGAATATAAATAATTGGATGATAAGTCTCTCTTTTTAAAAAGCTTTAAAAAAATATTATCGATAACGTACCGGAGACACGGTTTGTTGTAAGACCTTGCTATCGGGGCGTGTTTTGAGAGCAAATATTTGATGGGCCAGAATTTCGACTGAAGATAATGTGGCCTTCGTAGGTCAACGAGTATTAGATTGTTCAAAAAAAAAAAAAAAAAGAGAAGATAATAAAAATTGCGATACTTCAAATATTTTCGCAGATGAGCCGAATCCCGCATTCTCGGTCTTTCGCGCTTACGCGAGAGTTAAAGAGTGTAAGTCGCTTGATCGCCTTATCTGACGGCTGATTGGGCCTGGCCTTTGCGCCTTTCGCCCGTCTTAACTCTCTCTCCCCACCAGTGTCAAATATTCGATGCTTCGGCCTCGATCGCGATCCATTTTCTCTCCGGAATACTCGACTTTCATCTCCTCCGGCAGCCGTGATCGTCTAGTGGTTAGGACCCTACGTTGTGGTCGTAGTAACCCAGGTTCGAATCCTGGTCACGGCAGTGTCCAAATATTCCGACGGAGGACATTTTTTTTATCTGTACTTGTGATATAATTTTTAAAAATTGAAATATTCATATCGCTTCCTCATAATGTTCCTTTATTCGCGAAGCTTCGTCCACGAGGAAGTCAAAAATAGGGAGAGTGCTTCCTCACCGAAGAGGCTTCGCGAATAAAGGAACATTATGAGGAAGCGATATGAAAATTTCAATTTCCAACTTTCATGAGAAAGCAATATAATAATTTCAATTTTCTTTTTCATAAAAACAAAGCCTCCTCCACGAGGAAGCAAAATTCCGACGATTTTCACATTCGAATCTGAAGATTTCTTCGGACGATCGAAATACCCTTCTGAATTATGGATTGTGGAGGATTATCGATAAAAATATCGATGAAGAAGCGTTTTTTATTCAGCGAAATTGATGAACGCGCCCTTCCCGGCGTTTAACCTCGTCTCGGGGCGATTCGATCTTCCTGTACGAAGATGTAACGATCGACAATATTATCCTGAATTACTCTGGCGATGTAGGTTGTGCAAAATGGATATACCGCTTCTGCCGCGCAGAAGAGGTAAAGGGCACGAAGGGATACGGCCGGTGAACGGCGAGGCGGTCGAAAGTATATAGGCGGGCGCGTAACTTTAACGGGGTTATCCTCGCTAAGTGGACTAGCTCCCTGGCGCGTATAATGCTGGTAATATCCAACGTTAACCCTTAAATGCAGACCGCGCTCGCGCTCCCCGTCCAGCGCGTAGACTGTAATCACGGAAAATGCCGGGAAGCCGCAGTCGCTCTCGCCTGCACACTGTTATACATACTACAGTGTCCTATGTACAAGTGCATATATAATAGAACGCGTGCGGAAGTGTATGGCCGGCGTGGACACGTCTGGTAGCAATAGGAATCAACTACCTGTTAACCGACCGCTGTGTGTGTGTCTCCTGCGCGTGTATATCAACCTCGCCTATACGTGACGTGCTTATCGTGATATTTTATTTACGAATTTTCTCCGATTATACCGCCGATACCCGATGACGAATGGGTTGATTTTTCAAATTGAAGGGTGACACGACTTTACACTACCGTGACCCCGATATTTAAAATTCATTCGCAGAATTACACCGGCGGAGCGCTAAGTGCCCTGCAACTCAATTCTAGGCAAGCTAAAAAAAGGTCTTGCACATCTTCACATGTCGACACTTTAATTATTTTTGTTAATTTGACGATTTTTTTTTAAATAAGATGAAAATTCCACGAACCGCTGGAAAGAGCTCTCGTGAATCCTGGTAGACCATGGAAAACCTGGAAATTGCAGAGAATTTTGGAAAGAGCTCTGGCGACTTCTCGTAGAATAGAGAAGTCGCGAGAGCTGGAGAACCTGAAGAACACCTGGAGAACCTGAAAATCGCAAAGAATTTTATAGGACGCGTCGTTGGACCAGGGGAACGTAATGGACCACTTTCCTTCCTCAGCAATGCACGAGGCATCGCTATTACTGTGTGTCAAGCTTCATTCGAGATGTTAGAACAGTCGTAAATACATTTTTTTTAAAGTTCATCAATGAAACTGGGCCTGTCCACCAAAGTGATCAATTTCCAATGAAAATCGATCCCACGAATGGACGTTAAATCCCTCCAATTGTAGGAAAGTTGTCAACAGACCATTTCAAGTATTTTCGAAATCGAAAAAACGAAAATCGAAGAAAAAAAAAACACCGAATTTTTCTTCACCCGATTTAGTGACCAAGAAGAACCTAAAAAAAAAAAACTCCCTCATCCATAGTTTCTGAAAATACATAGTGGCAGACACGCGGTAGAGAAAAGCCACCGGCTCTCGTTCTCGCGGTCACGGTGGGTTCCTGATAGTGCAGAAAATTATGAAAATGCGGGCATGTCGGAGTTACGTCTGTCCGTGTGTCCCAGTACGTGCGGGTCGGCCGGCTCTCGGTGAGCCTCGAGGTTTCTGGTGCTCCGCTGCGGGTCGTTCGTTGGATCGTGGGAGAGCGGTGGCTGGCAGTGGCACGAGGACCATTAATGATGCATAGCCCGTTGGCGCTAGCCCGGCAGCAGTCATAATGACCCAGCCGACTGGGTGGCTTGGCTAGCCTCGTTCGCTGTGTTTCGCTCGGCGCGGCTCTCCGGCTAGGTTCGGCGGTGCTGCTACCGCCTCTTTCTACTGGCGTGACTCTGTGTCGCTTCCGAGCGACGGCGGTGTCGCTAGTGGGCCTCCGCGCGGACACTGCCAGTGTCGAAAGCCCGGCGAACGCTGCGCGACTCCCCTGCATAGAGCTTCGTCCATGTACACGAAAACTCTCGTGCCAATGTTGGACCGTCGTATGTGCCGTACCCGTACATATGTATTACGGAGCTCCGCGTCTGTGTGTGTCCGAGACTATGTGCGACGGAGCCACGGAGCTTTGCCTCTGCCACTGGTACTGCTGCTGTAAATGGCACGCACGACTCTCCGTGTCCCTTCCTCCTCGCCCTCCCGCTAACGTCGCCCCGTTATTATCCTTATTTTCGACCATTACACGTGACCCGACGCCAGTTACGGCCAGACCGTGCCCGCCACCTCGTAACCCATACCCCACTCCGTTTGCCATGTATATACATTATGCGTAGAGCCGCGAGGCCGCAACCAAAGACGAATCCGGGAAAATGTGCGATCGCTGAAGGGAGACTAAAATAAGGTGCATCGAGGAAGATTTTTCTTTTCTTATATCTTAAATTTAGCTTTTTTTCTAAACCCCGACTGTTCGCCACTTTGCGAGCCATCCCCATCCCTTTGCCATGTATGTATATTATGCGTAGAGCCGCGAGGCCGCAACCAAAGACGAATCCGGGAAAATGTGCGATCGCTGAAGGGAGACTAAAATAAGGTGCATCGAGGAAGATTTTTCTTTTCTTATATCTTAAATTTAGCTTTTTTTAATCCCCGACTGTTCGCCACTTTGCGAGCCATCCCCATCCCTTTGCCATGTATGTATATTATGCGTAGAGCCGCGAGGCCGCAACCAAAGAAGAATCCGGGAAAATGTACGATCGTTGAATGGAGAAAAAAAAAAATAAGGTGCATCGAGGTAGAATTTTTTCTTTAGATCTTAAATTTAGTTTCTTTAATTTCCGACTGCGCGCTAAGGCAAACGGGAAGTTAGGCGCTCCACGGCGATCACGTGCTTTGCGTGTTTTCTCCGTATCCGTAGTGTTCTTCGTAATCGACAAAGAATCTCTTGACAAAATTTGGCAACCAGTTTCTTTGAATCATGAAACGCGTGTTTTTTTTTTGCTTCTTTTTGATACGATTCGATGCAATTTCATAATTATATAAAAGATAAATAATATTGAAATATAAATTACCATTCGAGCGAATATTCGTACATTTACTTGGAAGAGATTTTTCATCCTGTTCGCAGTATCTCTCAGCAGCCTTGTTATTTTCTGCAATATCATTTTCTAATATTTTCTAATATCTCTGCAGTATATTTACAATATAATTTTTTGTGTATGAGTTTTTGAATCTTTGTTACACCTATCTTCCACCATTAGTATAGAAAACATGTTAGGCCACAGCAGGAAAAATAACAACGTTATCAAGGACAGTGAACTTCAAATATATTTCATTATTTTTTTAACTGTCGGAGATATATATATATTTTTTTTTTGAATTGCCGGACTGCCGGCTTAGACAGCAGCCTATTTTTTTTTTCTTCATTTTTTTCGAAAAACGTTGCGGCCGATGCTGTCCGGAGCTTTGCACACCGCAGACAGAACCGCGGTGACGACGGCTGTGTGGTGTACAGGATGTGTCCTAGATTCCGTTGGAAACAGCAAAAAAAAAAAAAAAAATAGAGGGATAAAAGCTTTTAAAAAAGTGTCACCGAGCCCAGCGAGCGAGGGCGATCGAAGCTGAACCGCGGCAGTGGCAGCGTCGCGTTTGGCCACTCGCGATTTTTTGTTGTTTTCTTCTCACTTTTTCTCTCTCCGCTTCCGCGTCTAGTAACAACGAAAGAGATACGATCGGCGAGCGTTGAATTATTTACTCGGGCATCGATCTCGCTCGCGTGGCTGTCACTTCCCGCGGGAATTGTAGTAACCCGCAGGAAGTATGTTTCCCGTCGGCGACGGCACTGTGCGTTGCTCGCAGGACGAGAGGAACGCGGGCGCCGAGAGCGCGAGGATCTCGCGACGAGAGTAATCGCGCATTTAATAATAACACGCCTACATGGCATCGCATTTGTACTTGGTGTAATATCGGCGGCCGAGAGACAGAAGGTCGTAACTGTGATGCTTTAGAGTCGGTAGTGGCGCCCTTATGATGCTCGGCAACCGATAGCCGCCGGAGCGATTTGTTGGCCGCGGCTGCACAAGGACGTATTTTCCTGGTTCGAATTCGGAGAACCTTAAGGATAACTGCAAGGAAGACGTTGGTCAGCAATTTTTTAAATACTAGAAATTTGCCGGTTCTCGAAATATCGAATAAAAAAATATCTAACCGCATGTGAAACAGAGATTTTTCAATAAAATAGTGAATGTAGATATTTATGACATATCTATAATGATCGACTTAATATCGTCTGGTATTATCGAATGAAAATAATATCAAACCGGAAGTGAAACCGGAGATTTTTCAATAAAATAGTGAATGGAAAGCATTGCGGTGTATTTATGATGACACATATGTTTATCGCATATCTATAAAGATCAATTTAATATTTTCTGAAATTATCGCATGAAAACAATATCAAGCCGAAAGGGAAAGAATTTTTTTTTAAGTTGCTGAAACGAATTCTTTAAAGCAAATACGATGATGTAAATATTTGTAACATATCAATGACGATCTATTTAATGTTTCCTGGAATTATCGAATGAAAATTGTATCAAACAGGAAGTGAAAGGAAGATTTAAAAAGAAAATTTAAAGTAAAATCTTTACGTTATATCTGCAGTGCTAGACATTGAAACTATAATCCGTATCGATACAACCGACGATATAAATATAACACATAGCGCATAACGCGAGTGCATTAATACCTTCAAAGTGGAGTCCCGATATGGATAGGGGATCGCACACGCGTTCACCTCGTCCCGGAGACACGTACGCGTATATCGAAATATACGGTAGATACAGCATGTACATGCTTCGTAGGTTCCGTCGGCGCATTTGCATAGAAGCGTCGGCCAGGGTTTATGCTCCCCATTAATTATGCGGCGGATCCAATGAGCCGCGCGCTGTGCGCGCAGCTACCTATTGCTCCACCGACGTACAAGGTACGCGATACATACCTAACTAGCGTTCGGTTTTGCCGGCCTACTGGCATGCACGGTGCTCCGGGAGTTCGGACACTCCTCCGAGTCGATTTGACCGAGAGTCCGAGACTCCCGATCGTACACGGTCGTGAACTTCGTTTATTGACGGCAGGGAGTGGCAAAATGGATCAGTTCATCGATTCACGAATTTGTGACGATTCACCCGACGTACTTTAACATTTCCTGCTGAGATAAAATTAATGTGCAGTATTGCGGGTTTGGGCATAAAAGATAAATAATAAAATGGGGCAAGATGGACCTTCGCTCAATGGTAGTGACATTTAATAGATTTTCATTCCCAGAAATTGATGATTCGCAGGCGGTATTTTAATATTTTTTCAGACACCGCGTGCATTTTTTAAATATGTAAGATAATACAAAATTAAAATGAATTCACAGTCATTGTGTTTTTCCGCGAAGGGTGGATTTCAGATGATTCTGGATGATTTTTGCGAATATCTATGGAGAGGGGGCAGGAGGAGGGAGTACCGAGAGCGGAAGAGTTTAATTCAATATATTTTGGAGTCCATTCTGCTCCACTCTTGCGATTATTTCGTTACACGTATTTAAAAACGCATCCATTTTGCCCCACTCTCCTCTATACAAAAATATTTTTACCCTCACTGAGATAACATTAAGTCGTGCATTATCCGACTGCGATAGTTTCATTACATGTGTTTGAAAACGAGTCCGTAATGCCCCACTCTCCCCTATACATGCATCCGTACCCATACGCTGATCGTAATTCATCCAATTTACAAGTGCGATTCTTTCGTTACACGTATTTCAAAACGCGTCCATTTTGCCCCACTCTCTCTCTCCCCCCTACATGCATATCCATGCCCATACGGTGGCAATAATTCCTGCAATTTACGAGAGCGACCGCTCTCGCGAGGACGCACGAGCCGAAAGGCGCGAAGGCGTAAGCGTTCGTGGGTGGGTTGGCCGATACGTGTGTACAGAAACACACGTCCGGCAAACGGCGGTGAGCATATACACGGGAGTAAAACGACGGCGGTGTACACACAGCGGTCGAGTATCGTCGGGCGCGCGAGGTCGTAGTTATCTTATCTATCGCTCGCCCGCTGTGGGTGTAACAGCTCGAAGCCGATCGCTCGAGGGAGCGCAAGAGAATACGTACTCGTGTGCGCGGTTGCAAGAGCGCGGCGGAGAGTTTCGCGTCTGCCGGAGAGCGACGAGGTCTGAGCGCAGCCAGGCAACGACCACTTCTTATCGGCGCCAGGCTCGCATTTGCTATGCCGCCGATGAACCTCAGGGATTATACCTGTACGTACGACTCGGGGGGGGGGCTCGCCGATCGAACACTCTTGGCAACCGCGATTTCTCGTATTATTTTCGCACTCCGGTACACGAGGCGCTCGTCGATCTGTAAAATTGATCAATCCGCGAGCCCGATACGAGGCCGCGTTCACACATTCGTCTCGCACTCAGCGCGGGCCGCGTCTTTATCGAGCGAGCACTCGAGGAATCCTGAGTGGCCTCTCGCGACCGTCTCAAATTCCCCCCTCCCAGGGGAAAAGACTCGGAGCGATAATTCATAACTGAAGGGGGGTAATAAATTTTTTTTTTTAAAATAATTATCGTTGGGATGCATTAATTGATTTATTTGCACGGATTGCCAACGGCTAGGCTCGTTAATCAACGCGCGGAGTTTTATTCTCAATTCTCTCGGTGAAAAAGTACAAAAAAGTTTTTACGTTTAATACAAATTTTCGCTATTTTTTTTTTTATTTTGCAACAGCTTTCGTTAATCCGAATAACATTTTTGCTTCCTCGTAGACGCGAGGATGAGGGACTTGATTAAAAATAATACTCGAGATGGTTTACTTTTAATGGGGCAGTGCGCAATACGACCCTTACTTTTCGTTTATGTGGGCTTCCTCATTTATTGCATTTTATATAATATTTTTATATATATTTTATTTATTTTTTATTTTTATATATATATATTATTTTTTATTATATATATATATATATATATTTTATTTTTTTATATTGCATTTTATATAATATTTTTATATATATTTTATATAATATTATCCTCTGCGAGGAAGCTTAAATCGATCAGCGAATTTTCCGACAGAGAAATCTTTGCCCAAAATTGTGACAAATGAGGATGCAACGTGCAAATTAAACGGTAAAAAATATTTGTACTTTTTACAACAATTTATTTGTCCACAAACGTCCACAATTTTTTATTTGTCAATATTCCAATCCGAACATCTAGTTTCTAGTTTTACAAAAAAAAAAAAAAAAAAGTACAAACTAAAATTGTTAACGACGCGCGAAATGAAAGGACAGGTTTGTATATTCAAACTTTAACAAACGAGTTTGTTATTTATTTGACAAAATCAATTTTTACGAAACTTCGTATTCCGATTTGACCAAATTATTTTTTCACTGTGTACTTTACACCTTTTTTTCCTAAACATACCAACCAAACAATTTTCATTTGTGCATCAATAAATAAAAATTTCTCTTTAAAGTACGATTCGTCAACGGCAAAAAAAAAAGAGAAAACAAAATTGTGGACCTTGCCAGAGATTTTTCTCAAATGTGTACCTTTTTGTACTGCGTACGATTGTACGCCGGGAGATTATTAAAAAAAAAAAAAAAAAAAAAAAAAAAAAAAAAAAAAAAAAAGTTTCTTTGCGTCGTCGTTCTCCGCGAATAAAGTCCTGATTACGTCACTGCTCGCTCCGCTTGTTTTAACCCGGCGTACTTTAAAGCGCGCGGGTGTATCTGGTTGAGCTCTATCGGGCCTGTGTGAGTTGCGCGATGTTGAGCGGGCGGCCGCTCACACAGTGTTATTCGATTCGAACGATGTACCAGCGCGGAGTATCGCGTGTACGTTCGTACGGCGACGTGCGAGAGGAGGCCCACGCTCTTTCACGATAGGGCCGCGACCGCGGCCGTTTACAGAAGCCGCACTTAGTCTACAGCGGCGATAGCGACCGGGGTGGTCTTCTCCGTACGATCTGGGTCGTTACACCCGCACTGGCTCACTTACACGGCTACGCGTATCTCCGTACGCATGCGTTCGCTGCTCTCGTTGCGTGAAATCCGTGGAATTTCCGGAAGTCAACAAATATTGTTCGAAAGTGCATTTCGACGGTTGGAACTTCCGCGTACTTTCGATACCAATCTAATCGCGCAATATTACGGTCGAACGTAAGTTCAAAGTTGCTTTGAAAGTTGAGTCAAGGCGTTGGGTCGATGTTGAACTGTCACTTAAGTTCAAAGATGGGCTGAAAACTTGAGTTTAAAGTTGGGTTGCAACTTAAGTTGAAAGGTGGGTTGCAACCTGAATTGAAAGTCGGATTGAAACGTAAGTTTAAAGTTGGGTTGCGACTTAAGTTGAAAGGTGGGTTGCAACCTGAATTGAAAGTCGGATTGAAACGTAAGTTTAAAGTTGGGTTGCAACTTAAGTTGAAAGGTGGGTTGCAACCTAAATTGAAAGTCTGATTGAAACGTAAGTTCAAAGTTGGGTTGACACTTCAGTTGAAAGTTGGGTTGACACTTCAGTTGAAAGTTGGGTTGACACTTCAGTTGAAAGTTGGGTTGAAACTTCAGTTGAAAGTTGGGTTGAAACTTCAATTGAAAGTTGGGTCGAAACTTCAGTTGAAAGTTGGGTTGAAACTTCAATTGAAAGTTGGGTTGAAACTTCAGTTGAAAGTTGGGTTGAAACTTCAATTGAAAGTTGGGTTGAAACTTCAGTTAAAAGTTGGGTTGAAACTTCAGTTGAAAGTTTGGTTGTCCCTTAAGTTCAAACTTGGGCTGTCACTTAAGTTGAAAGTTGGGTTGAAATATAAGTTGAAAGTTGGGTTGAAGTTTGAGTTGAAAGTTGGGTCGAAATTTCAGTTGAAAGTTTGGTTGTCGCTTAAGTTTAAACTTGGGCTGTCACTTAAGTTAAAGGTTGGGTGGAAATTTAAATTGAAAGTTTGGTTGTCCCTTAAGTTCAAACTTGGGCTGTCACTTAAGTTGAAAGTTGGGTTGAAATATAAGTTGAAAGTTGGGTTGAAGTTTAAGTTGAAAGTTGGGTTGAAATTTCAGTTGAAAGTTTGGTTGTCGCTTAAGTTTAAACTTGGGCTGTCACTTAAGTTAAAGGTTGGGTTGAAATTTAAATTGAAAGTTTGGCTGTCCCTTAAGTTCAAACTTGGGCTGTAACTTAAGTTGAAAGTTGGGTTGAAATATAAGTTGAAAGTTGGGTTGAAGTTTAAGTTGAAAGTTGGGTTGAAATATCATTTGAAAGTTGGGTTGAAATTTAGTTAGAAAGTTTGGTTGTCATTTAAGCTCAAACTTGCGTTGATACTTGAGATCAAACTTGGGCTGTCACTTAAGTTCAAAGTCGGCTCGAAACGTAAGTTAAAACGTTGGATTGAAACTTAAGTTGAAACTTAGGATAAAATTTAAGTTCAAGTTTCATCTCAAACTGAGGTTTAATCTTGTCATAAAACTTAGGTTCGAGCTCGAGATAAAAAAAAAAAATAATAGCCGCCTCATCGGGCACGCTTAATCGACGAAATGCCCGAAAATGAATGAGACGAGAAAGAGTTCTCGTCGCTCGACGTAAATATCCGGAGTCTCTCGCTCGGATGCTGCGACGAATTGGCGAGTGCAGAGAGTAACGATAGATATATTACCAGACAATAAGTAAGCGCGCTGAGAACGAGGAAGAGACGCGAGCTAAGAGTTCGCCACCGTCTATATCCGTGCGAGCTTGTGAGCGTGGTAGTGCGCGAAAGCTTCTCGATGACGGACAGGGGAAAAGAGAACGGTATATAAAGTGCGCGAGGAGGACAGAAATAGGAAGAGAGGAAGAGTGAGTAGAAAACGCGCACGCGACCGGCGGGGGTCACGCGCGTCAAGCGCTCCGCCACTTCCTCCCCCGACGTCCCCTTTCGTTCTTAAAGCGCATACCAGCCACGGATATAACTATACGCTACGTCTACTCTCGTCACACGTCGATGCAAAAAGTTACCGATCGCGTATACACACATGCATTTGTACGATACACCGATCGACAGCCTCTACGTCGCGTTTGCGCTCTCCGGAGATTTTATGACGTCGGATAATACCTCAATAAAAATAAAAAAGAAAAGATTTTTTTTATTTATTTATTTGCTCATTTTTTCGGAATTCACCGGAGCATAAAATTTATACATAATCGATCCGAGGGAACAATCGATAATAAATTAGGCGCGTCGAAAAGATGAAGCTTCGTAGAAGCTATAAATTAATCGCAGTCTCTTTCTGTTCCCTTTTCTTTTCGGTGTATATTCTATATATAGTTTATTATGTATTGGTGTTAATTTTCTGCAATCTCTAAGTGACGGATCTTTTACGCGTAGCAATTGTTTAATTTTTAATTTTTTCTCTTTCGCACCAGTGTGAATTTTGTGGCTTTTCCATTGTCCCTACAATTGGCTCCAGCCCTTTATTAATCAAATAAAAATTGAGTTTAAAAAAGTTGAACTAACC
This sequence comes from Amblyjoppa fuscipennis, assembly GCA_963575735.1. NCBI lineage: Eukaryota > Metazoa > Arthropoda > Insecta > Hymenoptera > Ichneumonidae > Amblyjoppa > Amblyjoppa fuscipennis. The sequence goes on along the minus strand of OY754495.1, from coordinate 4,552,061 downwards.
ATTCAGGTACCGGGGACTTTTTGGACGATCGCAAACGACCATGCCTTCAGTTTAATCCGAAAAACGATACGGATCTTCGTAATAAATTTTTGTCTCCCTTATCAAAGAAACAACAGTTAAAGGTGAACAGTTAAAGGTGAAATGTGAATTTTTGCAGATTTTTTTTTTTTCAGCACTTTAACTTGTTATACGAATCAGTCGATTCTTGGTCCCCGTCGAAGGATCCGATACGCGAAGGCTTGACGTAACCCCGACCCATCAGCGTCGAGTCTCGTTGCTCGAACGATGTATCGCACACTCTCCACACACACACACACATTACCGATATAGACGCTATTTACATAAAAAACAAAACAAAACAAAAATTGTATACGAAAAATATGAAATCCGCAGGAACAAATGCCGCGCATCTCGGTAGTACGGAATGAGGAAACCCCGCGAGAATCGGGCAGCGCGGCTCCGCATGCATACACATCTCCGAAACGCGGCCTCCCATCCGCTATCTGCATCGCCGTCCTCGCTGCTCCCAGTTTCTTGTCTTTTTTTTCCGTCCACCCCTTTTTTTTTATTTATTTTTTTCACCACTATTTCTTTTTTCTTCCTCTTTTGTATTTCCACGGCTTCTCTTTGGTCGTTCGCTCGGCAGCGGAGCGTCGTATGCCGCGCGCGCGCACACACACACACACACGTGCGCGCGCAACACGCACGTGCACACACACTGGCGCGCGCGCTCCGCGATCTCGTGCTGCGGGCGCGGAAACGCCTGGCGTTTGCGAACATCTACCATATATACTGCATTATATACATATATATATACACACACACATTCATACATACATACACACACACATATATATAGACACAATATATACATATATATATACATATATACGTGCCGTATACATAAAGCCCGGGGGATTCGCGCGAGCTCTCCCGTTTCTAGCTCGACTGCTATTTCGCTCTAGCTCGGTGGTTCTGCCTCCGGTTCTGGCAGTGGCACGGTGGAGAGCCAGCGGCGGCTCGCCTTGAGTCTCGACAGGATCGTCTCTCTGTGCACCGGGATAGCTGCACCGACGGTTCTCCTTCTGCTCCTGCCTGCCACCGCGGCCGCTTCTGCCGTTCGAGGGAGAAGGCCGGAGTATAATATAACGAGGACGTAAACCAGCCCCGGCGCTTTCTCGATCCCCCCGAAGCTCTCTCGGATCCTTCGTGCTGCCGCTCGCGGAAAGAACGGCTCTCGTACGGCCCCCGCCCCGCCCCCCGAGCCCCCAACGGAAAGGCGTCTCGATTCCATCGGGCTTTTCCTACGAGCTTTCACGGAGAGAAAACGGAGAATAGACCGTGCGCGCTATTCTCGTACTTACTCTCCTTTCGCTCTTCGAGCTTTCGTTCAATGCTCTCGTTTCACTCTTCTCCTACTCTCACTCCGGGCCGGCCCCCTTCCAGCGGACCATTCTTCGATCTTGGATAGTTTTATTTTTAATCCACCCGCGCATCGGCGCTCCCTCGCGCACCTGCGAGAGAATTTCATTTCTTGGGGCTGCTCGGATACACGCCGGGAAAAAAAGTTTTCGGCTGGCAAAAGGCTTCTTGGGGACGAAGATTCGCAAACTTCTTTGATTTCTCGTCATGTGTGGAGTATTCGGGGAGAGGTTTTTGTAGCGATGAGGAACACGGATTTTTTAGATGAAGGAATATTCGCATTTAAGTCAATGCACTTTTTTTTTTTTTTTTACAAGAGATGCTTTTTCCTTCGGGCACATTTGAGTGCCCGAAGGTATGGCCGAACAGCCTTTTTTTTTTAAACAATTTCTTACAATGTTTGACAATTTTCAATAATTTTTGACGACTGCATTAGTTGCAGCTAATGCAGCTTAAGACACAGGATAAAAGTCACCAGATGTAAATAGTTCAACCCCCTTAGTCTTGCTCGGAACGAAGGCCGGCAAGTGTTTGGTTATCATGTAACAATGCGTACGCACGTGAATTTTTTGTGAATAGATTTCACCCGCAACAGAAGCGCGATAAGAGCGGCGAGAGTTTGAACATGGCCGTTTAATAAGGCAGCACTGACAGTGTATTGGCTCCTTGGATGCAAGTTTGACTGCGGAGTAAACAAAGTCTTTTTTTTTACAATTTTTAAATCATTTTTTATAATTTTCGACAAGTTTTGACAATTTTCAACAAGTTTTGATAATTTTTGACAAGTTTTGACTATTTTCGACAATTTTCGACAAGTTTTGACTATTTTCGACAATTTTCGACAATTTTCGACAATTTTCGACAATTTTCAACAATTTTCCACATATTTTCTCAATTTTTAAGAACCGCATCAGTTGCAGCTAATGCAGCTCAAAACTCGGGCTAAAATTCACCAGATGCAATATTTCAGCCCCCTCAGTCTCGCTCGAGACGAAGGCCGGCGAGTGTATGGATATCATGCAGCAGTGCGTACGCACGTGAATTTCGTGTGAATAGAATTCACGCGCAAAGGAAGCGCGATAAGGGCGTCGAGAGTTCGAATATGGCCATGTAATAATAGGTACACCTTACATACGTACATACATCTATATATATATATATATATATATATTCGCACAAAAACGAACATTCGTCTGATATTGTATTGCCAGTCGAGCCGGGCAAGAAGCGAGGGCGGGGAGGGCAAGAATGAAAGAGGGTGAGAGAAAACGTGTCCGAGGGAGACGAAGATACAGAGGGTTCGGATAAGTAGAGCGCGGGGATGACGTGGAGAGCGAAATGCCGAGTGCTGCACGCCTTTAATGGCTTTCGCGTGACGTCCGTTGACTCTCGGGAGCCGCGCGCGAGCACCGCGCTTCCAACCTCTATGTACGCCCCCGCCCGCGATCCACACACGAATCGCCCAGACGATACGTATCCTGTATGAAACCGCGTGCGAAAGCCTCGATAACGAGGCATGCACGTACGTACGAGCGCGAACGCTCACGCACTCCGGCGCGCACACACTCTCTCCCAGAAACCCTCTCCGCGTCCCTCGTTACATATTATACGGCGCGGCGCCTCTCTGTGTACACTGCGGATTATAACGTACCAAGTATGCAGCACAGTACGCGCGCAGGTAAATATCACACGCGCGCAAATTACCCTCAGAAGTATGCGAGGTATCATTTTTGTCGGCATTGTAATGGTACTTTTTTTTTTTCTTTTTCAATCTGACCAGTTTTTGGGTCCAATGTCAGCTTGCTGTCACGATCGGTGGCCGGAAGTGATTTCCTCTTATAGGCAGCTGGAAGATTGCGGACGAGGAGTCTGGTAAGGAGGCCTTTTTTTTCCTCATTGCGTTTTACTTGCATTGGGACCGAAATTGGTAGCGGATTTGTGCTCATTTGTGGAAAATATGTAGGGATGGGTGGTTTTGAAGATTTTTTTGGAAATTTTGATTTTTCTACTTCGTCGAGGTTTTTTAGGTTTTTTGTAGCCCTGTAACGATTCGAGGAAACGATCTGGTAACTCCTTGAGGTAGTCTGTCTTGTGTATTTTTCTCGTGGAATATGATAGGCACCTTGGTTTTTTTGGCAATTCTATCGGTAGGTGGAAATATCGCTATTTGAATATACCAAACATCGTTACTCTTGACTAAATGGGTCGGAGAAAAAAAAAACATATAAAAACCGAACCGAACCAACCAAATATTTCCCACCGATCTTGATTCTATGATTAATTTAACTCCAATCTTGAAATGTGCTCCAAAAACCCTCATCACAATAAAAAAATTGTTTTTGTTTCTGACAAGCGTAAAATAAAAAAAAAAAATGTTCGTCGTTTTTTCCGCATTCATGCGATCTACTTATTGTGTAACTCAAATCGGGAAAATGAATCGGGCGTTCGTACGTGTATGTCGAGAGTCAAGTAATATATCGTCGTCATAGTTAATGGCATCCTTATCTTAATTTTTCTTTTTCTATATAATTTCTTAAGCTTTAATAACAATCTTATAAATTACTAATCTCAAAAGTTGATCCAGAACTCTTGTCGGACAAAACAAAAAAAAAAAAAAATTGTTTTTGGCTTTAGCGACCATAATATTAAAAATTTTTAAAAATATGTTCGCACATTTTTCCGCATTCGTGCGATCTGCTCATTGTGTAACGCACATCGGGGAAACGGATGGGCGTTCGTACGTGTATGTCGAGAGTCAAGTAATATATCGTCGTTATAGTTAATGGCATAGATATGGGATAGATAGGTGCTCGTACTACGAACGGGTTAGTGGGTATCTCTATACGACCGCGACGAAATTGCTCTCGATATATGGTGGGATCGATACTCTACTCGAGACTCGTCGCCAAACGCCGAGCGAGTGATACGGAGTGGGAGCGTGAGGGATCTTCCACTCGAACATAATACAACACCGTATAGCGTAAGCTCGCGTCCGGCGCACACTCACACGCACACCGACAGCGAGTGAATTTACGATCCAATTGCTCGGTGGAAGACGCTCCAGCGATACATTATACACTCCATATTACCTGACACGCATCCCTCTATAATACGCTGCATAATGGAAACGTATCAATTAGCGAAACGCTCCGGGAGGAAGTACCTTTCAAATTCAGAAAAATCCTCTCGTTTCCGTATCCGCGATTTATCGAAATTAATTTTTTTTTTCCCCCCCTCTACCTTAATATCTCGCTGTAATTTTTTTCCCCCATTTTTTTTTTTTTTTTTTTCAGCTAAAAAGCGAGATGAGTCGAGGAAGGCGACGAAATAGACCGGAAACTGGACGAGCAATTATCGGGGACCGGATCGATTGATCATATTCGCCCAACATTACTGTCGGTGAACACACACGATTGTATTATAGACTAGGCGGCTTTTAAGGAGCGAAGGTTTACTCATCGACAAAGTCCGCTCATAAACATACAGTTGGATGTCTGTTAAATGAATGATGCCATGAATTCGCAGAGAAGTTTTAGAGAAAGAGCATTAACCGGGCCCACGAAAAATCAAGCGAACAATATAGCGATGGATTAGTTCCATAAGGGCATTAGGTGATTGCATGTGTGGCATTAGATCGTCGGTATGGATTATTTGTTAAAAAAAAAAAAGAAACTGGGCAAAGATGTATTTCATCTGCCATCGCCAGTTGCCTTAAAGGCGCAAGCACCGCGATGACTCTCACAGTAAAAAAAAAACATCTGTACTTTTAACAAACGCACCCGATTCGTTGGTCATTAATGTCACAAACAAATATTCGTAAAAGTAACCAAGCATTTTTGTGAAATGCACATTTTTTTTAAAACACAAATTTTTCTAAAATCCACCTAAGAAACCTTGGTACCTATTTTATAGTGCGAACATTCCCCTCACCTCGCTCACCCAAGAGCTCCCTCGTCTCCTATCGCCGACCTTCGGCCACCCGTTGCTATCTTCATCAGCCTTCGGCTCTCCCGCCTGTTCATCAATTGTCATTTGCTGGGCGAAAACGCGACTCCTTCGTGTCCTCAAAGCCCCCCTATCTGATCCACCGCCCACGTTCCCGGTAGCCCGGTGTCGGCAGACCTACGTCTCCCTCGCTGATCTCATCCCTTCGCACCCGCCGTAACGAAAAGGCTTTGACGCCGATGCCGATGCGGCTCCTCGGTCAAAAAAGCGGAATAGCGCCCTCCCCCTCTAAAGAGCCTTCCCTCGTTTTCCATCCGCGCCACCCCCGGCAGGAAAGGACCCCGCCGGTAGCCGCTGCCTCGGATGCAAGAGGAGGCGCGAGGAGGAACGCGCCTCGAAGCCGGAATGAGGAGGGATGAGGGAAGTGTCGGGCAACGCGCGATGCCGTGACATCCCGCCGCCACTGTGCAGCCTCACGGTTCGCCTGGTCCACCGACCCTCCGACTCTCGCCGTCCGGCTCACCCTCATCCGGCGCGCATCGCTCTCCCATCCCTCTCTCGGCGTACGACCGTCCTCTCTCTCGCATTCTCTCTCGTGCCCACCGCCGCTACCAGCAGCCTCGCCGCACCGTACCGTGCCTCACCTCCTCGCCATTCGTCTCGTCTCGCCTCCGCCCGACCGCCGAACTCCGGGCTCGGCGGGTTCCTAGCTCGCCGTTAATCCGTTTATCGCGTTACCGCCACCAACGACGGCCCGGCGGGCTCACCCTCCGCTATACATGTACATATATGTATATACATATATGTACATGTATATACATACAGTTGCTATATATATGGGCGGCTCTCGGCTGCTCCGCCACCGAGGCGAACGCTATAGCGAACCCGACCGCGCTTCGTCCCCTGCACACGTCGCCGTTCGACCCCCGTACTCGAACTCGTGTCTTCCGCTCCATATTCCTCCCTCACCCGCTCGCGAGCTCGTCCGCACGATTTCAGTGGCCCTTCTGCAAAATCTATCCACCACGAGCCGCAGAACTGCCGATGCTCAAGACCTGGGGCTGAAGCGCCGAGCTGCGTCTTCCGGGCGATGGCGCGGTAGTTTCTGTCGCGCGTGCATCCACGTTCTGGTTCAGCAATGGGTAAGTTCATTTCATTGATGGCATTGTTGATCGGAAGAGATACAAGTTCTTCGAGAGGAGAGAGTGGTAGGTGAGAAAGGTTTAAGGTAACTGGACCGGATGAGGTTTTAGCGATCTTTGGGTCGTTAGTTCGTGGTTCGGGCGCTGAGGATGCGCTACATGGTGCATCAAAGTCTCAGCGCCTCCGGTGTCTTGTCGAGAATGGGTGGGGGTGAAGCTGATCCTTTTCCCTTACGATAAGGGCAAACGGAGTCAGCTTCGTAAAACCGCCCTCACCATAGGGTGAAGCTGATCGCCCCCCGATTCGTGACGCTGCGGCGGCGAGACTTTTGTATATTATCGAGGTATATATATATATATTATTCCCCCGGGGAGGGAGGAGGTTGCGGGACTATGTGGGATATCAGAGATGGATCGTGAGCAATTAGCGTCAACAGATAGTGGGCAATTTGCAGGCGATCGGCTGCAGATGCGCACAGATAGGTGGAGGAAGTTGCTGAAAGAGACTATATCAATATATATATATATATATACACCAATCTTTTGAGCTATACGAATTTGAACTATGTACACTAAGAGAACAGTGTAATAATAAAAGGATATCATAAAAGTCACCCAACAAAAATGACCACAGCTCATGGACTATGGCACGCAACAATGGCGGCGGCTATGGCAGAAAGTTCTAAATTTTCCAAGAATTTTTACCATAATATCTGTGACGTCTCAGCGGACCGGACCGGACGACAATATTGAGTATGCATAATTCGAGCGCGAGCAAAGAAGTTGAAATAAAATATTTTAATTCTCAATTTAGCGGAGATGAAATCCGTGGGAAATTATTAATCTATGAAAATTAAATTATTTCTAATCGATAAAACAATGTTATCCGAGGGGCAGGACGTAACAGTATCCATGAAAAAGTATTAGAAATCCGGTACTTCTCATCATACGCGGCGCCGTACGTTCATGTGTGAGTATTTTTTCCTGGGGTATTCATTCCAGGGTGGATTTTCTTCGGGGGGTATTTTTTCAGGCGATATTTTTGTCCAGGGATTACTTTTTCTGGGATCCATTTCCTAGTGCCACGTGCTCTGATTATGTCTCTCAAACGATATAGTCATATTTACTGGATCCTTCTGTCAGTGTATATACGTATACAACAGCTCACCTATACTCGACTAATCGTGAGGGGACACGCGACGCTAGATCGTAATTAAGAGATACGCGATTAATGGAAACTGTACGAAGCTTTATTCCGCGACTCTCCTCTCGCCTTACAGTTATTTCGCCGATGAATTTTTTTTTTTTTTGTTAATTTCCGGATCAATAAAAGTTTGAACTGGACTTGAAATTTTAACAGTTTTTCTGTTGTTGTTTCCATTGCAACGGGGTTTCGAGGACTCTGACAGTAGACTCATGAATCACGCGAGATGATGGAACGATGACGGTATTCCGTAACTACGTTGCAACGGAAATGGGACGAGGACGTACGGAGAAGCTCTCCGGCGCTCCCGGGGCGCGAGCGAGTTTCGAGAATATGAAAATTCTTGTCGGAGGGCTTAGCCGGAAGATCGGGCGGCGCACCTGTGTGTGCAAATGAGACGAGTCGGCGCCACGTTCATACTACATACCGGTGCGATATCCTTCGGACGAGATGATCGTGTAAGCTCGCGGTTAGGCCCGCGAATCGGCGGGCGACGCGCGGGTGTGGGGAAAATCTGTGTGAGAGCCCGGATCTATAGACAGTGACGCGGAGGCTTAATGTATATCCACATGAAAGTTGATCAATGATTTAAGAGCCGTCCCAATTTTACGAAGAAGAACAATGGCAATGCCTCTTTATCGTTCTTTTTTTCTGAATTTCGAACCCAAAAAATCCGCTCGTAAAATCCACTTCGACCACTTGTTTTCGTCAGAGCTGGCCAAAGTACCGAAAAGTACTTAGAGCACCAGGTACTAAGTATCGCAATTACTCTTTAAGGACAAAGTCATTTCCGTACTTAAAGTACTTTTATAAAATACACAGTACGATGTAATTTTTCTTCTTAATCGTAAGTGACGCAGTTACACGAGTACGAAATTTAGAGAGAATTTTTTTTTTTTTTTTAACAAACGGCCCTGTTAAGGGCCATTTGAACTTTTTTTTTTTTTTTTTTTCAAAACGTCCAAGCTCTTCGTTTCGAATCCTTGGTAACAGACTAATTGACTGAACTGCGACGACTGGACCTTGGGATAGTGAGTGGAGGTCGACTGGTCGATGTGTAACAACTGAATCTGGGACGTATGGATCTAGTACAGTGGCCGAAAGTGAGAAAGTCTCGATTTTATGCATCGAAAATCGTATTTTTGGGATTCAAAAGGAAAATATTGGGCTGAGAGTGGAATAATTGTTATATTCGTGATCAGCGGGAAAAAAATACATCGGATATAGCCTTGAAACAAAAAAAAAAAAAAAATCGAGTGAACAACGATTTTTCAATTTTTGAGCCACACTTGAGAAAACGTCGATTTTCGTGATTTTCGAAGGGCGATTATATCGGCTCTTAATGGAGCTAGGGAAAATCCGAGGTGCTCATCGTGTTCAACGGGTAAAAATACACGAGATAGGGTCTTGTCCGAAGTTCTAGAAGCGTTTTATCGGGCAATTTCAGAACGTTGAAAAGCGCGAAAGATGGACTCGAAAGGGTTAGCCTTGCAATTTTTTGACGAATTTTGTTTACTTTTTTTAAAAATGAACTGCCACGTATTTCGACGTATTTTTTCCCCCGCTGAACACGAATCAGCCGGCATTTTTGAGACTAAAGTACAGTGAGACATTGAAAATCTCGATTTTATGCACGAAAAATCGAGATTTTTGGGATGCAAATGGAAAATATTGGGTTGGAGGTAAAATAATTTTATGACAAACATTTTTTTTTAAGTTCCGAAAGAGGTGCAAAGTTATTTGCACATGGTTTCCTAATTTATCACAATTTTGAGTATAGTCTCCTCGAAGAGGAAGCTATGCTCAAAATTGTCCAAGTACTTTGGTCTCGGTGCTCAGTAATAGCACTTAAGTACCGAAAAGTACTTTGATACATTAACTACGTACTTTACTACGAAATAAGTACTCAAGTACTGCGCAGCTCTGGTTTTCGTTAACCAAACCAGTTTCTTTTTTTTTTTTTGTAATCAAACTCTGCGGAATTAAATTGATGACCAAAGCGGCTACAAAAAGAAAACCTCATAACTTATCTTTAAAAAAAAAAAAAAAAAAAAAAAATGGCATAGACAAGTACCCGGTAAAATCCGCCAATCCGCACTCAACGATTGGCTACCTAGAAGCGCGTACAAAAATAAACGTAAGATAAATAAAAAGAGGTGTCAAGTAAAAACTTGCGCATTCTGGATTTCGGGCGTCTCGCACTCGGCCGGTCTTAGCTCTTTTCCCATTGCGAGTGTAGCTTGAGGGGGCCCGGAGGGTGAAATGGAGCGAGGCGGGCGAGAGGAGGCGAGAGAGCGTCGGCGAGCATTAATCATCCCCGGCACGCCATGGCCAGCCGGCTCCGACCCCAAACCGGCGGTACTCCCACGTCAGTGGTGCTCGATCATCCGTCTCGTGTCGTGGAAGCTCTCCCCGGCGAGAGGTAGAAAGAGCCAGAACCCGAGCGAGCGACGAAGTATGGATAGGTTGTACGGACTGTAACGTGGGGCGTTACATATACCAGACGAGAGAGGGCTTGATGAGAGGCTGCTCGGCTACCGGGGCGGCGATCGTCCGAGGGTCCGTCGTCGCGATCGGTTCGCTCCCGCTTTCGCGCTGCAATTAAATCTTGGCACTGCGGCATATATCGAGGCCAGCCAGCTCCCGTACGCGCCGGAAACGTGCCGTCCACGTGAACGTACTTTCAGACCGACCTGCCGAGAGGCAGCCGAGAAGCTCGGAACTTCAACGAGCTTATTCGTAATGAAGCTACGAACACAAGCATCGATGCATAGGGCGTCGAGAAGCGTATACGTTTTACGTGTAACCTCAAACGTAAAACGTACACGGTTCTCGAAGCGAGTGACTCGAGAATAGCCCCCCCCCCCCCCCAGGTCACGTTGATACGGCCACGCGGCTTATATGGCGACCCATACACCAAGAAAAAAAAAGTTTATTCCGATCAAAGAAAATTTATCAAGGACGCAGAACAATGTTTATTTGCATCGTGACTTCATAGAGGGTTTGTCGAATTCAAATATATTTATTTGCATGATAGTAGCGGAGACTGGGACAAAATGGCAGAGCGGGGCAAAAGGGGAGAGCGAGGGCAAAACTCAATCTTACAATAATTTTTTGATGTCGCATTTTGTCCCGACGATAGATCTGAATTTTCAAACCCGTTTTGACCCACCTACCACCATCGACACCATCCAAAAGTTATTGAAACATTGCGTTTTGTCTCGTTATGCCGTTTTTCCCTGCTGTGCCATTTTGCCCCGCTCTCCCCTATTCTTATTCCTATTATTCAATTATGTTTATTCGGACATTACGAACGAATATTCATATCAAATGATTTATTTATTTATTTCGTGAGGGACCTGCGGACTTTTGATCGTATGGGGCAATAATGTTGATACACGATTGACGCAGAAATTGACTTTTTGTTGAATAAGTGATTTTTTTACTATCAACGAAGCATCAACAAGCAATGTTTTATCATTAAATAAGCATTACACACGCGTTATCGGCCAACGATTTCACTGATCACGTCGCACATTGGCTGTATCCAGAACATAATAAATACTCAACATTTAAAATTGAAGACATTTAGAAAAAGTGAACCCAAAAAAAAACAATTGGTGAGACACCGAGACGAGTTACGGATCGATAAATCGCATGGAACACTCGAACGCGCTTCGCTAATCCGTGCGAGGATAATCAACGAAATTATTTAATGCAATCGTTGCAGAAATACGGGAGAAATAGCCACGAGCAGGCCCGACCTCAGCCGCTACATCGCCAGACGCCAGACGCGCTCATTTGGATTATTGAGGATATTTCGACCAAAACGCGTTTCTATTGGAACGCCATGAAACTTTGCTACTTTCCAGACAAAGACCCTTTGAATCGTTTGCATTTTTCTTCAGATTTCTTGACTATGAAGTTTTGTTTTTTAGTAATGCGTGTACAAAGCTATGTAAGCGTAAACGTTACGGGAAACCGTTCGGTAAGGACAGAACGTAGCGAATTCGATTAAAAAACATGCCACGACGATGGGATTGCGTAAAAACTTGGAAGACATTGACGATGAAGTTTCTGAGATAAATTCGACAAACGAAAGACTCTGTCTCTGTCATGAAGAAATGGCAAAGAAATTCTTTTAGTTAATATGAAGTACTTGAGTTCGTACATAAGAATTCTCGAAATCAATGATTGTCCGAAAAATTGAAACATGCAGTGTTCGAATATAGAGACGCGTCGAAAAATCCCCTTCGGAGACGGCCACGTTTGGACTGTCCTGTTATTTCCTTTCGCAGATCAAAAAATATTTATCTCCTTGCCGATTAACCGATGTCTTTTGGAAATTTGAAACTGTCAGCTTGACGTTTGTTTCATTTATTTTCGCAAAAAATGTCTTCTCGATCAATTGATGACCGCTGGAATCTGGGAATGCTCTTAACCGTCCGAGCGTTGGTACTTTTATGTTAAGGAGGGAGTCTCGCTGCGCGCTGACTTCGCATAAGAAGTTCGACAGTAATAAGTGAAAATTGCAAGTACTTCTTGATGGTATAAAAATCTGAAAAAAATTCATGCACACTGAAGTTACTGAAAAGATTAATTTTGCACAATAATAATTACAAAATGTCATTAACAAATTGATGCAAAAAAATAATTGCTCAACAAATTTACCCGCAACCCAACTTTTTTTGTTTCGTGAAAAAGATTCGTTTATTTTTCTGAATACGCATGAATTTTTTCAGATTTTTCAGTAATCGTTGATTTTTCCATGAAAAAAAAAAAAAAAAATCAACGATTACTGAAAAATCTGAAAAAATTCATGCGTATTCAGAAAAATAAACGAATCATTTTCACGAAACAAAAAAAGTTGGGTTGCGGGCAAATTTGTTGAGCAATTATTTTTTTCATCAATTTGTTAATAACATTTTGTAATTATTATTGTGGAAAATTAATCTTCTCAGTACCTTTAGTATGCATGAATTTTTTCAGATTTTTATACCATCAAGAAGTACTTGCAATTTTTCTATTATTTTTGTCGAACTTATGCGAAGTCATCCTCAGCGAGACTTCCTCCTTAAGGAAAGGCTAAACACGTCTGAGTGCAAGATCTCTCTGAAACAGAGTTACGTTTTTCAATCGATTTTTCTCCGACAAAGATTCTATAAAATAAAAAAAAACCGTTTCGAAGGAAAATGAATTCAAAATATTTTGAGTTTACGATCATTTTTAGCCCCACTTTATCGACGGCTGGACACAGTAAAAAAAATAATAATTTCGTTAAATCGGAATGCGAAATTTCGTAAAAATTATTTTGTTAAATAAGTGACAAAGTTGTTTGTCACTTATTTGCATATACGAATCTGTCCTTTCATTTCCTGTATTATTGACAATTTTAGTTTGTACCTTTCTTTGTAAAACTAGAAAATTAACAAATAAAAAATTGTTGACGTTTGTGGACAATAATTTGTTGTAAAAAGTGCACATTTTTTTTTGTTTTTTTTTTCACTGTGTAACGTTGCCCGAGTGCAATGCTTTATCGCTCTATCGTAGCTGCCTCTCTACCGTGCAACTCGCGCCTCTTCTGGTTTTCTCGCTTATCCCGAAAATTAACAAATAAAAAATTGTGGACGTTTGTGGACAATAATTTGTTGTAAAAAGTACACATTTTTTTTTTTTTTTTTTTTTTTTACTGTGTAACGTTGCCCCAGTGCAATGCTTTATCGCTCTATCGTAGCTGCCTCTCTATCGTGCAACTCTCGCCTCTTCTGCTTTTCTCGCTTATCCCGAAAATTAACAAATAAAAAATTGTGGACGTTTGTGGACAATAATTTGTTGTAAAAAGTACACATTTTTATTTTTTTTTCACTGTGTAACGTTGCCCGAGTGCAATGCTTTATCGCTCTATCGTAGCTGCCTCTCTACCGTGCAACTCTCGCCCCTTCTGCTTTTCTCGCTTATCCCGAAATCGATCTTCCTCCAGTCTGCACCGGTCGCGAAGAAGATCCTTACGAAATTAAGTACCTTGTTCGTTCGTCATCCGACGAGCCGGCGTTCTTCTCGCGACAGGCGTTCACCCTCGAAACTACGTACCGTCAGTTTCGCTCTTTAATTACTTCCTGATATCACTTCGCCCATCCAACGTTATGTTTTATCCACCAAAATCCCATCGTCCGGGAAACTGCGGAGCTCGTCCTCTTCCATCCGTGTGTCCCGTCAGTTCTGAAAGGTTGGGAGATGAAATAAGCATCGCAGCTGACAATGATATCTCCGAAACTACGAATTGAATTAATCATTGGCAGTCGTCCGATTAAATTCCCCCGATAGTTCTGAATAAATCGATAATAATAATTAAATAAAATGTCCCAAGTGTCCGACAGGTTCTTGCATGGTTTAAACGAAAATGAGAACGAAGGGACATGATGTGACATGACATTTTTATTATTGTAACTAGGGGTGGGGGGGGGGGGGGGGGAAATGTCTGCGTAACAAATTATGCAATGTTGGTGGAGAGACAAGAATTTAATCGAACCGAGGGATTGAAGATTATTAGGCACAGTCTTATTTATTAGGAGATAGCATTTTTTTTTTTTTAATACCTCGTCCACCTTTGGACAAAAAATTATATCCTAAATTCTTCCCGAAGAAAGTTTCTTTTGCCATAATGTCATTACACATTTTTTTTTTAAATTCTCCTGTAAAAATTGAAATTGCAGCATAGCGTAATTTTATGCGAATTTCTATGAAGATCTTGCCTAGCCTCGAATCTAAAAATTAAATTCTAAATTCCTCCCAAAAGGAAAGTTCACCTCTACCACAACTTCATGAGACCGTTAAAAAAAAAAAAATTGGGCCTAAAAATTGTGTGCATACACTTTTGTATGTACTAAATATAAATTTAACAATATAAATTGAAAATAAAAATGCTAATTTAATTTAAAAAAAAAAGATGCTGTTTTTTTTCACAGGAAAGATGCTTAAAGGCTTAAGCGAATAAGAGTGTGGATAGTGCCAGGCTCGAGAAGAGCCGGACCATGTCAGGTCAAGCTCGAAGTCCTCGTCGGCCGCGAGTGCTCTATACACAGTTTATGCGAAAGAATGAGATAGAAGAAAAATAGGGGAACGGGGTGGCGTTGGTGGAGATCGTCAGACGCCGTGCCGTGACGGCGCCGGGCTCGTAAAAAGTGTTGGAAGCGCGAGAAAAGTGGCGCGGAGGATTCGTCGCGGCGGAGCTTTCGCGGTGAGCGAGGGAGCGCGTGGAACCGCGCCGTGCCAGCACACGGCAATCTAGTTTTATTCCCCGGGATTCATATCCCTTCCGGTTCGTCGGATACGGCGCGCGCGGCCGCTCCTCTGCTCATCGCCAATGTCTCGCCATGCCTCTCGCCCGACCGTTCACCGCGTTTCAGCCCACATCCACCGTCCATACCGGATATCTCTCAACTTGCCCCCGAACAAACGTCCGACCGGGTTTCGTGGCTGGCCATTCTCCGACGCGCTTCGAGCACTTCCGCCTCGGACGTACGACTTCGCCTCACGCGGGTACGTTCGCCCTTTCACATTAAAGCCGATCTAACTGACCGCACAATGCCCTCGGAAATTAAAATTTTCACGCTCCAATTACGAAGCGTCACACGGTGAAAAACAATTGTTTCGTCAAATTGAAATACGATCTTTCGTAAAAATAATGCTGTTAAATGAGTGAGAAATTTGTTTGTCCACTGTTGAATTTACGAAGCTGTCCTCTTGTTCCCGGTGCAATCGGCACATGAGCAAATAAAAAAAAATTGTGAACGGTGGACAATAAGTTGTTGCAAAAAGTAGAAACTTTTTTTTTTTTTTTTTTTTCACTGTGCACGGAAATGAAATTCGCCGATTTTATGTAGGGGAGAGAGAGGGGCAAAATGGGACGCTGAGGCGAAACGGGACGGAAAAACGGGATGCATCGATGGAGCGAAAAAGGGACGCTCTAAAATTATTGGAAAATTGCGTTTTTGCAACACAGTTTAATGTTACTATTACTGATATAGCGTTTTTTAAGCCGTTTAAAGTGATTGAAGCAATATGTCTTTAACATTTGATATCTCATGACTGTCGAAGATTTTTAATTTCTCATGCATAATGGAGCTTCAAAGTTTGAATAGAATGACGGGGCAAAATGGAGCACCGACAGAGAAAAAGATTTTCATCGTAGAATCGCTTATATTATTCTTATGTACGCATTTATTCTTATGCGCAAGAGATCTGTGACCAGACCATTGGCTGCAACTTTCGAGTGATTCCAAATTGCAAAAAAAAAAAATACACTGGGCAGCTTCTTCTGATCACTTTAGCTTCTTGATTTTCGTGCCTGTTTTCCCTTTGTCGAGCAACTGTCTGTGATTCGTTCGTTTTTATTTCGAACCATCGTATGTCTCGTCACTTCGTGGACAGTGACAATGTCGACTATTGTAAAAAAAAAAAAAAAAAAAACGGTCATGTTCACGACAGTCGGATTGACACACATGCGCTCAATTGCGATAAGATATTTATTATTTGCATCACGCGTGAGCACTCGATGCAAATAAACCGAGCCAATTGTTCGGAGAAATTTCATTTTTTTTTTCTCGCGAAACGTCAAAACTGAACTTACAGCTTAAATTTATTAGTGACACACAGTAGTTCAAAGTCATTGATACATTGTTGCAGGGCAATTTATCGCTTAGCTGTCGCGTTTTCCTCCCAATTAACACATTATTATTGCTATTGCTATTGCGGTAAAAATTCATGCAAAAACGTGCGAGCGGGACATCCGCTTGTAACAACAAACCCGTGCTGAGTAGCCAAAGGAAGATTTCTCGGCATTCCATTTATAACCGCCGAGCATCGCCGAGTGCCCATCAAGATGCGATTAATTGCCGATCTTGTATAATTTGGGCAAAACCATTTCACCTCTTCACCCCTCACTCTTTTATATTCCAATATCTCTCGCACTCTCTCACACTCCACATTCTCCCGTTCGAACAACGATTTCTTTCTCGCTTCGCCCTTGCGCCTCCGTTCTCTATACTCTCGTTCTCTCCATTCCGCTTCATCTCCCCCGCTTCCAAGGCGTCGCGCTCCCAACTTTTTTTTCTTCCCTTGCTCGACGCTCCGCAAGTTTTATTCTTCTTTTTATCCCTCGTCCTCGGCATCCCATTCCAGCGGAATGACCGGCAGCCGACTCACGCAGGGACGCACACATATACATACATACACACATACATACACACACAAGATATAGTATATATATATCTAACGGCGGAGGGTTGAAAAGAGGGGAGAGGCGCGTGAGCGGCAGCACATTTCCACCCCATAATTCCCAGTCGGGCGGCGGCATTCAGGAACGAGCCGGCATTCAGGCTCTCTCTGTTATGACTGAAAAGTTCGAGGGATCGTGCAACAGTTAGCGAGTAGCGAGCTTCGGTTCGCCCCCTCTGCGAAAGCGGCTTCGGGCACAAACTCGCCATCACTCCGCCTCGACCCTCCCCCGAATCCGCGTTTCCCCATTCGATTAGAACGTCCGAGCGGCAGCCTCGTTAGCCCCCGACGCGGTCCGATAGAATTTCTCGACGGGATCTCGTCCGCTAACCTTTTCCACACGATTATACCACACACCCGTCTCGCCCTCGGACTCTTTTCGGGACGGTGGGGGCATTTTCGGCGCGGAGGATTCGCGCGTCGTTCGCCCGAATCGTCCCTACGTGACGGGGCATGAATCGGCTACTCGAGAACTTGACGCACACCAGCAACACTGCGAATCGAAGTTTGCAGAACGCGATATTCATTTCGTTCGTTTTTAGTTAATTTTTTTTCATTTTTTTTTTTTTTTTTTTTTTTTTTCCTATCAATGAGACCGTCGTCGTCGCTCCGGCGAGAGCTATCGGAGAACGGGGCGGACGAGAGAGAGTGTGTCTTGAAATTAGATTGAAAAAGAAGCGAAGGCGATCCTCTCAACCGGGATCCTCGGCGTTCCACTTTCTCGTTCTAGCAGTCTTGGTTTGATGCCTGTACCGGGGAAAACCAGAAGGTACCTACAGATCGGGAGTTGCAACGCCTCCACCGCGCCCGTATAACTATACGGGTGGACGGAGCGGAGAGTTTACCGCGAGTGCGCTCTATCGCGGAAGGATACGCCCGGCGAAGGCGGCGAAGAATGAAAAGAACCGAGGAAATTGCGGACTTCAACGAGGTTACCGCTCCTATACTTTAGATGTATATATGTATGTATCGTAGATATATATATATATATATATATATATATATATATATATGTGTGTGTGTGTGTGTGTGTGGGGGAAGTATATCTCGAAACGGTCCGATGAAGATGAAGAAAAAAGTAAAGCAGGAGCGAAACGATATATACGAAACGAAATGAAGTAGGTGCGCCGAACGAAGGAGACGAAAGCAATCTAGCAGATTCATACTCGCGCGAAGCTCCTTTCCTCTCTATTTTGCGAGACTGGAAAGGTCCTCTCCGCAACACACTTTGTCCTATCGATTCATCAGATCGGCCTATCGATCGCGACCGCTCGACCGAGACGAAATGTCGGTACAAAAGACTTTCTCACCTTCTAGTCGATAGAGATTCTTTTTTTTTTTTTTTTTCTTTTTTTTGGTTCTGATGGATAGTCTCGGAGTAAAACGCTGGGAGATAGGCGTGCGCTTCCTAGTGGGGAACCTTAATGTATCTCTCGGCTGTAAAGTTAAGTTTTGCTTTTTGTTTCTTGGCTTCCTCATAGAGGAAGCTGTTTTTGTTTTGGAAAAAATTGAGATCTCAGTGTTTGAGTACTTAAAATAGTCGAGAAATTCGAGTTTTATGTGTGTGTTTGTGTTTGAGCGAGACGTTTTGAGATAGCGAGTTGAAATTTCGGTACACTAGTAGAGTGGTCATGTCTCTTCGTGCGGTGCAACTTTTACGAAGATTGTCGTCGTAATTGGAGATTTTAGGCGATTTTGAATTTTTTTTTTTGCAAAATATGGTATCTTTAAGTTGGGTAAATTTTGAGCGATCGTCTTAAAACGGCGCACAAATTTAACATTTTGATCAAAGGCCTTTTGGTATTGAATTTGGCCGAAGATTTGATGGGACTTTGATTTTTTTGAAAAATGATTGAAAACGGGCGGATTCGACACAAATATGGAAGTATCTTAAATGTTGTACAGGAATAAACTAATGAACACTGTGCAATGTTTCGTATTGAATTTGATGAAAATTTATCTGACCGTTTAAATTTTAGAAGATTTTCAAATTTTTTAATTTTTTGATCAATTTCTATTTTGCGCCGGAACCCGAGTTTCTCAATCAAATGTCACGCCACGACTAAAATGAGTTACACTTTTGTAACCAGCGGGAAAAGAATAGATTAAAAATTAATTCTATGGAAATTGTCTCGATCCGTCGGTAAACAGAAAGGTCCAGCAGACCCTCGAAGGACCAAAGTGTGTCGCCATTGCTTGTATGTCACAATAATTCAATCCCCAAAAAATTCATCTCGTAAGGTGCGGAAATTTTTCGATGAAACAAAAAACGGCAAGCATAAATGGCGCTAAGAACTTTTCCAGACGAGCTAAAACGATGAAATTAGAGTCAATCGTCTCGTTTTCGCGTACCTAACAAGACAAGTCAACGCTCCTTTCGGCACCGTTGAGTTCTTCGAAATCGAACCTGCCGGCTCTGCTCACCGGACGGCATTCGCCGATTCTCGTCTATAGAAGCTCGGAAAAATTTGCAACAAAAATACAAACGCACTACGGAAATCGATTGAAAAGTACGAGAGCGTATCGTGTTTATCCTATTTTATCGTAACATGTTCTTTGCCGCTGTTAGTCGAGTGATTATCCGGTGGTGCTAATGAATGGGCGGCCTCGGTACTCGACGCCCGACGGCCAATCACGCCCGGGGGACCCACCGTTCCCGGTGGAATTGCGATTGCAAATAACGACGCAGCGAGATAATTAGCGCGAGCTCGCAACGCGCAGTCAGACACAGTAATGAGTCGATAGAGGTGTCCTTAAGGGGTTGATTTTATCCCTCTTAATACCCATTGCATTTCGTTTTCCGGTTCCAGTGAAATTTTCGAAAAATTTGTAAAAGAGCCACACATATCGACGGTATGAAAACAAAACAGGTGTTTCATGTCAAGAAAATAGTTTAAAAAATTGAATACTGAGTGAGAGAAAGGATAAAGATTTTAAAAAAGACACGCAGAAATGATTAGGATTAAAGTGGCGAATATGGTAAATCAATGACCAATGGAGCGGAAGATATTCGCCAGATTTTCCAAGAAGCAATTTTACCGCATTTTGGTAAATACCATAAAACCCGTCGTGCATCTTCCTTAGTTAGAGGATCAGCGACGGAATGCATAAGAATTTAAATTGAAGCGTCTAACGACTTGTCACATTAATGTTTCAATTTGTCCTCGAAGTAGAGGAGTGAGCTTGCGCGGTGGAGCTGTCTTTAAGTGGTTGATTTTAACTCTCATACCACACATTGTATTTCATTTGGCGGCTCCAGCGAAATTTTCGGAAAAATGTGTAAAAGAGCAATGCATTTTGACACTACAAAAACAAAACCTCGCTATCTCATGTCAAGGAATTAATTTTAAAAAATTGAAAATTGAGCGATCAAAAGAATTGAGATTTAGAAAAAAGACATACGGATATGATTAGGGTTAAAGTAGCGAATACGATTTGACCGCATTGTGTTAAATACCATAAAATCCGTCGTGCATCCTCCTTGGTTCGAGGATGCGCGACGGAATGCGTATGAATTTAAATTGAAGCATCTAACGACTTGTCACATTAATGTTTCAATTTGTCCTCGAAGTAGAGGGGTGAGCTTCTGCGGTGGAGCTGTCGCAAGCGGAGATACAGATCCGAGAGACAGAGAGAGAGAGAGAGACGTGTCTGGGGAACTAGCGGAGTGTATCTCCGCCTTGGAGACCGATATCAGGCAGAGGGGTTGTCGCACCCTCGGGCCATTTTCGAGCTGTGGGGCTCACGGTATCGGGACACCGCACTATGACTACAGGCTAGGCTATAAATAGCTCCGCGTACTCAGTTGAAGGGCGCGGGGCAAAATGGAACCCCGACGAAAATGTGTGCTCAATTTGCGATGAGGTTTTTAAAAATTTCCAAACAAAAAAAATGGTAAAAATGGTCCGTCTTGCTCGGCTCGCTCTCTCGCCCAAAGCCGCTGAACACCCAAAGAAAATTCCATCTCCCAGCTATGACAGTACACTGCTGCGAAGCGTTGCATCATGCATGACAGATATCGGACTTTGAGTTTGCTGGTTAAAAATGACCGGCGTTATGAACGAAACCGAATCTGCCGTTCGATCCGTCTCGAAGCTTTCGCACTCCGCAAGAATAATAAACCGGACAGAGATATTCATGAAACCTCGAAAGTATTGTCTGTTCGACCGACATAATATGCACATTCTCTAAAAAAAATATTTCTCCTCTCTAGTCTTATCAATTTCTATTATTAAAATTCCTGTTTTTTTTTTTTTTTTTTTAATGCTAATCAAATTTCTCATACGCTTGAGCACTTGCATAGTCGTCCAACTTATTATATACTTACTAAGTAGTATTTTTTAAGACATTTTTTTTTTTTCTTCGACTAAGAGAGACCTGCGATAAAAGTAACAATAATCCTTCTTGATTTTTTTCCTGACAAACCTGAGAGTCTAAAGCTTGGGCGTCCAATGTCTTATCATCAACCCACTACTTAAGTAGTCAGTTGAAATTCATCGCATGAAAAAAATAAGCTTTCATTATCGTCAGTAATATAACGTCGATTGAGGAAACGTGCAATCAATCATCGGCTTCTGATGAGGAGGAATTTTCATCTCTCTCACGGCTCGTCAACAAGAGATCACCTTACGGCAACCTTCGTTGGGTTATTCCTACCAACATGCCGCGATCTCGAGCTGGAAACTATTGTTGCAATATTGCTGGCGACCAAGCCGCGGATCTTGGTGGCAAGCAATCGGCCTCGGTTGCCTCGTGCTATCGTTGGCTATCTGAGCTTGGCGCCGCCGCTTGTTACAACTGATCCGCGTTACTTTTCTCCCCACACTCGTCGACCCTCCGCCTTTTTCTAAATGATTTTATAAAACGATATTCTGACCCTCTCGGCAGACGACGAGCTCGAGTGCCCTGGGAGCAATCGATCTCGCGTTACAGGTACTCATTTTTTTTTTCTCCCCTTATTTTTTCGTCCCTTTAACTTGTTCGCCGTCCCAGTTGACACGACGCCGGCGAACATGTCTCGAAACTACGAGTCGCCTCGGCGTTTCGATATCCGCGCGGGGTGTCGAGCGCAGCCAACGACGACTAACTACCGCCGACGGTATAACGGTAGCGTGTAACTCGGCTGCGCGGCGGCGGAAGGCCATTAGCCAAATTGCGAGGTGTCTGCTCGTTGTACCGCTCTATTACATTCTCCGCCTCGATCTTACCCGACCGCCCATCAGCTTCCCACCTCGCCCCTTTCTCATCATCTCTCCTCTCGTACTTCTCCTTTTTTTTTTTTTCTCCTCTTCTCGCTCACCACCCTTCTTCGATTTCTCTTTCCACCGAAATATCACCGAGCGTCCCTCGTCTCTCGCTCGTCTTGCACGAAACACCGTCCGTCAAGCTTTTCCGCCAGTGATACTCCGCTCCGCTCGAACACTCCTCCGAGGCTCCGAGCGTCTCATCGACGAGGCGCTCGCGTTACGCGATTCTCACCCGATCGATCTTTCTTTTCGCTCGCCCGTCACCGCCGCCTTCCGTCTCCTTAATCCCGGACCCGCTCGAGCTTCTCATTACCAGACCACGGCTCGTTTTTATTCTCAAGGAACGATCCTTTTTTTCAAATTTATTATTATTCAGTTGGAGAAAAAAATATTTATAATATATATATATTATAATAATATAACATAATATAATATAATATTATAATATTTATAATTTTTATATATATTTTTATATTTATTATACTTACATAAAAATAGATAATGATAATATTATTATTATGTTTTTTATTTCAATTTTTTTTTTTTTTTTTTTTTTTTATACAGGCTGCGTACTCTTTTTGGCAGTGCATTTGCAGCTGTACGTGCCGCGTGAGGCAGTTGTATAAAACGAGAGGACATCCTTGTCGATAAGTAACGGCTCATCTCAATTCTATCCGATACCGGCTTCTTATTGTCAGACCACAGTCGCTTTTTATTTTTAAGACAAGATTCTTTTTTCAAATTTATTATTAGTCAGTTGGAGAAAAAAAAAATGTATTTATAATGTCATTAGTATACATAATATATATGTAAATAGTATCTATTGTTTAGGCGAAGAACTTCGGTGAATGGCCTATTGGTCCACTCACAATGTCGTTTACTACTACTATTTATTGTTTTGAATTACTTATTTATATAAAAAATAAATAATAATAATAATAATAATAATATTATCTTTTATATTTCAATTTCTTTTTATACCGCGTACCCTTTTCCGCGGTCTATTAGCTATAAGTGCGCGCCAGGCAGTTGTGTACAACGAGAGGACATCCTTGTCGATAAGTAACGGCTCATCCCAATTCTGTCCGGTACCGGCAATTCCTGTCTCCTCTATAACTGTATATACATATATCTTGCCGTCAAAGATCGCGAAATACGAAAAGCGCGATGATAGAGAGATATACAGATAAAAGTGAACGAGTGTACCGCGCGCACGGTTCGACGAACTTTGCCGCGCGCGCTCTCGAGTCTTCTCCTCTTCCTTCTCCTCGTCGCTCGGCGTGCACGCTCGCCCGACAAACGTGACTGCGGTCTGAACAGTGATTTCTCTTTCCACTTTGGCGCGAACCGCCGTCGCGCGAGAGCTCCGCAGAGAACTGTGCGGAGCTCTTGCCCCCCCCCCCCCCCCCCCCGCACTATATGCAGACGTTTCGCACGCGAGACAACCGAGGACGCGAGAACATCTTGTGACAAGTGCGATTCTGGGACGAAAAGGTTCTTTGGGCCTTTTTCTTTTTTTCGGTATCGAATGAAAGTTGCTGGAACGAGGGTGGCAGATTTTTCGTCGTTCGTTAGAGTACTGCATTCATTTTTCAATTTGTCAATAGTCGAGCGGTATTTCGCGACGAGGCCTGACTTGTCTCGTTGGGCAAGACGAAACGGACTGATCGAGCCCAATTTCGTCGTTGCAGTCGGTGCTAGAAAAGTTTTTTTTGAGCAATTTACATATTCGACCTATATTTTTGCGTCCTCATAGAGGAAGCTTTGTTTTTTTGTTTTTTTTTTTTTTTTTTTTTTTTTTTTTTTTTTTTTTTTATAATGAATGGTTTGTTTGGTTGTTGATAAAGTATATTTTGATATGATTAATGACAAGACACATTGATCGCTCTCTGAAGAGTAATTTTAGCCTGGATAGAATTAAAAATATTGCCGAGTATGATTTTTGCATGATAAAGAATTGGACGGTTCAATTTTCAACAAATGTCAGTCGTTTTGCTTTAATCAGTCAATTTTCTTGCGACTTTAATCAGTTGATAATTTTACGACCAAATGTACAGGTGTCTTCATGGCCGACATCGTAAAGCTCGTGTCAAAGATTTTTCATGGAAACCTTACCTTGCAACTGAGATAACAAGGTTTCCTCTCAGGTGGCCGACACTCGTCGAGTCTCGCCTACTCATAAGATAACGGCACCAATGCTCGGACACGTCACACTCATCGGACACTACTGTGCAGATTTGATTTATCACGAATTTAAGTATTAAAAATTCAATTTGACACTTGTAATCGTATCTCGAAACATTGCTTGATGCACAGAAAATACGTTATGCAAGCCTCAAGCCTAAATTATTTTCTATCGTTGATTTTTGTTGGAAGACCGACGACATACAGTGTTTGAAATTGAAAATTTCTGAAACAATCGGATAGTTCGAAGAAGTTGGGTTAGCCGGCTCTTCAAGTAGCTTATATTCAGTACTTTTTCGCGTGAATATAAAATTTCATTGATTTAATTAATAAATGACAAAACAATTAATTTAATTGATATGAAGTAGTTGAGTTCGTAGATGAGAATTCTCGAGATCTATGATTGTCCGAAACATCGCGACATATAGAGTATCCGAATATGAGGACAGGCCAAAAGACCTCGTTCGAAAACTGATATATTTGGACTCTCTTGTTATTTTCTTCCCTAATTAAAAAAAAAAAAAAAAATGTATCTTTGTATAATTCGCCGATGTGTTTTGTGGAAACTTGAAACTATCGGCTTGACATTGATTTCAGTTATTTTCACAAAAAAAAAAAACAAAAATTCTTCCTCGCCAATTGAATACTTGT
The DNA here is from genome assembly GCA_963575735.1 of Amblyjoppa fuscipennis. Classification (NCBI taxonomy): domain Eukaryota; kingdom Metazoa; phylum Arthropoda; class Insecta; order Hymenoptera; family Ichneumonidae; genus Amblyjoppa; species Amblyjoppa fuscipennis. The sequence continues at coordinate 4,526,991 of OY754495.1, read as the reverse complement.
CGCAGATCTGCGGATGCCGTTGACCGTCTGAGCGTTGATACCTTTACCCTGTTGCTTTTTTCACGGTTGGTTGAGTCGATTTGCGTACGCCGAAGTTTCCGGAAACTTCGCTTACCCGCGATGTCCGCGAGCCTCTCAAGTGCAAGCCAGCTTTCTACGTAGTTTATCATGACTATTGTTTCGCGTCAACGTAAAGATTCATTGATTTAATTAATAAATCTCAAAGAAATTCCCTTCGTCAATATGAGCTAGTTGAGTTCGTGCATGAGAATTCTCAAAATCTATGATTAACCTAAGCATCAGGGCATGCCTTGTTATTTTTTTTTTCATAATAAAAACAAAAAATGTATCTTTGCGCAATTCATCGATGTGTCTCGGAAACTGTAAACCATGTCAGCTTGACATTGGATTCAGTTACTTGTACAAAAAAAATTCTTCCTGGACAATTGACAACTGCCGGCATGTGGGGATGCTCTTAAGCGTCTGAGCTTTGATACCTTTACCTTGGTACATTTTCACGGGTGGTTGAGTCGATTTGCATCGGCCAAAGTTTCCGGGAAGTTCGCCTACCGGCGATGTCCGCGAGCCTCCGAAGTACACGAAGTGGACGCTATTTAAGGACCGAAGTAATGTTTATATCTGTATATTGCCTGGCATCTCGGTGCCGCTGGCATCGGCTCCAGCTGTCGGTGAAGACCGTCGATGCTCCATGGCTCGCGTACGAGCTTTTAACGAGAATATGTCTCTGAAACGGGTTTCCTCGACTAACCCCGCAGAGCGTATATGCATTATATTATGCGCATGCGGATGTACCACGTTCTCCGCAGCACGACTGGCCCTAATTAGTTGTACACGGAGATATGTGCACTATACTGTGCAGACTTCGATCTTGATCTTCTTACCGGTCGCATTTTGCGCTTGATTTACAAACGACGAGCGGATGATTGCGATTTTTTTTTTTTTTTTGAAATCTGCGATTACACTCTGGTATTCCTATTTTGAATAAAAATTTTCATCGTTTCTGGTCGAACGAGTGCTAAATGAAAATAAAATCAATCGAGCGAAGCTTACTCGTCGATCGAGCGCAGGCGAGCCGGAATTCTTATTACTATTAGCAATGAAATACAAATAAAAATTATATAAAAAATATTATTATAAATTGTAACATGAAAAAAATAATGTTACCTAATATTGAGGCGGTAAAAGAGAAAATATTCCTCGCATCGAGATTTATTGAATATTGACATTTTTTGCTTTTCATTTTTTAATTTAAGATTCGTTTCAGCAGTCAGACGAGTGCCGAATTTAGTAATGCAAAGGTAAGAGCAATAAAATAAACAATGAAAAAACCGGTTGTGTGAAGTTTTGCTCTTTGATTTATGGAGAAGCCGAATATGTGTTACTGCATAAAAAATGTTGTGCATAAAGTTTCCCGCAAACGATTATCGAAAATTTAGCACCCGTTTGACTTGTCTGGATCGCTTCAGCTTCCTGAATCGCAATCGCCCACGGCTACATATCGAGCCCGAGAGATCTTCACCTCCATAATTCTTCTTTGTTTCTTAAGTCTTCGAGTACAGGCGACTTTTTGACCGAGAGCAAACGATCATGCCTTATTATAAGCATAACAACGATACGGATGTTGGTAATAAATTTTTTCTGCATTATAAAAACAAAAAAAACAACACTTCGAGGTACGTCTGTGAATTTTTACAGTTTTCTTTTAGCACATCAACTTGTTATTCAGATTTTTCTTAGCACATCAATTTGTTATTCGGATTTTTCTTAGCGCATCAACTTGTTATTCGGATTTTTCTTAGCGCATCAACCTGTTGTTCGGATTTTTCTTAGCACATCAACTTGTTATTCAGATTTTTCTCAGCACATCAATTTGTTATTCGGATTTTTCTTAGCGCATCAACTTGTTATTCGGATTTTTCTTAGCGCATCAACCTGTTGTTCGGATTTTTCTTAGCGCATCAATTTGTTGTTCGGATTTTTCTTAGCACATCGACCTGTTGTTCGAGTCGTTCGAAGTTTGCGCTTTGGCCAATTCCAGATTCTAGTTGAACACGAATCACGAATTTGAGTGCGAATTAGATCCGGATAGCGTAGATTTTATTATCACCATTGCCAATCCAATCGCCCAACTAGTTCGCCCGATTTTGTCCCAGGCACCAACGACTCCGTATTCCATGCTCTGCCTACTCGGCGAGCGCGCGACTCCGCTGTTGTACTTTCGATACGTTGAAAAAAAATTCGCTTGCCGTCTCCCAAAGATTTTTTTTTTAATTTTTAGTCCACTTTCAACTCTTACAATTCCATATGATATTGAAACAACGACGGCAAGAGCGTACACCGAAAGGTTTGGCAATATCAAACTAAGCTGCACTTGCGAGTGGCGAAGGAAATATTTGGTCGATTAAAATAAATATTTAGCTGATTGAACGAATTTTTAGTAGTTTGACCTAATATTTAGTTGCTTCAACGAATAGTTACTTGAATTGAACGAACATTTTCACTCACTTTGGTTCACTTTGGTTTGGTGAGGCGGATAGCGCTGGGCAAAACGGGCGATGTGGGACGAAGTAGAAACGGTCAATGTAGCCCGAATAAACTTATCATTGATTTGTATGACAATCTATATGTGAAAATATTTTAGTAGTTTGACCTAATATTTAGTTGCTTCAACGAATAGTTACTTGAATTGAACGAACATTTTCACTCAACATTGAACGAACAGTTCGATCAACCAAATATTTTCTGTGCAACATGGATTTTACCTCCATTGCTATCCGAATCGCTTAAGGACCAACGAATTCCGTGCTCTGCCTGCTCGGCGAGCGCGCGACTCCGCCGTCGGACTTTCGCTACTCCGAAATAAAAAAAATCCGCTTGCACGCTGCTAAAGAATTTCTTTAAATTTCAATTTCTCCTCTCAACTCTTACAATTTTATATGATATTGAAACAACGACGGAAAGGCGTTTGCATGGATTTTATTATCTCCATTGCCAACCGAATCACCCAACGACCAGCTCGCCCTTGTCCCGAGCACCGACGACTCCGTATTCCGCGCTCTGCCTACTACGGCGAGCGCGCGACTTCGTCGTATCTCCCGACGATAAAGTGGAGCTTCTCCGCGTTACAGCGGAAAGGTATTTTAACGGAGCGTCGAATGCGGGAACGAGCCGGAGGGCACGTGCGGCGCTCTACCTAAAAATACAACGCGCGTGGCAAAGGATCAAAGCACCTTGCGTGCCCGCGGCCAAAGTCCCCCCCGCGCGCTCGCCGTGCTTCTCTATCGCGTCTTCTCCTCTTCTTCCTCGACGCTCTTTCTCTATCTGCCGAGATTAAAAGGGAAGAGTGTACACCTCCGGCTCGCTCCGTCGGAGGCAGCGTGCCGCGGCCAACTATTTATTTTACCTCGCGCGCCCGCGAGCGTATTCCTCCCACCGTGTCCCACCGCTCCGCGGAACTCCGCTGCTCTTTCGCACGTCGTTACGCGACGACCGACACAGACCGCTCAGACGGGTGTAGAAACCGCGATTGTAGATATAGATTGAGGCGGGCAAAGCGGGGCAAAACGGGCAATGTGGGACGAAGTAGAATCGGTCAATATGACACGAATAAATTTATTATTGATTTGTATGATAATCTACATGTTAAAAGTCGGCCATATTCACCTCATTTACTCCAATTTATGTTAATGGGTAAAATTTTTTTTTTAATGGTCCATATTCCGCTGCTGTCCACTGTGTATCCACGGAAAAATCGCGATTGTAGATATAGATTGAGGCGGGTAAAGCGGGGCAAAACGGGCGATGTGGGACGAAGTAGAATCGGTCAATATTACACGAATAAATTTATTATTGATTTGTATGATAATCTACATCATGTTAAAAGTCGGCCATATTCACCTCATTTACTCCAATTTATGTTAATGGGTAAAATTTTTTTTTTAATGGTCCATATTCCGCTGCTGTCCACTGTGTATGCACGGAAAAACCGCGATTGTAGATATAGATTGAGGCGGGTAAAGCGGGGCAAAACGGGCAATATGGGACGAAGTAGAATCGGTCAATGTGGCCCGAATCAATTTATCATTGATATGTATCACAATTTATATGTTAAAAGTTGGCCATATTCATCTCATTTGCTCCAATTTATATTTATGCGTAAACATTTTTTTTTTTTTGTTAATGATCCATATTGCGTTGCTGTCCACTATGTATGCACGAAGAATCCGCGAATGTAGATACAGATTGAGGCGGGTAGCGCTGGGCAAAACGGGCGATGTGGGACGAAGTAGAATCGGTCAATATGGCCCCAATCAATTTATCATTGATTTGTATCACAATTTATATGTTAAAAGTGGGCCATATTTTCCTCATTTACTCCAATTTGTTTCATGCGTAAAAAATGATAAAAAAATTGTCCATCTTGCATGCTGTCCACTGTGTATGCACGACGTGTATTCGACTTTGAATTAATAACGGAGAACCGCGAATGTAGATATAGATTGAGGCGGGTAAAACGAGGCAAAAGACTCAATACGGGACGAAGTAGAATCGGTCAATGTGGTCCGAATAAATTTATCATTGATTTATCGAATAATCTATATGTTAAAAGTGGGCCATATTCACCTCATTTACCGCAATTTCTTTTCACGCGTAAAAAATTTGAAAAAAAATGGTGCATCTTGCGCTGTCCGCAAAGTATGCATGACGTTTGATCTAAGGACGGAGATACCAAGGCGTTGCGGAATGAAAGTATATTGTATTGGAGTCGACGAAGTAGATACGGATACGTGTACACAGACGCATACTTCAGAGCATGTCTATATAGGGGAGAGCAGGGAAAAATTGGCATTGCCTCAAAACGGGACGGGCAAAACTTAATTTTCCAATAATTCCTTGATACTCCATTTTGCCCCATCGACATATCCGAATTCTCTGCCCCATTTTTGCCTCACTGTCCCGCACAAGAATTATTGGAACATTGCCTTTTGCTCCACAATTCCATTTTGCCTCGCTCTCCCCTACTCAGACATATTAATCAACAAGGAAAATAATTGATTCAAGAGCTTCAATGTTACACTGCAGATGGAACGCGAAAGAAAATCAGCAAAGAAATTTGCCCCAAACATGCGAACTAACAAAATAATAAACGCGACTCTCCGCAAAGTATTCTAAATAAGTCCGGCGAGCATGATCGAAAGGAGATAAAATCGTCGAGACGACCCCACAATCATAGTTTAATGAGTAAAAAAAAAAAAAAAAAAACCAGAAAGAAACCAGCGAAATGATCCCTCGAGCGAAACGAGTCTAAAAGAACTGATGATACAGAAGATTGTCGGAAGGAGTGAGTAGGCGAGCGGCGTGCGGTCGTGGTTTCTCGTGCGGATAGGGTGCCAACGTGGAGCTCGTTCCATCGTGCACGGCGCGGAGAAGAGAGATGATTAATGCATCGAAGAGCGCGCTGACGAGAGAGCCTCGCTCGGCCCTCGAGGCTCCCGTTGCCGATGCTTCTGCGGAGAATCTCTCTTCCTCCGGCTCTCCTTTCCTCCCGCCGCGCGGTTCGGCGAAGCCGAGGCAAGTCATGCTCCCTGCCATGCCGGGCTTCCAAAGTTCTATCCGTCCTCCGCTACATCTATATACAGCCTCGAGTTATAGGCACGAATACATCCATATATATATATGTATATATACACACAGCACACCTATAGCTCGGCGAAGAGGCTGAGAGGACTCGCAGACGCTCTCCGCCTCGGGTTTCTCCTGTTCTCTGCTCTCTCGAGAGGAAGGGGATTCCCGAGGTTCAGCGCGTGGATGCTGCTGGACCGAGCGCGTCTCTCTCTCTTTCTCTCTCTTCCTCTCTCGGAGGGATATTCTCTCCCCCGTTCGCTCGCGATACCGAGCGGGGTGCACCGACGGCCTGTTACGCCGTCGGAGAACTCCGAAGCGAGGAGCCTCTGACCGTCCGCGGACGAAACTTCTTCGACGGGAGCGCGCCCAGCATCCGAGCGGTATCGGTCCAGCGGCGTTTCAGCGCGCCGTGCCCGGCACCGCCTGTTCGGCTCAGCGGTCCCTCCCGCTGTACACCTCTAAGTGGAAAAGGACGGTGAAAGCCGGACGAAACTTCTACGGTTCGGAACGCGGGACGGGGAGGGCCACGGTGGTGGTTCTCCCTGCCGTTACCGCCGAGCTGCCGTCGGTATACGCGCCCGAGAGCAACAGCATCTGAGAGAGCCGGGAGCTCGTTAAAGATCCCCTCGAACTTCGTAGCTCCGGCGGCTCTCGGGGCGCCCGCTGCTTCCTCTCGACAAGCTTTACGTGCCCGACCAGCCGCGCACCGCGCTACGGAGAGCTCGTGTTTGTGTATGTGTTATGTATGTGTGTGCGCGTGCATATATGTATATATATGTGCGAGAAAGGGGCATGTATCAATCCTATGTGCGACTGTGACCCAGAGGTGAGTCGCGTGTATCGGGTTCGAATCGATGCTCGAGAGACGTCTCGCTGTCACGGAAAATATCCCATGACAAGGAAGGTTGGCTGGAGAAAAAGGTTACTGGAGAAAAAGAAATTTTCCGCTCTACTGTAGAGCCGCGATAGGTTTGTTAGAGGCGTGTGCCTAACGTGGTCTGTATCGGGTTTGCATCGATGCTCGAGAGAAGCTTGCTGCTACCGAACATATCGCGTACAACCTTTTCCTACTGGCGCTGAAAAGAATTGGGTCTGGCCTGGACGCGGTAGATCTACTGTGGTGCAGTTTTCGGAAATAACTGTTGGTTCTGAAGCTTCTTTACTTACAGTCTATGTAGAGCTTGGTCTACAGTCTATGCAAACTTCGAGCCACTCTCTGTGCAGACTTCGGTCTACAGACCATGCAGACTTCGGTCTGCAGTCTATACAGACTTCGGTCTGCAGTCTATGCAGACTTCGGTCTGCAGTCTATGCAGACTTCGGTCTGCAGTCTATGCAGACTTCGGTCTGCAGTCTATGCAGACTTCGGTCTGCAGTCTATGCAGACTTCGCAATCGCACCAATAGGCGGACTTTCAGTAATCGCGCGTAAATCTACCACGAGTCTACCGTATACCGAATTGTTTTTTTCGGATTGTCCTATCACTGCCGAATCACCGGGAATCACAAGCCTCTACTACACAAGCTGTTACTACTGGTGCTAAAAAGAATTTGGTCTATCGTAGACGCGGTAGATCCTATTATGAGCATCTACCCAAAGTCCGCCTGGGACGACAGCAAACGTATGATGTAAGTTCCGGAAATTTCTGTTGGCTCCGAGGCTTCATTACTGAGATCTACGGTCTCTGTCGGCGTCGGTCTACAAGCTATGTAGACTCGGTCCACGTAGACTCGACCAAACAAGTATCCGCCTGGATACTTATTTCGGTACATTGAAAAAAAAAAATAAAAATTTGCCATCGGGCTGCCAAAGAAATAAAAAAAAATGCAATTCCTCTTTCAACTCTTACAATTCCTACGATAATGAAACAACGACGTCAAGCCTGTCAAGGCGACATGTTATCGTTACAATCTAGCACGCAATCGTAAGAAGTGAAAGCAGCATTGGAATAACATTTTCCTTTCTTGGGCAGCCGCAAGCAAATTTTGGTTGAGTCATTGATATCTTTTTAAGAGTAACCGCGCTTGGATTTGCCTCGAGTCTACCCTAGACAAAATTTCTTCTCTCGGATCGTCCTATCACCTCCCAATCGTCGGGAAACCACGATTCTTTTTTTCACTCCCGAAGCTAAGCACACAAACACCCGAGACGAAAGAATATACATATGTCTATGTGAATTTCCGCAATTTTTATCTCTCATTCATTGCACACGGGTATGCATGTTTGCAATCTCTCGCGATACAGTCGAGCAGTCAGCCGACGGCATCAGCAGGAAAGACGTCGGCGCTGGCAACGACCACGGTGACGGTGCCTCGAGCTTCCCTCGTTTCTTACCTCGCTCGCTCCCTCCCCGTTCTCCGGCACCTTCCTCCTCCCATTCGCCTTTTGCTCCTTTTACTCTAGTCTCCGTTCCCGAGGAGTTTCTCTCCTCGCCCTCCCGCCCCTCGATCTCACGTCTCTCGACGCTCGTCCCACTCTCTCCCTCGTCGCTCTCTTTACGTACGCTACCAGTAGCACCGGCAGCGCACCGCGCGTTACCGCTACCGCTTCTGCTTCTCGTCGCACCCGCTTCATCGCTACCCGCGTCTCGCGTTCGACCGCACCCGGTCGTCTCTTCCCATACCGAACGCCGCGATATTTTCCTCTCGCTTCTAAACTCCATCTTCCCAGTCGTACTCGCTTCTCCGGTTTTTTTTTTATTTTTTTTTTACTTTTTACTTTCCTTGGTCTCATCTTCTACTCGGCCAAGCGTCCCCCGCTGCGCCCACCTCACCCCTCCTCTCCTCCCCCCCCCCCTTCGCCTCCCCCCTGCCGATCTCTATTTCTCTTCCTCACCGTCGGCCTCCGCCGAGCTCTTCTCGTTCTCCAGCCTCACACTCCGGCCCGACCGGTATCGCATGCCTCTGCTCCGTTTCTCTCCCTCTCGATTTTCTCGCGTCTCTTCGACCATGTTTTTTTTTTCTTCGTTTTTTCTTTCTTTTTTTTTTTTTTTTTTTCTTTCCCATCTCACCTACGCTTCTCTCGTAACTCTTTTTTCTTCACTTTTCTTTTTTTGCGCTCCGGCTCTCCGTTTCCTCTACCCCTCGATTTTCTCGTGTCTCTTCGAACATTTTTTTCTTCTTCACTTTTTCTGTTCCGCCCCATTCCCACCTGCGCTTCTCTCGTTACTCTTTTTTTTCTTCGCCTTTTATTTTTCTTTTTTGTGTTCGACTCCTCTCTTCGTTTCTCTCCCTCGCGTTTTTCTCGTGTCTCTTTGACCATTTTTTTTTCTTCCTCCTTCTTTTTTTTTCCTCCCCGTCTCACATACGCTTTTCTCGAAACTCTTTTTTTCTTCGCGTTTTTTTTTTTTTTTTTTTTTGCGGTCTATAGTATCGAGGCTTCTCCGCCGGCTCTCCCCGATCCACGCTATGCAATATCCGAGGCAGCTTCTCGAAGCCCGAGATTCTCGTGTTTCCGAGAAAGGCGAGGATCTCGTGAGATATCCTCGTCCTCGACGTTTCCCGTTCGAGTTTTCCGACGGTCTCGCGGATGCACCCCCGCTGACGTTCCATTCGTGTCCCGCTGCACTCAACTGCACTCGAAGTTCAACACACAGTGAAAAAGGTCTGTGCTTTCAACACATTTTTTTTTTTTTTGTCCACAGACGTCCACAATTATTTTATTTTTAATTTTAGAAAAAAAGTATTCGTAAGATTAACCAATATTTTTTGTAACATTAACACAACTTTCCTTTTTCTTAATATTAACAACTTTTCTTTTCCTAAAATGAACAAGATTTCTTTTTCTAAAATTAACAACTTTTCTTTTTCTGAAACTAAAAACTTTTCTTGTTGTAAAATGAACAACTATTGTTTTACTAAAAAAAAAAACAACTTTAAAAAAATAAAAGTAACTTTAAACAAAAAAAGTAACAACTTGTTTTTAATAAAATTACCAACTTCTTTATACGAAGTTCACTCTTTTCTCGTAAACTTATCAAGAAAAGCATCGTGGACATTAGTGGACGAGAAAGCTCGCACGGAGAAAAATAGTTCTGTTTCTCTAACAAAATGTAGTTCGTTAATAAATTCTTATTGAGGCAGCAAAACTATTTGGTTGCTACAGCAAAACATTTGCTGCCACAGCAAACGATTTTGTTGCCACAGAAAATGATTTTGCTGCCACAGCAAACGATTTTGTTGCCACAGAAAATGATTTTGTTGCCACAGCAAATGATTTTGTTGCCACAGCAAATGATTTTGTTGCCACAGCAAATGATTTTCTTGCCATAGCAAATGATTTTGTTGCCACAGAAAAAATATTTTGTTGTCCCTATGTTAACAAGGTAAATCAGTTGTGGTAACAAAATTCTTGTTGTCTCAACAATTTTTTTTTTTTTTTTCGGGTTCCCTTAAATATTTCAGTGAGGGTCGAAGAAGGGCATTCGGATGGTTCCGCAACTTTTTTTGTCGGCTCCGCTCCTTGCGGATAATTCATCAGTTGCGACGCGCGACGGGATCTAATTGCGAGCTGTCGTAAAGAAAGTGCCTCGGGCCCCGGGAAAGTCGGATACAGTTGCACCCGCACACTCCGATATGCGGGACCGTGTCATTGGCCAAAGTGGTCCGGACATCGTTGAGAATTTTGTGAACGAGTTTCCATCCCTGTGTGCGCGGGCGGAAGCTCGTTCGACCCGTCGTGTATTAGGGTTCTGCATTAGTCTGGCGGTATGTGAGGTATAAAGGGAAGTGGAGTGGACGAGAGGAAAGTAGGGAAGGAGGCTCGAAGAGTACACTCGCCGGCTATATAGATCGTAACCGTGCGCGGTACCATCCAGGGCTCTCGGACGGCGAGAGGGAGGGCAAAAAAGAGAGGATGAGGAGGCGCCCACGTTAAACATTCACCCACTGCGGTTTGCGGTTCGGCGCTGCGAACGGAATTTTAAAAGAGCCCACTTGGCTTCGCTGCTCTCCGTCGAGGCTGGAGGAGAAAAAAAAAATGAAGAAAAAAAAAAAAAAAAAAAAAAAAATGAGCGAGATGAATCGGGAAACGGAGACGGAGCCGCTGACGTGAGAAGCAAGGCAGCCGCGGGCCGCGCATGCATTTCTCGGGCGGAGAGCCAAATTTATCGGGTTTTGATTTTGTTTTTACTTTCATCGAGGCACGTTGATGAATTGACTTTCCGAAATTGATGAATTATTGATGGTCCAGTGACTGAAAACATTTTAGATTCAACTCATGGGATGATGGCTTTTGGTTGCCTGAGTAGAAAATTCAGGTGGAATTAGAGAGACCGATGAATTAAGGTAAAAAGCCCAGTTTATGACACTTCTACGCAGCTCTTTGACTTCAAGCGTGTGAAATCATAAGGACGAACAAGTAGGACCAAGTGTCAGAGTTTGTCACCGTCTAATTAGAAACTGCGCGTTAGAATTGAAAGCATCGAATGAGACGTGTGCACAGTAAAAAAATAATTTCGTAAAATCGGATCACGAAGTTTCGTAAAATTGATTTCGTTAATTATGTGACCAACTCGTTTGTTCAGGCTTGACTATTGGATACAAACTTCTATTCTTATTTCCCATGTCATAAACGATTTTAGTTTTCACTTTTGTTTGTACAAGTAGAACCTGCTCGTTGCGATCAAAAAAATTGAGAAATAAAAAATTACCGACGCTTGTGGACAATAAGTTGTTTTCCTTGATGCACAGTAAAAAAATAATTTCGTAAAATCGAAATGCGAAATTTCGTAAAAATTATTTTGTTAAATAAGTGACAAACCTGTTCGTCACTTATTTCAATATACGAACCTCTCCTTTCGTTTTCTGTATTATTGACAATTTTAGTTTGTACTTTTGTTTGTGAAACTAGAAAATTAACAAATAAAAAATTGTGGACGTTTGTGGACAATAATTTGTTGTAAAAAGTAAACATTTTTTTTACTGTGTGCGCCGCCTTATTACTTGCTCCATCCAGTCTACTGTCTCGTCCCTTGGCGCTGTTCCACCCACCCTCGCCGAGTGAGGTGCCGAAATGTTTAACCGTATAATTAGCCTCGCTCCGGTGTCGGCGCCGGAGTTCGACGTTTAGGCGTCTCATCGGTTCCGGAGTCGGCGTAAGACGAGTCGCGCGTCGTCCGGCGTGTGTGCTTGACGCTACAATAATTGACTAAGTATCGGCTGTATATACGGACGTTAGACATCAATACCTATATTCAGTGAACTCGCGGAATATAGCTTCAGCCCAAAGTTCGATCGCGCCGACACCAATGCTAACGAGCAATAAACGCGAGCCCGACTATCGACGAGGTAATTGAAATTTTTTAAATTAAAACTTCATTGCGCCTCGATTGATCGGCGATAAACTTTCGACAATGCAGTTTTACCTTTCGCGAAAATTGGAGTGGCTTGTTTCAATCGCTTGCTGATAATCGCACCCACTAAAATAATTTATTTGGTTTGAATACATATTTATTTAGATCAAATAAATAATTATTTACACCAAATAAATATTTATTTGAACCAAATAAATATTGATTTGAACCAATTAAACATTGATTTAAAGGAAATAAATATTTATTGATATCAAGTAAATATTTATGTGCGGCGCGTCGTTCGAATAAATGATTTTTCCGTGTGCGAGTCGTCCGAATGGGCGCGCGAAAGCGAGAATACGTCGCGGGAAAGTGCTTGCGATTTCTCGGAGCGAAGTTTGCACATGCGTGAGGGAAATCTATACTTCATTCGTACGACCGCGAAGTCTAATAATAACAGGGTTTCCGCGATGCGATGGTCGCGCGCCCCTGTGCAGCCGACACACCCACGTTCGCGTTGCGATGAGGATTCCACTCGCGGCCACGGAACAACAGCCCCGTATGCCCGAACTACTGCAGCATACGAAAGCGGAGTGTGCGAAACGGTGAAGACGAAATGCACGCGGCCGCTTCGCCGTTATCGCCGCTGCATCGGTGCAGCCGCGTAGCTGCGCCTCCGCCCGGAGCAAAGCTAGGACCGCGCACGTGTGCGTGGATACGGTCGCGTGCGCTCGTCTAATCGTCGAGACCGAGCGACCTGTACCGACCACTCGTCCGGGGAAACACCCCGATACAGGTGTAAAGCTACATAAAATTACCACCTATTGCCGTAACTCCGCGGCACGCGAACGCTCGATATCGCGATCGAATATCTTCTCGATCGAAGATAAATTTATCGGTGACGATGCATATTTATTGGTTTTTTTTTCTCTAATTTAACTTAATTCAATTTTTACTCTTTAATTTAATTTAATTTATCTGACGGATTTCTCCTTTGGAAACAGAATATTCAATGGTAAAAAAAAAAAAAAATCAATTTAATGCACCGGACAGAAAGTTTTTATGCAAAAACTGGTGCACTAAATTTAATGTACAATTGTGATGAAAAATGAATGCAGTTTTGCAGTGAAATTTAAGCAAATTATTGGAATCAAAGTGCTTTTATAGTGTAATTAAAGCAAATTATTGAATGTAAGATACTTCTGAAGTTTTTGATATAACTTACGGTAATTTTTTATCACAATTACTTCATCACATGAATTTTAATATACGAGCTTATGCATAAAAACTTCCAGTACATGTACATTAAATTTCAACGAATTTTTTTTTTACAGTGGATGCGTATGTGCGGGTAAAATATTTAACCAGGACAAAAAAAAACCAGCTGGAAAAAAATACGTCAGATATAGCAGCAACACGACGACGAACGAAGCAATTTGATAAGAAACTTTTACAACCAATCTTCCAAAAATTAGTAATGTTCCGTATTTTTTTTCTTGTATTTCTTGAAATAGTTGAAAAATAGCCAAATCTAAACATGATTAAGTTTCGATTTCTGACAAAACTTTCTCCACGAGGAAGCGAAAGAGCCCTAAAAATCCCTTTTTTTAAATCACAGAAGCTTATCAAAATCTACGCAGAAGTATATCACGTGAAGAAACTATGTGAAAATCCCAATTCTCACTTTTATTTTAACCACTCTATTTTTCATAAAAGGCAGTAAAGCGATGTAGGTTTTGGTCCGGCTGTCCGCGACATCCCGGACTGGCCAGACTGCCGGGCTTGGCGCGGTCTCGCCACAGTACCGGGATGTAACCACCAGCCAGACCTGCCCTACCTGCAAAGGAGATGATGCTTCGTTGGAGAGAACACCTGATCCATCATGCAACCATGCTACGCTATCCGTATTTCTCGTTCTGCTATTTGACTTATTTTCTTCGATCGTCCCACCGGTCTGTTTTTGTTTAGTTCTCGGATCTACTTTTCGCCGAAGTATACCCGGAGTAGCTCGATAGTTTTTCCTTGGTCTTTCATTTTCCGAGCCGAGGCGCACAGCGGCATCGAATTGTGTGCCAGCGGCGTCGTGCCTGAGGCGACCGGGCCGGCAATGCCGCGACGCCCCCCCCCCCCCCCCCCGAGGGTTGCATCGCAACGTCGGTCCTCTGGCACACGTTCTCCCAGCGAAATAAAAAGAAAGAGGGAGGAATCGAAGGCGGGGAGGGACGCGAGACAGGAGCGGAGTCGAGCAACCGTGCGAACGAGCGGGCATGCAGTCGCATGCCAAGAATCTCTGGTATACACTTCGGCGACTCTTTGCAAAAGCGGAGCGGGGCGGAGCGGGGTACGAAGTTTCTCATGTGCACTGGCGTGTGTGTTCTCCGCACCCGCTGGCGAGCGTGCCGCTTCGATGTACAGGCCGCTGTTGCGTAGCAGCGAGGAACGAGCGCAAAGGTCCCTCGGGAAAAATGCAGTATCCGAGGGTGGGTCACGTTGCATCTTCCGGGAGAACGTGACTTCACGGTGATTTTTGCGATTTGCGCCGGGGACGGCGAGGAATTGTCGCGGAACGTTCGCAGTCATCGAAAAAGGAAACGAAGCGATATTGGACGAATCGAGAGCTTTTTTTGAAATCATTATTGTTGCTGTATCCATTTCGATGGATGTCGATGGCCTGTTGTAAAAAAAAAAAAAGCGTTCCGAGTGTCTTCGGGGTAAAAAAGTATCCGTAGCGCAAGTCACGATGATGTGGTAATGATTTTTTAAGCAATGAAAAATTGGAGGTATAACATTTAAAAAACCTTTAAATTTTCGTCACAACCAACTCTAGAAACATCGAACTGAAGTAATGTACTCGGAACTTTCGACATTGTCGATGCGGATTTTAACTGTAACTCTATAAATAAATCCTTGCTATATCACCCGGACAGTACGGATGATATGACCATAGTAATAATAGCAGTCGATTAGGCCCAGAGAAATATGGGGATAGCACAAAACATGCCTCTCCATAATTTATGTTGTCTACATAAACTACGGAAAAGAAAGAGGCGTACGACGCCATCCTCACCCACCAATTTCTTCTCGACAGATCCAACTATAGTGTGCAATGTTGATTTACCAGCAAAGTTATAATTTTGTTAATCTGCAGAGTGCTGCAAATATAGCTCGAGAAATTTCTGGCTATCTCGAAATATGGATTCACCACTCGTACTGAACGTTGCAAATACGATCCTATAATTTTCGCTGCAATCGTATTGTATTCACATATACTAACAACTGCGCAAACGGCAGCGCCATTCATTTCTCACATTAAAAGACATTAAAAGACATTACGACTAGCCATGTCAACCTGACTTACCCTACATGAAACAAACTTTTCTCGTCCGAAATCTCACCCAATCTTCTTTTCCTTCTTAACTATACAATGTTGTTTTAGTTAACAATAAGGTTCGTCGACAACAAAAGTAATTGTGGAGTCTTGCGAATAAAACACTTGGTATTCTAGACCGAAAGACGAACATTGAGCCGTCCGTCTTTCACTGGGCTCTCTCGACAGTTCCTACATTGGCTACACTGGACGTGCATCTGTCTCTATAAGTATACTACATATAGCAGGAATCTATAATCACCGCTGCAGATGTGCAAACAGAGCCATCAGACATCTCCAGTTATCGCGCCCAGTAGTTACCGCCCTCGATGGTCAGATACGGTCCGTCCGCGACAAAAGTGGCGAACAACACAGCCCGGTTCCGTGAAACCGATCTACCTGAACGAACCGATCGACTCGCCCGAAAAGCCCCCCAATCTAAAAACTCAAATGTCTCCCACACTCAGCACGTGTATCACCGAGCTCCGAGACCTTAACGCTCCAACTCTCCGACATTAAATCACCGTCTCAGTCCCAAGCGGCCCTCGCAGTTTGTCCCCTCGATTTCGTCGCACCGCCAGTACGTCAGACTTCTAGCGCAGTGTATCTCTCCGAGATCTTATGTACCCGGTAACGTCCGGACGGCGTTCAAGTGCCGGAATATTGATATGTAAATATAGCGGCGAGCTTCGCGCCCTTCGCCCATCAGCGGCGCTCGCTTCCACATCCCCGCTGCATATACGATATTTATCCACACACACACACACACACACACACACACACACACACATGCGAGTCGCGCATCCACTACGCCAACATAGTCAGAGCCGAGAGAGCCCAGTGGTTAGAGGGCCGCGCGCGCTAGCAGGTTAACGAGCGGCTCGCGTAGGGGATGACGGTGAGAGCTGCCGAGGGGGTTGGAAGAGAGGATGACGGAGAGGTGGAGGACGAGCGTCCGCTCTCGCGTCCGTCGGGAACCGGGGGGGGGGGGATTCTGGGGGGTTGAGGATGAGGAGGGTGGTTCGAGGCGAGCACGAAGCACGAGGCTTTTGCGACGTTGGGTTGGGGCGTCAGCAGTCGGGTGTGGAGCCGGAGAACGGGGAGGAGAGCACGAGGGGGTGAGAGAGCACTGCTGCTGGTCCGCCGACGCGTGGGTGCTACCGGGGAGCCGAGGGGTTTCTGCGGAGGTTGCTGCTGCCGCTGCTAGCGCCTCTGTGTGTGTGTGTGTGTGTGTGGGTCTCTACAACGGGGTATAACGGCGTCGCTCTGCGAGGCGGGCGAGTTCGCTGGCTCGGGGGTTGCGCGCTGACGAGGAGATCCTGGGCCGTGGTTGTATTGGTAGCAGGCAGGCAGGCAGGCAGCAGTGGCAATGGTGGTGTGTCGCTGCCGGCAGTATAACAGAGACGGCCGGGCGTGCCGCGGAGCGTGCCACCAAAGGGGATGGGAATTTTACAGCGACCGGGAAACAATTGGCCGGCTCGCGTCGCACGGAAAAATCATCAAAAATCAATGCCTCTGCCGATCGAGGTGAAAAAACTATCACTCGATCGATCGTCCTTCGGGGGAGGTTTTCAGAGATAAGTTTTCTTTAGTTTCGGACCCGGTGGTTCTTGGCCGTTGGGTTGTTGGCGAAATCGTTTGGACAACGGTTTCCCGGCGTCGGATAGGGACATGCCCTGCGGGACACGGCATGGAACGGGGTGGTTGGAACGGGCCGCGGAAACACGGAGAGGGCGGGAACACGGCGAACCGGCTCTCTCTGACGGAGAAAGAGACCGATGAGCGGGCGGTCGGGAGGGAGAGAGAAAATTTCGAGAGCGAACGGGATGGAGAGATAATGTTGCACCGGGCGAGTGAGAGGGAGATTGCCGAGGGAATGAGAGGTAGGAAATGCGAGGGTTGGAGAGCACCAGCAGCACGCTGTGTGCGATGTGCTCTCTGCCTAGCTGCGTACGAGCCACCCTGATAGAGCACACAGAGAGCGAAACTGCGCTCTGCCACACGTATATACAACGCGAATGAGAAAGATAAAACACAGATATATACATCTATATTATATATGTATATGTCTCTATATGTATATATATATATATATATATATATATATATATATATATATATATATATATATATATAAATATATATATATATATACATACATACATACATAAAGTGAGTCGAAGGATATCTGCCGTAGATGAGGACGGGAGCCGTTGCGGGAGTTTTTTCCTGGTGGCTCACTCGGGGGTTGAGTGACTGAGTATCCGTCGGTTCGGACTTTCTTTGCTTTTCCCCACGTGGTACGGTGTGTCGTGCTGCTGCATCGCGAAGCCACCTCCGTACCGGTCCTCCGAGCCGCTCGGTGCTTTCTCCTTCCTTCGCTGCGGTGAAACCGCCTCCTCGTACCCATTGTCTCTTCGGCAGGAGCGCGATAGATCGGGGACATTGCGTGCTCTTCGTGCTCAACGGAATCTGCAAAGGTCAGGTCAGACGATCGCTCCTGCGCTGGAACGAGGGGAGGAAGAGTTCTCCAGGCTGTAGTTGTGTCGGTTTTAGGCACGCAGAGTTACACGTATGTGTGGAACTTATATTTGTGGTGGTGAGATTCGATGAGGGACGGTAGTTTCAGTAATTCTGGTATTCGAAGGTATGGGACGATGCGAATGTTGTCTGGGGAGATATGAACTGTAGTGGGTATTTATGGCGGGTGTTAAGAGAGAAAAGAACGCAATCGGAATGCTTTAAGACGAGGAATAGGCCTTAGTATTTTAGCAGTAAATATAAGAGCTGTGGATGGTAAACGCCGAAAACATTTGTTCTTACGCTCTGGCGAGGATTTGTGTAGAAGATGTTGAGGTGGGAGTAAAATAGATGAGAATCGTGATCGCACGGAATAAAGGGATTGATTGGTCCAACTTCTTAGGGTTCTTACAGCCAAACGGCAATTTTTGTACAAGATATTGAGACGGTGGTAAAATAGGTGAGGGTCGTGATCGCACGCAAAAAGGGAATTGATTGGTCCAACTTCTTGGGGTTCTTAAAGCCAGACGGCAATTTTTGTACAAAATATTGAGGCGGGAGTAAAATGGGTGAGGATCGTGATGGAACTGAAAAAAGGGATTGATCGGTCCAACTTCTTAGGGTTTTTAAAGCTAAAATGTGTTGGTTGTCTCAACGAATTAGTCGACTGCTAACCAATTAATGAGTTGCCCCAACGATTTAAATGGTCGGCCAACCTATTGCTTGTCTGGTGCAGAAATTGGCTGTGGCGACTTAGTCTTTTTTCCGTGCGAAGGATGTTGAATACGACCCTAGTGAAAGTGCCACACAAGCCCAGTATTGGCTCAGCATTGGCCAGTGTTCGCCCAACCTCGACAAGTACCGGACCTGCATCGCAGTCCCACTAGTGGAACATTCAAACGCCGAGCGACGAAACTTTGCTCGAAGACCGATTTTTCTTTGTTGAAAAAGTTCAAAAATCTTGCCACCGCACCGATATAGTTTATTACACCGGTGTCAGACGGATTAATTCCTTCCCGCAAATTCTTGCTTTCGCGACAATTCTCTCTTTTTTTTCTATCTGTGCCGCGCTCGTTTCGTTGCTCGACTCTCATCGGCGATATCTTTCTCGCGAATTCGTAACGACGCACGAACGACAGTTTCCCCACCCGTGGCGAGGCTGGCGGCGAAAAGAGACCTTATCTCGGCTCCGCAGTGCCGGTGACCAGCTTTTACGATTGCCAGGGCGATCGTTAAGCTCGGACGACGACGACGCCGGTTCGGCCGGCGATCTTGTCGCTCGCTGTTCGGAGCGATCTCGGCTGCGCCACTCGCGGAATATGAAAACGGCGAAGAAAAAATATGCGGCAAACGTTCAGCGGACCGGTATGAAGTCGTAGATCGAATCGGCCATCGGTCAGAAAAAAAAATAATAAAATAAAATTAAAAAAATTCTAAAACAAAAGACGCGCGCGCGCACACACTCGGTGTGCACCGGCTACAATGCAGTAGGTACGTGCAGTAACGGTTCAGACATTTGAAATCGATACAGGTGATTCGATAGGAACGACGTAATTAATACCGCTCGCAGGCACCATTGTGACAATTAATTAGTACACGAGTAACCACCAGGTATGCGGCATATGGCAGGCTGCACTTACACCACTATTCTACCGGGGCATATGCAAATCCGGGGCTCGATCGAAAGAGCTCTCAAGCATTTAATTGCCTAACGTAGGACCCTCGCTCTCTGTACCGGTGTTTAACTGAGCTCAGGTTCGCGGCCATAATAAAAATATTATGATATTGTGATATGATATGATGATGAAAATATTATATTTATATGTATGTATGTATGTAAGACGGGCATACATGCATACATATGTATGTATGTATGTAAGACGGGCATACATGCATACATATGTATGTATGTATGTAAGAGCGGGGTAAATTGGGACAGTGGGGCAAAACGCAATTTTGCAATAAGTGTTGGTTGGGACAGTGGCGCAAACCAGGCCAGAAAATCCGGATGTATCGTTGAGGCAAAATGGGGCATCCGAAAATTATTGGAAAATTGCGTTTTGGCCCACTGTCCCGTTTTGCCCCGCACACCCCTATATATATGTAAATGCTGCACATGCACAAAGTACGATTATATATATATATATAAGAGCGCGTGTTTCAAAACCACATGAATATTTTTCGTTTATTCGCGCGAAACAGTCCGATTTTTGGGATAGATATCCTATCGCGCCAATACTGCATGACGACCGTGCAGTGTTACACGTACCGGAAGATCCGTAGCGCATTTATTTAAATTTTTTTCTCCGCTTCTCCTTCCCCGCCCGTTCGTTTTACGACATTTCGCGCGCGTATGCCAGCAGGAAAGCTCGCAATCTCGAACGGTCGGAAATCGCAGACCCGGAGCGCGTGACGGTGCCGGCGACGCCCCGGCCGATATCGACGGTGTGCACCAGCGATAATCGGCGAAGCAGCTCTCTCTCTCTCCCTCTCTCTCTCTCTCTTTGTGTCTCTCTCCCTCTCTCGCGTGCCACGACCACATTTCCGCGGTGAGACTCGCGCGTCGGCCTTTCCCAACCCGTTGCCAATAACGCACGAAGCCCCTGTGGGAACGTGATCACGCCGCCTCTACCTCGCCGCTACGTTGTACATGCGGGGGGCGGTTCTATATATATGTGTATATATATATATCTATATATTGCCTCGGCTACGACACACGATGCTCTATTGACTGCGTGCAACACGCCGCGGGTTTTTTCTATTCTTCACTCCACTTCCATTTCGTGAGAGTTGCAAATGAAAGAAGAAAAAAAAAGCAGAAAACAAAATGTGCAGTCATGAAAAGGGCCTCGGCATACCAGACTCCAAACTGCATCGACCATTATGCAGTTTCGAAAAGAAATAATTCAAGCAGCGCGGGACATGTGAAGACTCCAGTTGAAATTATCGATAATTGTGTCGTATGATATGTCGATGTATGTTGATGAAAATTGGCAATAATTTAAAAAGTTCGCCATCGTGTATCAGCCAATGGGCGCGATAAGAAAGCCAAGAGAAGATTCGGAGTGATCGCAGTCATGAAAAGGGCCTCGACATACGAGATTCTAAACTGCACCGACCATTATGCACTTTCGAAAAGAAATAATTCAAGCAGCGCGGGGCATGTGAAGACTCCGGTTGAAATTATCGATAATTGTGTCGTATGATATGTCGATGTATGTTGATGAAAATTGGCAATAATTTAAAAAGTTCGCCATCGTGTATCAGCCAATGGGCGCGATAAGAAAGCCAAGAGAAGATTCGGAGTGATCCGGATCTTTTGTACATCGATGAATTCCATTTCGTGAGAGTTGCAAGTGAAAACAAAAGAAAACAGAATGTGTAGTCATAAAAAATGTCTCGGCATACGAAACTTTCAATTGCATCGACCATTACGTAGTTTCGAAAATAAATAGTTCACGCAGTGTGGATGTATAATGAGTCGAAATTGTCATTCTTTAAAAAAGCGAAGATTCGGAGTGATTTTCGCAATATTAGTACTCTAATTATTAGCTAAGTGATCACAATCACTGTCATTAAAATTTGCAATACGAACTGTAAATTTTACCTAAACCACAGTAGACAGAACTATCCAAATGAGAGTATCTAGCGTCACTACATTTGGAATATCAATATCGCTAAAGTGATACCGTGTATTATAATACGCTGAAGTGTGTGATGACGATAATTTCTGAAGCTTAAAGTTTTCCGAGATGCGTGAGAGGCTGAATAAAAAAAATACCGAGTCAGCTTGTCAAATTAAATTTTTTTTTTTATGTAAAGTACACGGTATGATTTTTGCAATTTCAGTATTCCCATTAATTCTAAGTCACCACTATCACTGTTATTAAAACTTTTGATATGAATAGTAAATTTTACGTCAACCATACAAGTATATTATAATTACCCACAGTGTTTAACGACGATAATTTTTCACGTTTGCAAAAATTATCTTCCCGATATGCATGAGAGACTGAATGAAAAAAAAAATACCGTCTCGGTTTTTCATATTGTTAATTTTTTTTTTTTTTTTCAGTATAGCGACATCGATAAACGTAACTAGACGAACTGTCGCAGGGATGCTTGTCTGGGGCTCTCGAGACGAATAAAACAGACGAGCATCCGACATACCATAGAATCGACTCGAAGGCAGGAGCGTCAGCTAGCGTTCGTTGAAGAGCCAGAGTATATTGGTTAGCAAAGCCCGGGTGAAGGGGCGAGGGGGGAGGGGTGGGGGGGTGAAGAGGGGGTAAAGGAAAGGGGAAAAGACGAGATAGAAGGAGAGTGCTTTTCCAGGCGCTGCCGAAGCGCGCCAGAAGAGCCGAGCAGATATAGTTTACCGTGGAAGACACGTGACACGCTATATTCGAGACGTCGGAGGGTAACACGAGACATCCAGCGAGTTCTTGCCCTCGGCGCCGAGGCAGAGCCATTTTTCTCTCCGATATCACCGGACACCTTCAACGTACTCAAAAAAAAAAAAGAAGAAAATGCCAAGAAAAACATTATTTTTATTAACCGGAAGTGAATAAAAGAATTTAAAAAATTACCTGCCTAATCTTCCGTATGAGTGATCGACCAATTAGCAAAGCGACATGCACGTACTTCAATGACACCTTCAACGTACTCACAAAATGGAAAAAAGACAAATCCAACACAAACATTACTTTTATTAACCGGAAGGGAATAAAAAAAAATAATAAAAATTAACTGCCTAATATCCCGTAAAAGTGATCGACCAATTAGCAAAGCGACATGTACATACTTCAATGACACCCTCAACGTACCCAAAAAAAAGAACATGCTAAGGCAAACATTATTTTTATTAAGCGAAAGTGAATTAAAAAAAAAGTAATAAAAATTACCTGCCTAATATCCCATATAAGTGATCGACCAATTAGCAAAGCGCCATGTACATCCATACGTCCGCATACACATATCCGAAGCGGTATTTCCCAGTCCTCGAGTATCTCAATTTCATCCCGCACGAGAACGCGCCTAACGCGGACCGGTAATTCACAGATATCTCGGGTGTTCGCTGATTGCGTGTAGCTGCGCCTCTCTAATTACACGGTAACGAACGACGATACTCGGCTCAATCGGGGGTACGTGAGATGCCGAGTTTCGGAACTCTGACTCGAGGCCCGAACGGGTACGAGGGGTGTCAAAGAGAGCTATAAATTTCAGAGTGATGATCAGCGACGCAGAGATAGACCAGAGAAAACTGATTTAAATTTTACTTGAAAGCTCGCAGCTTTCGAGTCTGCTTAGAACCGAGTAGGGCGGAGAGCATCGGGGCAAGTAGTAAGGGCGAGTGTGTGATCAGACGTGCCTTTAATTACCTTCCGGTCCGTAACGAATAATTCCCAACATCGGCTGGGTCGTCCGAATAATGTTTTGCGTTTGTGCCATTGATGCGCGTGTGCACGTTTGCACTCACGTGTTAATCCCTCGCGCGCACACATGTAAAACGGGGCTTACACACATGCACCTGAGTCCTCGCATTACAGGGGAGGCCGGTGGTAGCGGCTCGGTTGAAAAACGCCCGCTCGGCATGTACGGGCTCGGGGAGCGATAGATAAGGGGTGGTGCGATGCCGCACGGCCGTCGGGGCAAAGCTAACGCGCCCTCGTAAAGCGGGCGTAAGTCTCCGATCCATAAAGCCCCTTGCGAGCGACACGAAGCCCGACGGAGCGAGCCTACGTACGTAGGCTACGTGTTACGAGGCTGGCGAGCCGTGCCTCGTGCCTCGTCGATCCTCAAAGGTACGGTGCCGTCGGCCTATGGCCGTTACCTACGACATGCACGGTAAAACGCATTAACTTCGACGAACGCATATTTTTTTTTAATGGTTTCCATACCTCGAGATTTATGAGTGGGTGCATAAACTGAACTTTTGTCGACTCTCTTAGCGGCCTTAATTTTACTGTTTTCAGGGAGAGCGGAAGAATGGCGACCGGGCTGATTCTAAAGAATCGGGCAGGAATGCCAAGGTGTTGACTTGTCTTGACACGGACATCGAAACGAAACGGTTTGGCCTGATTTTGTTGTTCTCATCGTCCTCGCGTGGGCCAGCGAGAAATTTTATTAATTAATTGTAATTTAGTAATTGATGAGCGGTTTTTCTGGTGGCTTAACGGGATCGAATATATCAAGCAGGATATCCAGCAGGGTATCCAACAAGACTGGATAACATGCAAGACATCAAACGCAACATCCACTATGACCGGATATGAAGAAAGATATCGAGCAAAACATCGAGCAGGATATCCAATAAGACTGGATGTCTTGACAATTGTCATGTCTGATATATTGCTTGTTATCCACTGTTGCAAGACATCCAGCGGTATGTCCAGCTCGACTGGATGTTTGGCTAACTTTCTTGCTCAATATCCAGTCTTGCAAGACATCCAGCAGGATATCCAGTCTTGCAAGACATCCAACAGGATGTCCAGTCTTGCAAGACATCCAGCAGAATATCCAGTCTTGCAAGACATCCAGCAGGATATCCAGTCTTGCAAGGAATCCAGCAGAATATCCAGCACGACTGAATGTCTGTCTGACTGTCTCGATATCGTGCTGGACGTCCTGCTGGACGTTTGACTCGACATAGTCACAGTAAAAATAAAATGAAAAAACCATCCCGAATTCACCGATTAATTAGCGAGTTCCCTGCGTATCCTGAAAAAGACAAAAAATCGAGTGAACTCGTTACATTCCACATTACCCGCTAAATAGTTAACGCGGCCAACCCGTACCCGGTGAGAACGTGGTCGGCCTCCGGGCTCGTTGCTCGTCCCGTTTCAGCTCACGCAAGCTGGCAGCTCCGGAGAGAAGAGCCTGCGTATACTATATACAAGCTCCACCGGTATTACGTGCCAGCAACGCGCCGTGCTTGATTAACGTTCCTGCAGGCGAGCTCTCTAGCTTCTCTCAGGTTGCCCGCACACCTCGTCGTTTCGTCCCGTCCTCCTCGGGCTCGTCATGCTCACCGGCGGCAGCGGTAAGCAGCACGAGTATCTCGACGGCCTCCCGACGTCGTCCGTGTGCAGCGTTGGTGGTGCATCGCTATAGATATAGACGCATCCTGGCATAGCGAGGAGTGCACAGTGTGCAGCGAGCGAACGCGATACCCACAGACCGTAAGTGCATCTCGTAAAGTTTCCCCGACGGGAGAGAGCCGGCCAGAGAGAGAGTCCTTCCTCCGGCCGTTTCCTTGCCCGAGAGACTCGCAACCCTGCGCCAGCCAGCGGCAACTTCCTATCGCCTTTTTATCCTGGCCCGTCTCCACCCGGCTTGGAAATGGACGAAGTGCCGCTGGTGAAGGAAAGAAGCACGCAGTGTCCCGTTGACCGAAGAAAGACGGAGATTAACCGAGCCGGAGGGCCAGCAGGAGCTACGGCGGAGCACCAAGAAACGCTGGGGCGAGATGATGGAGCCCTCAGGGCAGTTCGCACGGTTAAACCCTCGGATATTTTTCCTCTTCCTCGTCCGTTTTCGTTCTTGGTGTGTTCTTTTTTCATTTTTATTTTATTCAGTTTTTTTTTTTTTTTTTTTTGTCACTCGACAAAGCTAGAAAAGTTTCAGCTACGCTGAGATAAAAAGAGTTCACGGCCGTGCGGTTGGTCTCGCAGAGTGGAGCGCTCTCGAGCGCCAGGGCGAACGCGGAAAAATCCTCGTGCCAGCTGAGATTATCGTTCGTTCTCCGGACCAGGCTCGCAGAGAGGAGGGAATATACAGGTAACTGTATAACTGTGTGGGAAAGAGCCGGGAAAAACGGACCTGCGGCTGCTACTCGGGCGAGAGTTTCTTTATGCACCGCAAAAAACTGGTAAGGGTGGTCCATCTTGAAGAGCTCTCGGCTGCTGGATGAACTTGAGAGAGTTGCAGCGAGCAGGGCGAGATTCCCGACGAAAAATGTAGCTCGACTCTTCGCAGCGAGCAGGGCGAAGGTTCCCGACGAAAAATGTAGCTCGACTCTTCGCCGGGTAGTTGGAAAGAAAAAATACGGCATGAACTAAAAAATGGAAAGTTAAGGGACTCGCGCTGGATGGAGCGACTCGATCTAAATTCGAAGCCCAGAAAGAGTCGCACAGGCCAGATTGCGCATCCGTTCGCAAGATCTTCCTCGGGAGTTTCTTCTTGGCTGGAAAAAAAAATAGAAAAATTCCACGTTGCAACGAAGACCGCCAAGGGCGATACGAAGGTATATCGATAAGGACGGCGCGCCAAGGAAAGATGTAAAAAAAATATATGAACGGAATGAAAGTAAGAGAACGAGAGAACGGGAAGATGCGAAGACGCTGAGGCTGGAAGGTTGGAAAAAGTCAGATAAGACCTCAGAGGGGAGCAAATAATCAATACGGTCGCCAAGTCGTTAATTCCAATCACCAAGCATCACCGCCCCTAACCCCGGAGAGGGTGCGAGAGAGCACCGGAGAAAACGTCCGGTCCATGGCAATCGAAGGGCTCCGCGGATCCCCGCGAAAGAGAGAGGGCGACTCCGGTGGGTGACAATTCACCGACCGTCTCCCCGATGCCGGCTTGTTTGTTCTCTTTTCTCGTCTCTCCATCTTTCCGCCTTTCCCTGCTTCCCTCCTTCGCCGCGCTTCGACTATCAACGTGCCCGATTCGATGAATGTATCGGATGTAATGGACGTTGTTTCGTTCGTTCTATTCTTCGTTCTTGTTCTTATTTTCCTGTTTGTTCCTCAAGATCCGAGACAGGAAGTTCAGTGATGCGTTTAGAATCTCTCCGAATCTTCAATTTTGGTGTCGGTGATTGTCAGTGTTCGAAAAAAAAAAAATTTTTAAAAAGAATGTGACGTCGACTCACTCCAGCTCGAGTCTTAACAATTTTCATACGTGACACATGATTTTTCAGAATTTTTTCAGACTTCTAAATCGTCGTGATCAATAAATTCTTTTCTTTAATTGTAAACGATCACAAGCAATCTGAACAAATTTTAAAGAAACAAAATGGCCCAGCTCGTTCCCTTTGCCACACGAAATGCGCCCTTTCGCTTCCCAAGCAGCCGATAACTACCTGCATCTACTGCCGAGATGCGGTTGGACGAATCCGGGAACCTTCCGCGTGTTAAATGCGCCGCGATACGCCTTTATCGTTCTCATGAGTGCCAACTCAGTGCAGATGGTATAGCTATGGAGCATATACGGTATATACCCCGACAGTGGTAACGGAGCTACACGTTCAGCCGCGCAGCACGTTCCACGACGATCCCTCCAGCAGTCGCCGAAAGTGCGACCGAGCGAACTTAACGACAAGGACATCCTGGAAGCTCGGGCTGGCCGGCGAAGCGGGAGGGACTCGTTACGAGCGACCGCGTCCTCGTCCCACTGTTCCTCTTCCTTGGATTATCGTCCCGCAGTCGCGCCAGACCAGCCCGACCCGCAACCCCTCGGTCTGATGCCGTCCCGGCCGTTACTACTGCGCTTCTACCGTCGCCTTTCCACTTCTAGTGGTTCAACCTCCCTTCGCCCTCCCGCCGGACACCTCGTATATCTCTCCCGAGGGCACCAACGGCACTCCCGACAGGCCAACCCTCCGCGACGTCCGCGCGGCGTCGTCAACCGGCTGTACGAGACTTATTTGCGATGCTATACCGCCTGTGCTCGACGAACTGCGTCACACGGCGAGCTCACTTTCTCCGTCCGTCTACGACGACGTCGCCGACAACCCTACGGCGGCCCACAATTACCGGGCAAACTGGACCCAACTTCTGGGATCTCGACTGACGGGCAATAACGCAGGAAAAGGCATCGAGATGATTTATAAAAACGGGAAACTGGCGACGATACGGGGCGCTTAAGGTTCGATAGGGAATTGGGAAAAAAGTTTTTTGTTTGTCTAATATATATATGAGGTTTTCGATACCAAATCGACCTTTGTGACCCTTCGCATCTTGGATTTGACCCGCGATTTCTCATACGATCGAACTGACTCTAAAAAGCACTAAGATTTTTTTTCAGATCTTTTAGGCTGCTTATAATTATTTATAATTAACGAAAGGAATTTATTAATCGCGGCAATTTAAAATTTTGAAAAATCCTGTGGCGCATGTAAGATTTTTAAAGATTTAAGCCGGATTGGGTCGACGTCACATTCTATTTTTTACGAAGAAACAATGAACAAAATTAGAAGAGAAAATCAGTCAATTATGGGTTACCGCTTGCTCATTTTTCTATGCTATACCGGATTTACGAGAATTTTTTTCAGATTTCTTATTAAAGTTAAAAAAAAATACTGAATACCTGGGTGAGACCCGAGTCGATAGATATACCGTCTATACACCTCCTCACGAGAACGATAACGGCATTTAACACTTAGAAGGACCCCGAACACCTCCAACCAGTTCTTGGCAGTAGATACAGGCAAGTATCGGCTGCTGGTCAGCAAAAGGGCGTACCCGGCATCGCTTCGCGTGTCAAATGAACCGAGACGAGCCCTTTTGTTTTTTTTTTTTTTTTTTAATTTTTTCAGATTGTTTATAATTAAATATAATTAAAAGAAAGAATTTATTGATCGCCAAAGTTAAAAATTCTGAAAAATCGTGTGTCACGTATAAGAATTTTTAAGATTTGAGCTGGAGTGGACCGACGTCACATTCTATTTTTTTTTTCTTTAAGAAACAATGAAAAAAAGTGAGTAGAAAAAAAAAATTTAAGATTTGAGCTGGAGTGGACCGACGTCACATTCTATTTTTTTTTTTTTTTTTCTTTAAGAAACAATGAAAAAAAGTGAGTAGAAAAAAAATCAGTCGACAATGGGCTATCGCTTGTTGATTTTAATATGCGACACCAAATTTATGAGAATTCTTTCAGGTCTATCCGAAAAGTTTTCATTTTTTTTAAATAAAAAAAAAAACACTGAAATCCTGGGTAAGGCCCAGGTCGATATACCGTGTTCCCACCTCCTCGCGAGAACGATAAGGGCGTAACCCTGGGCATTCAACACTTAGAACGTTCCCGGATGCCTCCGTCCGTATCTGCATCACATATAGGTAGGTATCGGCTGTCGGGAAGCAAAAGGGCGTATTCGTCATCGCTTCGTGTGCCCAAACGGACCGAGATGAGCCCTTTCGTTTCTTAAGAGGCGCTATACATGCGCCGAGGTATACACGTGGAAGAAGTGCGCGGTGAGAGAAAAACGAGCGCCCGAGGCGAGAAAGGCAGAAACGGTCACCGGAACGGGCGAGGAAGTGAGAGGAGTGACGCATGCAGCTCGCTCGGTAAGGTAGGAACGGGAGCCGGAGAATCCGAAGGGGGCCCGCAGGGAAGCGCCGAGACGGAGCGAATGGAGAGTACGAGAAGGAGGAGGAAAGTTGGAGTGTCGTGGAATGGGAAGCACCGTGGAGAGACGCGGTCGCGAGGCTGCCGAGGACGCGCGACGAGGGCGAAGGGTGGAGGAGGAGGAGGAGGAGAGGATACGATCGGCGAACCGCGCCGCGCGTGATAAATAACCGAGTGCGGGCTCCTGGCTCTCGGTTCTCGGTTCTCCAGTTCCGTCTCCGTCACACCCGCGAGGCGGCTTACACGGACCGCTCTTCCTCCATGAGGCTCGAGAGCGATCGCTCGCTCTCCCTCCGTTCTCGCTGGCTTTCGCGCACCAGCGGCAGCAACAGCGGAACAGCCGGGGCTTTCCGCACAGCGGCGACCGCCGTCGAGACTCGAAACTCGAGGCTCCCTTTACAGCGCGTTCCAAGAATTCTCACTACCTCCGCTGATAGATCCATGGGTGGGAGCGCAGGGCTCGGTTTCGGGAGTCGTTCCGCGAAATCGTCATCAATCTGTCTGCTCTCGATTGGTCCCCGATTGAAGAAACGCGAAATAATTCCTCCCCGACGTTCCCGGCAAGGGTAATGGAATAACGAAGTGGAGGAAAAAACAGAGACGGTTTGTTTTCGATAAGGAGAGACGAGACTCATCCTGAGCATCATTTCGAAAGGACCGCGTTGACGATAATAAGTCGACGTCATTATCATTATTATCATTATTATCATTATTATCATTATTATCATTATTATCATTATTATCATTATTATCATTATTATCATTATTATCATTATTATCATTATTATCATTATTATCATTATTATCATTATTATCATTATTATCATTATTATCATTATTATCGTTGATATCATTAATAAAACTGTAATATTTGGGAGGCATGACATTTTTGGAAAATTTTGTGACAAAGTTTGCAGTATCGATGATGACGAGGATCGCCGTGGGTGGAAGGTCGATCGAAATGAAATTTTGTCAGGTCCTGTATGGCGCGCTGCTGTCTCCTCGGGGCGATATTCCGTCGCTCTCGAGCTCTCTCGTGGCGGCATACTGGCGTTGCAGAGAGCCTCGAGTCTCGTTGCTCGACGAGAGAGGAGCGAGAGAGAGAGAGAAAGAGAGTGGGGGGGGGGGGGGGGGGGAAGAAAGAGCGAGAGAGCGGTGTGGCGCGCGGCGCGGCACCATTTATCGCTCGCCCTCCGGCTGTGGAGCGCGACGCGGTGCGATGGTGCTCCGCGTATCTGCCATCGCGCACGCCAGGAACGAGGCTATTACGCGAGCGCGCATAGTAGATATACCCGGTGCGAGATGGAGAAAGACGGCGGCCGAAGGGAGGGAGAGAATATGCGATAGGCAGGACGAGGGAAGCGCAACGGGACGAGGCAAAAAGCAAGGAGGGAGCGAGCAAGGGCGAAATTTAGCGGGGCGCGAGAGAGGACGAGGGAGAATGAGAGAGGCCCGGGTGTTGACTCCACCTCCGAACGATTTCGAGCGGTTCGTACTTCCGGGATCAGCGGAAAGCTCCGCTAACGCGGCAGGATAAAGTCGAAAAAGCTCGGCGTCGCTTTCCTCCCCTTTGCCCTTCCAACCGCCGGCTCCTGCGTTCGCTCCGAAGGCGGCTTGTGAGACTCGCTATCTGTGTGACGCACTGCCGCGAGCAATCCTAGAGCGGGTAAGTAGGCAGGTGCGATGGGTCGGAGGGATTTAAACAATTCGTAATAATAAAAGCAAGGTTTTACATCTCGTGCGCTCGTCGCACGCACTTCTAGCGCGATGAAGGATCTGTTATTAAAGTGGTCGTGTGAGACTTTATTGCTTTGCCGGAAAGCGAGAGAGTCGTATGAGAAAAAGGAGGAGTCGAGAGAACGGGGAAAAATAATTGTTGTGGTTGTAAAGGGTTTCTTCTGGATGTGTTGAAAACTTTCGTTCAATGTGACTTCGATGCGTTGAAAAACAGGCGGGATGAAATATTTGATATCAATTATAATTATAGTTATTTTAGGATCGAAGAGTCTATTCTGAACGATGAGGAAAAAATTGATAGAGAAATTTTTAACTGTCCGAATACATCGAACGTAAATACAGCGTTGGTTCATATGTGGATATTATCTTGTATGAATATTGTAACATTTACCGTGAACTGTATTGACCCCGGTGCAAACATAAGGGATAATAATAAAAGGAAGGTTTTGCATCTAGGGCTCTCGCCGCACGCACTTCTAGCGCGATGAAGGATCTGTTATTAAAGTACTCGTATGCCACTTTGTTGCTTTACCGGAAAGCGTATATTAGTTTATTTTCATACTTTTGTTTGGTAATTTTTTTGAAGTTTTTTATATCGGTTTTCGGAGGTGGATTTCATCCCTTTTTTTGGATTTTATTTTCCAAGTGTTTTTTTTAAATTAATTACCTTTGTGATGGCTGGTTGGGTAAATGTCAAGCTGACTTTTTTCGTTTTTTCTGTGAGGTTCTTTTTGGGTTCTTTTTTCATATATTTCATATATACATTTTCAAGTTTATTATTATTATTATTATTATTATTATATACATTTTTGTTGACATATATTTTTAATACATCACAGATATATTGCATAATATATGCCACAATGACAGTTTTCCGTGTTACCGCGAACATACCAAAAATTGTGCATGCTGGATGTTAATAAAACTATCCATGCCAGACAATTTAAAATAAATATAAATTTTGGCCCGCTCCAACTACCCACTAAAGGATGCAAAAAAAAAAACCCAAAATAGCCGTCTCATCCCAGCGTACATAAAAATTACGCGACCAAGATATTTTTTTTTTCCGACACAAAGTGAAAGGGAGAACGGCGAAATGAGTGTTACGAGAACGAGATTCCGCCACCGCACGCGTTCAAAGTGTCGGCGAGGCGAGCTGTCCCCGTGAAGTAATCGAGTTTCTCGGGTGCGTACTCGTGCCGATCGGATTACAGCGACGTGGGGAAGAGAGCCGGCCGCGAGGGAGAGTCGGAGGGAGGGTTCGTAGGAGAAAAATATTGGCCGGTACCGTTCGCAGTCGGGACGAACGGAGCCCCGCTCGGTGGATTTTGCATAGGAAGGCACGGTGGAGGCACCGTTTTCGCCCGATCGTTTTACGTATTTACATACCCGCCTACAGCGCGCCCGCGATCTCACACTTCCCACGCGCTCTCGCCCATCGCCGTAATCCACGCACGGACACGCGCACACACGCCGCGGAGTCGCGGCGCGAAACGCGCGCGCACACGCACGAACGCGCACGGTCATCTGGGCGACGGACTGGCTTTTACGTCGATATACATACATCGGTACTTACGCACAGACGAGAAAGATAATACTGTGACGCGCATAGTCAAATGAGCCATGTGTCCGTAGATCGAGCGGTGAGAATCGTAAGGGCGGATCTTGGCGCGCTTATAGTCCGGAGCGAAACGCGCTCCGCGCCCTTCGGTTTCTCGGCTCGGATATACCGTCGGGTCTCATGTATCCATGTAATATGTAGATGAACATATATTTATGGATTTATGTACAGCTTACACGTATATTCGGACGAGAGGATGCCACGGTATACCGACCGAAAATATACATATTTATGCGCTCGAACGCCGCTCGGGCTCGGGCTCGCGCTCTCTCGCGGGTTCCCGTACGGTGTACGTGATATTTAAATATTTATGAGTGTCCGTATTGGTGCAAGAGTGGGAATACGATATTTTCGTCAGCGGGCAGCGCGCGAGATGCGCGGACCGAGCTGCGGGAACGGTAGGTACGCTGCGGAAAGGCTTATGTCGGGAAGCTGGATCGGAGAGGTACTTTGGGTTTCAATGCTCGCGGACGATAGCCGTGGCCGCTTTGCGAATTTAAGGCGAACTTTGGTGCGAGTCTGGTGGAGGCGCCGCGTAAGCTCTCGGGAGGCACGGAGAAAATAGCCGGGGTTTTAGACGGTAAGGAAAAAAATTGATATTGGATTTAACAAAGCCTTTTTTTTGCGCAATGGTTCACAATTATTTTGTTGTTTTTAGCGTTTTCGGCAGCGGTCCGTGGAGGACTAAAACAATAATTGCCATTCTTACATACCTCGTGTGTGATATAAGTTGGGTCTTATACGGTAAAGAAAAAAAAAAGAAAAATTATATTTAACAAACCAGAGCTCAGCAAAGTACCGAAGAGTACTTAAAGTACTAAGTACGAAAAACCGCAAGTACTTTAAATATAAAGTAATTTCCGTAGACCAAGTACTTTTGTGAAATACAAAGTACAAAGTACTTTTTCTTCGGAATCGGAAGAGAGAAATTCTTCTCTTAGTCGGAATTTAGAGAGGAATTTTCAAATCAAACGGCCAATCAAATATTCAGGGCCAACATTTTTTTCAAAACGTCCAAACTTTTCGTTTCCAATAATCGATGACAGACTAATCGACTGAACTACGACGACTGAACCTTGGGAACTGAGTGGAAGTCGACTGGATGTATAACAACTAAATCTAGGACGCATGGATCTGGAATAGTGGCCAAAAGTGCGAGAGGTCTCGATTTTATGCATCAGAAATCGTATTATTGTGATTAAAGCGGTGAATATCGGGCTGGGAGCACAATAATTGTTATATTCGTGATCAGCGGGGAAAAAATACGTTGAATATAGCCTTGAAACAAAAAAAAAAAAATCGAGTGAACAACGATTTTTCCATTTTTTAGCCACTTTTCAAAAAAAACTTCGATTTCAGTGATTTTCAAACGTCGATATCTCGGCTCCCAAATGGAGCTAGGGAAAAATCCGAGGTGCCCATCGTCTTCTACGGGAAAAAATACACAAGATAAGCTCTTGTGTCCGAAGTTCTCGAAGCGTTTTATCGTGCCGTTTGAGAACGTTGAAAAAACACGAAAAATTGATTTCTTGCAATTTTTTGACGAAATTTCTTTCCCCAAAAAATCTGTAAAAATGCACAGACCAACTTCGAACTCTTGTGCCTTTGATAACGCAGAAGAGACTTTATTACGACCACGACCGTTTCATCCCTGTGATTGAAAGAGCGCTCACGATCTTTTGCATGATAATTTCTCGGCAAAAAGTCCCCGGCAGTTGAAGGCTCAAATGTGCGAAGCTAAAGGAAGCTCTGAAATATATATCGGCGAGAGAAAATAGGAGAGGCGATGGTGAACTCCGACGGGAGGTGCCGGAGTGTCTGTGCTAACTTCGGTGGTCATCGGATAGGTCGGACGGTGTTGCGGCTCGGAGAGGACGAGAGACGCGGGTAACTCTCGCGAGAGCCGCGGGACGAGCGGGACGAGACTAATTCAATGGACGTCTGACACGGCTCGTACCGCCGCGCGCGTTCTGCGTAATTAATGGACGAACTTGGGGTCTATACGTCGGATGGGAGCGGAGTCCGGAGCCCTAACGGGAGAGTGGCGTGGAGCATCACGCTTGCGGTGTGACACACTGCCGGTCGAGCGGCTCCCTGACACTCGCCGACCAGACTGAAACGTTTGCGCCGTATATTGCGTGTACTCTGCATATGTCTATGAGATGTACTCGGATCCACCCACATCGGTCGAGCTTTCGCAATCGGAGAGCGCGATACGTGACGGGGATGCACGATTCCGCGGATCGCAGTAAGCCGGTGTGACACGGCGATGACTTTACTGAAAATTGAAGGTTTAACGTTGAAAAAAGAGAAAAAAAAAAAGAAAACCTTAAAAATTTGGTTGCAATTAACTCTGGAAAACATCGAAGTGATGTAATTCACTCAGAAACTTCCGACACTTTCTTCCGGGAGAAAGTTGACGGTGATTTTTGCGATTTCCGCCGGAAGTGACGAAGAATCGAATTTATAACGATAATGTGAGTTATTTTGGCCATGAATTTTTTTAAGAGGAAAAAAAAAATATGTTTTTATCATTTTTTTTCGCAACTTTTGAGCACTTTATGACAATTCCGGCTGATAAGGCTAACTTGCATAATCTTACAAGGCGAGTTAATACTCACGAGTCAGCCGGAATTGCCATAAAGTGCTCAAAAGTTTCGAAAAAAAATGATGAGAACGTGTTTTTTTTTTCCTCTTAAAAAAAATCCATGTCCAAAATAACTCACATTATCGTAATAGCCTTATATTCATCGATGACTTGGTTGATAAACGATGATCTCTCGAATCCACCTATAATTATTTCTACGATCATACATATTTTTATTTAATTGATTTACATCTAAAAAGGTAACCGGGACCAGTGACTACAAAACGTCCAGGATATCCGTTTAAACAGTTAAAATGAAACAAAACAAAAACAAAAAGAATCGTAACGAGTTTGCGATTCTACGATCGCAATCATAGAATCGCAAACTCGTTGCAATTAATCATTTACAATCGGCTATCGAAAGCGCGTCGGCGCGACAAGAATCGGGATAATCGGAGCAACGCTCATAGCGACTGGCGGAGGATTCCCACGGGGCGGTCCTCTATAGAAAAAAAAAAAAAAAAAAAAAGGTTCCTCCTGCGATTCCCCGAGGATGCTCTTCAGGCCTGTGCGGACCTCGCTTCCCTCGCTCTCCTCTCAGACAGGCTCCGGGGGATCTTTATGGCAGAGGCAGAGGCAAGGTGCCGGGGAGACGAGCGAACCCGCCGCCCGGTCCGGCGCGCAGTTTTACGAGGAATGAAGAAGATCTCGCAGCTCGTTGGCGTTGCCTCCGGGCGAGCGAGCGTATAGCCGAGGACCGAGCGTCGACCGAGGGAGGAGAGAACTCCGCTGCGCCCGCTCGTGGAGAGTAAAAGAGAAATGGAATGGAATAAAGGGAGAACGAGAGTTCCCGAACGGTGGGGTTATTAATAACGCTGCGATAAACCCCCGGGTTAAGCCCCCGGGGGGATGCGACGGCCTTTCGCAAAAAGCGGCGCTCCTTTGTCCTCTCGTCTCTCTCCTTCGCGAGCATCGAACGTCGATTCCTCCCGTTCGATCCCGCGCGAATTTTTTTATTTTTATTTATTTTTTTTTTTATTACCTCCGCGAGAAAAATTACTGCACGCGTTCCGATCCGCGAACTTCCGCCTTTATTATCTTTAATATAATTAAACAAATTTACTCCATATGGGGTTTCGTCACTTTGGTTTGAAGGAGAGAGACGTAGAGGATTTTTTTTTAGGAAATTCCCTCATAAACGAAAAAAGTGTAATTTTTTAATGGAGAGTAAGATCAAATATATCTCCGGTAGACATTTTTTTGAAGCGTTGCGAAAACTATGCGAAATAGTGCGGTCGGTAATAAAAATTGTAATCAATTTTTTTTTTTTTAGCATATATCGACGGCCTTTGGCAAAGAGCGGCGGTCCCTTGTCCTCTCGTCTCGCTCATGTGCGAGCATCGACCGTCGATTCCTCCCGTTCGATCCCTCGCGAATTTCTTTTTTATTGCTTCCGCGACAAACAAAAAATATTGCACTTGTCCCGATCCGCGAACTTCCGTCGATGGTCTAAATCGATAATTTCTTTGATAAACAATAAAAAATAAATAAATTTACTCCATATGGATTTCGTCACTTTTGTTTTGAAGGAAAGAGAGAAACAGAGGATTTTCACGAAACTCCCTCATAAAAGAAAAAACTTAATTTTCTTATGGAGACAAACATCAAACATTCCCTGCAGAAGACATTTTTTTGAAGCGTTACATCCGGCCCTTGCGGTCTTTCGGAGCGCTCCGACCTTCTTAAGGCGATGCTAAATACCGCGGTCGGTAATATAGACTGTAATCAATTTTTCTATCGCCGTAACGAATTTCCTTTCGACCCCAAAACGGTCAGCTACCATGAAAAGAATTAATTACAGTTTCCCCTTCCGTCAGAGCGCCGGTTCAGCCGTGAGAAAGAGGAAGTCTCGCATCGCCTTAAGGCTGTCGCGTTAATGCAATCGCCGGATCCGGCAAGAGCGGCGAACGACCTCGTAGCTCAAGAGCCAAAAGTTGACGGAGATAAAGAATTTAGCGGGGGAACAAAAAAAAAAAAAGGTTAGCTGGAGTAAAGAGGGAGTGTGTATAATTGAAAAAGCCGCCGTTCCGCGGTGGCTGACGCGGTCCCCGCGGCTCGGGCACGTTCCCCTTTAATTGAATAAGTCGGCGGCGGCGTTGCGTGCCGCGAGTCAACCGGGTATCTCTCGCGAGAGTGTTCCTCTCTCTACCTCGCGCCGGCAGCGGGTTATTAATGCGAACGTGCGAGCTACCCACCGTCGCGAAACGCAAAGGAATAGATGAAAAAAAAAAAGAAAAAAAAAAGAAAAAAAAAACAACTATAGCGAGTACACATCCGCGCTCGCGAAGGCTCGAGAAACATTTTCCGTCGACTTGCTAGCTTCCCTACGGCGTCTCGCCGACTTCCCTCCACTCGCTTCTCGCTTCGTGTGTCTCGGCTCTTTTTATTTTATAAAAAAATATATATAGATATATAAATTTTTTGTTTGCCCTCTTTCCCGCCTCTTCTTCGCTGCTCCCTCCTTCGCTCTCCGACCCGTCGACTCCTCCGGTGCTTCTCGTTTTTTTTTTTTCTCCCCCGTCTATCCATCTTCAATCCCGAAGAGCCCGTCGCTCCACGCCTCACGAGTGTCGGGGAGTTCTACCGAGCGCCTCCGCCGTGAGACGCGCGACTCTGCTCGTAACTTTACTCCCGACGACGTCCCCACGCCGTGAGGCCGGAATACACGACGACATCGATCTTCGCGGATAAGGCAACTCGCCGCGTTCGGAACTTACCGTGCATCTAATTCGCAGGCGCACGAATGTACGGCGTTTCGCGCGTCGGACATGCAGCCGGGAAGGTGGACGGTGAAAAAAGTTTGCACTCTATGCAACTTGTTGTTCGCAAATGTACGGAATTTTTTTATTTTAACTTTCGATTCTCATCGTCCGATTCCAGTTTTACGAACAAAAGTACTCAGTAAAATTGTCAATGAGACGGGAAATAAAAGGACAGGACATTGTACATTCAAATCTTAAGGGACGAGTTTATCGTTTATTTGAGAAAATTATTTTTAAGAGACTTGCTATTCCGATTTTACGAAATTACTTTTAACTGTGCAGTCTTGGGAATAAGTTAAACGAAATGATGTAAAGGTGTGAAAACTTTGGAGCCGCAGATGTAGGTGTTTGTCTGTAGATAATTGAGCGGTGATGCATTTGTTGGGTAAATTATGCGTTATTTTTTGGTCGCGCGAGACAATTATTAGGGTAAGTTGAGAATGTGACATGGCCACCTTTTTATTGCTCGTTATCTTGAGATAACAATGTCGATAAACTGAGATATAAATTAAAAATACATGGTAATAAAAAGAAAATTTTTATAATCGAGACAAAAATGTGCATTAAATCAATACCGTAAAGAATGTGTGTATAAAAATCAATGCACCGGTATTGGAAGTTTTTACGCATAAACTATCAAGGTAAATTTAATATGCCAATGTTATTTCTAACTATCATCACTTTTTCGATCATGTTTAGTTGACATGACAATGTCAACAAAACATTATATGTACCTATAAGTAGGTACTTTTACCTACTATTATTATTATGTATTTTACTACTATTAATATGACCGGAGTGTCACCCGGAGTGTACGAGTGATGTGTCCACCGCAAATATTTATTTACTTACTTCAGTAAATAAATATTTGCAATATCGAACTGAATTACCTCGGTTCGACGAAAAATTTGAAGGTCCTTTTAACGCCGAAGCTTCAATTTTCATTGTTTAAAAAAATCATGGCCATATCACCCCAACTTAACCTACATTCTTTAAGATCAAAAATAAAATTCATTAGAAGCGGGGATTATCGAACCGCGTAATAAACGTTCGGGGTCATGAAATTTCGCGAGCGGTAGTAATAAAACATCTGCGAGGCAGACAGGATTCTTTCTGCACAAACATAATCCTCCGAAATAGAAAGGAGTCACGAAACGGCAATACGCGAAAGCAATGACTCATTTATGAGCCCGCATACTGAGGTACGTCGCGTTGCTCCGCATAACACGGCGGTTCGGCGAGTGTCTTGCCCTCCCCCCCCCTCCCCCCGCCCCCCCCCCCCCCCCCCCACTGAGACTCACTCAATTTTAATCCGACGACTTGCGAAAAAATCCCTTGTTGTTTTCTATCTACCCAATCAAGGTGTTTTACGCAATTCTCGAGATATATAAGACTCAACCACACTTTTTACTTCAGCTGTCGAACAACTCGTCAAAATCAGTCTAAGAACCTCAGCGATAACGAACTGTCGCCACTTGGAAACTGCAAAACGCCGCGTTACCACAGACTCAATCCAAGTGCAATTACTTAACGTTATTTCATTAAACATCGAACTTTCGTTCTTAACCAATCAATTGTTTGTGTGCAAGTAAGTCCACTTACCTGCAACAGCGCAAATATTTGTCGTGTTCGTTAAACGAATTAATAATTTATGGTTCAACCACATTTAACCACCATCCATGCCCCTAAACAGTAAAAATAAAGTTCGTTGGTGCTTAAGTGCCCCGACTGCAATCTATACCATGCGAGACTTCGTCACCGCCTTCGTGAGTTCAGGCCTTGAAACTCTGAACCGAAAGACTATCTCGAGTTTCCGTACAGAACAGTTATTACAGTCAAATGTAACATCAAAAAATAGCGGGAGTGACGCCCGCCAGATCAATTTTTTTTCCCATTGCCAATAACAATCACTTGTCGATAATTTGATGGCGTAACACGCTGGTATCTGCTGGTCCACATTCCAAACTTCGCATCCGTGAAGATTTTTTAATCGAAGTTTCAATTTACAGCTAAGATATCAACGTCCTCCCGCTGGTGTTCGACCTTCCTCCAGTCTCCTTTGCAAAACGTTCCAAGAGTCCTGAACTTGTTTCCGAGGAGACTAAGATATGATCCGGCTTGCTGGTAAAAGTATTGGCCGCAACATCGAAAGTGACAACGAAAACCCTCGGGACCGGGAATTCATTGCATCGGAGCCATCGAAGGGTTACAGATGTACGGGGGTGATGTATACGGGGATGGTAAGGTAGACGCGTTGCGCGATCTGCGTATCCGGGGTGGCTTTCTGGTCCATTTGCCACGCTCTCGCTTTCGTCCCCCCCCCCCCCGCTCCATCCCCATCCCAAATCTAGTTTCTCCACCGGTCCCATTACACCGCTCCGGCTTTCCCTCGTCGTTGCGAAAATCCACGCTCCACAAGCCTCCGCGACGTCGTGCACTGTGTGCCGGCTCTTCTCGAAATCGCCCCTCGGAATCATCGGGACGCACGCGTCGTGCACTCCCCCTCGACGACTACAGCCCTCGACCCTTCAATTTACACGCTACAATTGTTTTCTCCCGCCCTCGGCTTGTCCGGATTCGAGCCCAGCGGTGCCAACCCGGAGTTTCGACCGATCGCGTCACGGCTCGTGCCAGTAACTCCCGATCCGTGATGAGAGCCTTCCACCGTCCCCCTCGCCCCCACGAAAGAGAGCCCCGATTTTAGAGTATCTACTGTTTGGCATATACCATGTAGTCTATGTACTCCACGATCGGAAATCAACCACTATAGACTACGAAGCACTCACGACGAACCTCTAGCTCGTCAAACGATTCACTGCATCTTCGCGCATGAATGACCCAAAGAATACGTCAGATTGCGCAGAAAAAGTATTTTTCAATTCGATTTTGCGGGGAAAAAGGGACCAGATCCGAATCCTGGATGAAACAGACTATTTTAACAATTATTGGAAGAAAATACAAAAAAAACGTCACAGAAAAATAGCGGTGACCTAAAAATTCTGTGTGAAATTGATTTACCCTCGGAAAAGTAAGTTCTCGCACACCTCCAGGTGTCCGCACTGAGAAAAAATTACATAGTAAAGGCAACGATACTGACTTTTCACCACAAAAGTTACTTCCCAAGCGGAAGTTCAACATTTTGCAGTTACGACAATAACAGAAAATGGAGGGTTGCAACCATAATTATAGTTTCACCAATTGAATACATACTATCAGAAATTATCTATATATATATATATATATATCGATCTACATATACCATCAGAATCTCAATGTGTCCAAAATGTGGCGAAAACGGAATCCATTGAAAAAGTTACGATTTCCCAATTTGACGAGGGACACGAAAGAAAAAGTCTCATCGCAACAGCCCGATCGCAAAATTTCGTCGTCATAGCAATTCCATAGGCAATTTATTCCCCTCGAAAAACTCCCTTCGCGAGCCGCCAGGTATCCGACTGCAGACAGTAAGCAATACGCAATCCCGCCTATTTTTCCTTCAAGATCCAGCGCCCTGTTTTCCTCAAGCTCAAGAAAAACCGTCCCCATCTTCTTTGTCCCTCCCTTTTTATTTGTCCCTCATTTCTCCGTCGTGAGTGTCGTGAGCTGGATCGGTGTTGGTGACACCGCCGTACATGGGCGGAGAGTCGACGGTCTCGCCTCGTCCGGATAAGGGTTAACGAGGGCGACGCGACCGTTTCGATGCTAACGGCCGTGCTCTCTCGCCCGTACAGCGAGCTCGTGGAACTCGCAGGGATGTACTCAGTGAAACGAGCTCGTGGCTGCGAATCCCACATACCACCCCGAGCCCCGCACACAAACGCGCGCGGAAAGCTCTGCGAGACGACAGAAGGAGAACGAGAAAGGAGCTGGTGCACGACACATCGCTCCTGCGTCCCTGGCGACGTCGTTACGAGGGCGCCGCGAGCGTTTAGAGCTTCGAGGGGGGCGGGGGGGGGGGGGGGCAGTCGCCCTGGCTGTTACTGGCGACGGGGGTCTCGTGAACTCCCGTGGACACCCCGTGGTTTCTGCCCGCATGCACGAATCGCGCACAGCACACCATCGCCGCTCCACCCGCTATAACGCGTTCCAGAAACCGTAAGATAGACGTCGCGCGGTACGAGGCGACCGCGACGAAGGCGAGGGACCAAGACGGAAGAGGGTGGAAAAAAAAGGCGCGCAAGTAAGAAACATAAAGGAGAAGGATATAGCTCCGGGCCAGCGTCGAGGAAGCGAGAAAAGGGGATGGTCGGGGAAGGAGTGATCGAAAGAGCCGGAGTGGTAGCGAAGGCGAGGGATGAGTTGAAGCACGCCACGTCGGGCATAGAGAACCCCGAGAGCAGCGGTACTGTAGTACCGATATATACGCCGCGTTATCGGTATATCTGTAGATAGACACACATACTATATGGTATATATATATCCATGGAACTACCACCGCGAGGGAGTCCCACACCCGGCGAGCGGCCCCCAGCATCAGCGGAGCGCAGCCGGCTAGTCGACGAGTAAAATGGCGTGGCGGTGTGGCGCGCACACCGGCGGGGACGGGGCGGGTATGGCCTCCGGGTACGGCGCGACCTCCGGAGGTTTGGCGCTCCGTTTGGCTCGGCCACGAGGCGTGGGTATGACCCGGCGCGAAAGCCCCGTGACGCGCTCCCACACCGCCCCCCCCCCCCGTCTCGGTGTGACGCAGCCCCGAGCTCCCGCTTCCTCCCTCGGTGCGGCACACCGCTGGCTGCCGGTACCACCGCCCGTTCCCGAAGAAGAGACGAGAGGGTAGGAAAAGGGAACGGAGGTGGTAGGTAATCACCCGGCGGCTCGCGTTATAGCGTCGTTACGCCGCAGCGCCGCTATCGCTTCCTCTGTCTCACCCTCCCGACCAACCCCGGCTTTTTCTCCCTCGCTCCACTATCCGGCGATCTTCCTTTCTCGGTTCTCCACCCTGCGTTCTCGCCGGAGCTAGCTAGCTACCCTCCATAATGCCACGGACCGCTATAGCCGAGCCACCCCCGAGCTCGCATCCACGGCTCGGCTTCGAGTCGCCCCCCCGCGCGCCTCATCCCACCGTTCTCTTTCACTGCCACTAGAGGGTTGTTCGGAGTTCGCCCTCCATCCTCGCCTCTCACCGCCCCTGGAGCTAGATCCCTCTCTCTCTCTCTCTCCATTCGCCAACACCACTCCGGTCTTCGCGTACTCCAACTCCGACGATCTCCCTCTCGTTCATTCTATACCTCGTTCCGACGTTCTCTCGTTTACCAAGCTTCTTCTTTCGCGGTCTCTCCCTCGCTCCGCGGCTCTTTCTCTACCTCGGTGAGCTTCCAGCTTGGCTCTCAGCACACGGCGACCTGGGGTTTCTCTCGCCGGCTATATAACACCGGCAGGAGAGGTGCAGCGCGGCACACAACCGGCATCGAGTCTCTCGAACTACGTGGGCGCCCCTTTCGTACCGGCACGGAATACGGTTATTCCCCATGGTCGCTCGGCCAGCTAGAGCAACCCTTCCTCCAGCCGCATGCACATCTCCGTCACTCACATCCGGGCTCTTCCTCCGCCACCCCCAGCCCCGATACGCTTCTCCCGGTCGTCCTCCTTCACCGCGTCCGACTACTACTCACTCCAGTTTCGTCCGAATGTTTCGTCCATATAGTCGGGTCTATCTCGCTCCCGTTGGTCCAGACGTGTGTGCCGATGCATGGATACTCGGCGATCTACACGGAACGTCGGTGGTATGAGCGGGTGGAGGATTCGCGCGGGGATGGTTCGGATTCTGGAACTCCATCCTGAGTGACCTGCAGAGCTTTCTGGGTAACATTGGATCGAGCCGCCTTCTGGTTGGCGGAAGTTTCATTATTTCATATCATCGTGCAAAGGGATCAGTCGAAGGAAACTTTCGACTGGAGTTTCCGGGGCGCTGGATCAAACGATCAAGGTGGAGAAGACCGGTCGGGGCAGGGTGGGCGCGTTCCGGTCTGGGAGAGAACGTTGATATCACAGGTGTAGAGGGAAGTCTCGGTAACGAATGTCGAACAGGTACAGGAACAGGAACCTA
The DNA here is from genome assembly GCA_963575735.1 of Amblyjoppa fuscipennis. Taxonomy (NCBI): domain Eukaryota; kingdom Metazoa; phylum Arthropoda; class Insecta; order Hymenoptera; family Ichneumonidae; genus Amblyjoppa; species Amblyjoppa fuscipennis. Next base: position 4,483,004 of record OY754495.1, on the reverse strand, counting down.
CTCTGGAGTATCGGCGAGCAGACGATGCAATTGGACTCGATCGTTCTGTTTCGGGGTAAGCAACAAGATGAGCCAAGATTCATCTCGACATCGCTGGGTGATTTCTTTGCATTAGTCATTTCTGTTAAATGACGGATACACTGTAATTAATTACTGGTTTTTCTGGATATCTTGCTCGATCGATGGCTCAACGAGATCGAACATATCAATAACATCCTGCTGGATTTCCTGCCGTATGTCTTGGCGGATGTCCTGGCGGATGTCCTGGCGGATGTCCTGGCGGATGTCCTGGCGGGTGTCCTACCGGATGTCCTGCCGGATGTCCTGCCGGATGTCCTGGCGGATGTCCTGGAGGATGTCCTGGCGGATGTCCAGCCGGACATATTTAATCTCATCAAGACATTGAATAAGATATGCATAAAAATAGATAAACCGGAAAAACCAAGCATCCGTGACGACCAATGCACTCTTCCATCCTTCCCTAAATCGGGCACGGTCCCTATATCGAGTTATCCAAGGATTGAAAAAAAAAATAAATTGACCGGACATGGAGCTCGGGCTCTCAAAAATTCAGTGAATTATTGAACAACTACCGTGAACCATTCGAGTTACGGCTATGCATTCTTTTTTTTATTCCTCAACCTTTGCACCTTCGCGGAAAAATGTCGATTTAGTGGCCTGCGTGTTAAAAATCCGTGCAGGAAGGGTTGCCGGAGGAGGGGAGGGGAGGGGGGAGGGGGCGTTTGATAGCGTACAGAGAGTTACCGTGACAAGGCTGAACGAGGCCGCGGTGGGCGAACGCGCCCGGCGGCTGCAGTCGCGCGCCCGCCCGTGTTTATAACAACGCATCGGGGCACCCGGAGGAACAGTAGGGTGCAATTACCATTGGTCGCACCGGTCGGCCACCCACGCGCTCGGCTGTTGCTGCCACTCCCACGCAAAACATGATATGCAACTAGCATTACCCGTCGCTCGACGCTCCGGATAAAACGCGTGGCAGAAAAAAAAAAAAACGAAACAAAAGAGGTAAAAAAAAATACAAAAAAATATATATTTTCCGAAGCGCTCTCTCGCCGTGTGTATGCAGCGCGTATATAATGCACGAGGGCGCGAATGAGAGATTAAAAGCCAGGGCTATACTGGCCAGAGGTCTCGTTTCGGCACTCACTTTCCCATCGTTCCCGCTGGTAAAGCCCATAAAACACAAAAGCCGTCGATGCCCATCGTACTATCTACCCTCGAAGTGGATATTAATTGGCGGCGTTACTTTTTTTTCTGTTTTTTTTTTTTTTTCAAAACAATAGTATAGGCACTAATATTAAATATGACGGAGGCGCCGATCGAAGCCCGGAAATTCGGGGCATCCCCTGAACAAAAAAATTGGACCAAGCGAGCGGGAAGGGTGGATGAGAGGTTTAAAAAAAAAATCGTCATTTTCCATCGGCAGGCGATAAGCCCTTCCGTACCTCGTCTTTTTCCCCGTGCCGGTTCGCATAGACCCCGGCTAGATTCGCAAACTCCCGGTCACAAACGTCGCACTGGGATTAAACTGGTAGGCGTACTTCGGCGATCGAGTTCCCGTGCGTGGTCGCACGCGTGGAAATCACGCTTGCAGCTTCCGCAAGATGGACCGAAAAACGTGGAGCCTCGCGGGGTAAAATTGTTGAAGTCTCCGACGAAAGAGTGAAGAACAATGCTTATATGAAACCGAGTGTCACAGAGGCCGTGTACGATTGATAATTCCACATAGCATTTCATAGTCGTCGCTCTTTCAATTGGCCGATTACACGTATTCGTACTAAAATAAAAAGAAAATTAAACAAAATAGAGAATACGTTGAAATGCGACCACCGCGCATCCGAAGTTCGCATCGAACGGATCAAAGGGACAATAAATCAAAAGCAGAAAACTCGCTCGTTACACACGTTTCGTCCGTGTAATCCGCTTGATGATTCTTTTTACCCCTTTTCCACCTCTCTATTCGAAAGAGTGTATCCTACAATCTTCCCCTTTTCAGGGACACATAATCGCCAGTGGGGACGAAGCGAGGGACGGAAGGCGGTGAATAGGGGATCAAAAATCCGTGTGCGTGAATACTGAGTGCTTGCAAATGCAGCGATTTCTATGTATGCAACGTATAAAGTATGCAGTCAAAGGTAGAAGATAGATCAGTGCAAAATGAAGCACCGGATTAAAACGCACATTTTTTTACCAATAGCTCGTCGGATATAATAAAAATGTCCATTGCCGATAGAGAATCCAGTTTCCGCTTCCACTCTCCCCTAAAGAGTCGCGACTCTCCGCTTCATATAACAGTAATGGTTTCCTAACACTCGGATTCTTCAGTCACTCTTTCACGCGCCACCATCCGATCTTACATTTATAATCGTACAATGTTCATTCATAATCGCGATATCGTCAGCACCTTCGGTGCGGCCGTTCGCTTTCCCACGGCAACGATCCAGCCGCTGCAGCCGTCGCGTGCGGCCGTCTTATCGCACGTAGCAACAGAATATCCGCACGCAGCAATTGGCGAGGTCTCTGCTTACGTCAGGCCCTTTCTTCAGTTCATCTCGACGTTCCGAAACTCCACGACGTTCGCGCTACTACAATCATAATTCCGTTTAATAAACTGTTACTAGTTAACTACAATTTTTTTGATTTACACTTGTTCCATCGCCTTCTGGATTTTCAACTCCAACTCGCAGTCAATTGCGCTACTTAACTTCCACTGCGTCCGCAGCCGACTTAGCTACACGGTCATATTTATTTTTTATTTATTTATTAACGGGCAGAACGTTATCGCCATTTCACAGGACGATACTTACATACCGTCCAAACATAGCAATGGCACTTTGGAGAGTCTTTGATACGTTGACATCACTTCCCCTACAAATCATTATCAATAAAAGATAACATTACATTGGATGAGAACCCTTAGATTATGGAGAAAAAGTTGTTCGACACTTAAATTATAGGATCATTTCTAGCCGACGGTAATGTAGAAATTCGCTGCCAGGAATCCCAATGACTATTCCAATGATGTTCTACTGGTGGTATTCTTGCACTCGAGTAAAGTGCATAAGCCCCAAAGTCTCAGAAGAAAGCGCCTCCGGCCCATCGGTTCGATGCGGCAGCTAGCGCACAGCTAAGCGGTCATCCATCCAAGTACATTTATTGATAACGATTTGTAAGGGAAGTGTTATGTACGTATGAAAGACTCACCAAAGTGCCATTGCTATGTTTGGACGGTATATAAGTATCGTCCTGTGAAAGGAAGTATAAAAAATAAATATGCGCACAGCTAAGCGGTCAGCCATCCAAGTACTGACAGAGGCTCCGCGAACGAATCCGCTTGACTTGGAAGACCACCTCAGCGCCAACCGCGCATCCACCGCTGTCGGTTCCGCATTTGACTCTTACTTCGGCATCCATCAATCGTCCATCATTTCACCTCGACCCTAGCAAACCATTCCACAACCCACCAGATAAAGTCCTTTGGTTGTAAAAAAAAAAAAAAAAATACATATATATCATAAAACTCAGAACCTTGCAATCGCAAACACGTCGGCAAGTGCCATCTGCCTTCGCCACAGTCGCTGACGGCACCGGTCTGGTAATAACTTCCCCTCCACGGCGCCGTCGTCCTTTTTGCCGTCTCCCTCGGTGAAGCCCGTCGCACCGTTGCAGCGTCCTCGAGACTCCCCTCGTTCGTCGTCGAGGCCATTCGTGTACACGGCGGTCCAGCGAAGCCTTCAACCCTCGTCGAGAGCTGTGCACAGCGGAGACGGAGAGAAAGCTCCCCCGCACAGCGGTCCACCCCGCAAGCCGCCGAGGCAGTGAGAGATCCGAGGCCTGGACGCTGGCGCTTGTTACGCTCCGAGTGAAGTGTTTGCTAAGAGATTAGGCGCGCGGGCGCTCGCGCAGTTCGGCCCCTCTCATCCCCGTCGTCCGCCAACCCCTCGTTCGAACCGTCACAGATCGCTACGACGCAGCGCGGCTACGGAGAACGACGTGGATAGACGACGCCGTTCTGTACGGACGGAATCGCCCCCGATCGCCGCCTTACTCCATAGCTATATAGATGTGCCTCGTTTGTCATATAGGGGAGAGCGGGGCAAAATGGGACAACGGGGCGACCGACAATTTTCCGATAACTTTTGGATGCTACCGGTGACAGCGAGCTGGGCAAAACGGGCTTGAAAATACGGATGCATCGTTGGGACAATATACACCCAGAAAAACAATTTATTTTACGGCCACCGTTTATTTCATTTAAATAAATATCTATTTCATTTAAGTAACTATTTACTTAATTTAAATAAATATTTATCTAAGTCAAACAAAAAATTTTGCTTATAATCTAAATAAACGGTGGCCGTCGAAGAAATTATTTATTTGGGTGTGGGGCGTTCGAAAGTCATTGGGACATTGCGTATCGCCCAACGGACCCGTTTCGTCCCACCGTCCCATTTTGCCCCGCTCTCGCCTGTGCGTCTTTCTCGGTACTTCGCCCTTACTCCGGGAGTATGAATGCAACCGGGAGCCGACTCTTTTTACGGCTTGGAGCTCCAGCGGGCTCGCAGACACTGAGCCTGATCCCCCTAATGCCTGGGCAAAGGCACCCACGATGAGACATACACCACCCAACACCCGCCCTAACGCCCCGTCGCTTGGCATTCGTCAGCTTGATATTCGTCGAGGACACAGTTGCCGTGTGCGGTGGTAAGTAAACGTCCATGCTGGCAGTCCATGCGCTGCCAAAACCGCGTACAGATGGTCGACGGCTAGTTGGAAACGTGTGCGAGTGGGAAGTATTGCACGCATGTGGCGATAGAGACCATTGACGGCCGAGTCGAAAGTCGATGGGGTTAATCGAGGACCTGAAAGTGACTAATCGAGGACTTTGGACGGCATTGATGGGGAAGCGCGGCGTTCCTGCGATTACCGGGATTTTTTTCTATTTTCATTTTTCGAAAGTCGAAGATGAGTCACGCGTATTTATGACGTTTGTTTCGCGAGGATCGAGCGAAGAGGGGAGATAAATATTGGTCGAGTGGGATTGGGGTGGAGAGAAGAAAAGAACTTGGAGAGGCTTTACGGATCTCGGTTTATCTACTGATGATAGATAGATGGATGTTTGTTCGCGCTCTCGGACCATTGATGGTCTTTAACCCCCACCCCTCATCCCGCTTGGTACGTACATGGTATTCGAACTGAACAGAAAAGTGGCGCAAAGAAAAAGTACATATAGGAGATAAGGGAACGTAAAAATATCCGCACAAAATGCACCAGGAATTGGAAAGAAAACCGCAAGAGCGCTGAAAATAAAAACAGAGACCGGCAAACAACGTCCCCAAAGACAAATTCCCAACACACGCTATTTTTTTTTTTAATAATCTCCGTAATGGAATAAAATGAAACAGAGCCGAGAATCCTCTAACTTGAGATATTAGTCTGATATTTTAATAGACTGTATCGTCGTTTCAACAAACGAGGTTTTAATTCATATCCATGAGGCGCTCTATAGATAATTACAAATATACGGGCTGAAGGAACTCCAGAAGAAAAACGAGAAAAAAAGATCAAGCACGTGCAATACCACCGAACAATAAATTACCGAGGCTGATAAAGCGCATTTACTACAACTACAACTCTAAAAATATCCAGTGAAACAGCCAAACCGAGACGAATTGGAATCCAAGCGACCTAACAGAGATATTTTATCTGACACGGAAATTTGAGCCCTAAAAATTTGCATCAACCGAAAAACAGCTCCAAAAAAGAGGAAACCGTGCGAATTCTCTTCGGCTCCCCTTTCGCCGACTGGACGCAGCGGCAGTAATGCTCCCCTGTGCAAAGAACAACGGTGGTTCGCTGACACACGTCCGCCGGCGTTCGCTTATTACGCGCCCCTCATAGGAAGGAGCGGAAAAGCGCCACCGAACAAAATACATAGACACACACCAACGTGTATACAGCACCGTCCATGGAACACCTTCCCTCGGTATCTTCAACGTCCATCCCCGTTCCTCGGAGTCTCGAAACTTGCGCCCGCCCCTCATCGCGACGTGAGCCAGGCGGGACTTCCGTTTCCGGTTACTCCGCTCGAATTCTGTCCGCCGTCTCGTCTCCCAGCCGCGCTGCAACTTCCGCTTCTACCCCTCGCCCGTATCCATCTCTCCTCCGGCGTACGCTGCAGTCGGTTCGTTTTCGCTTTGTACCGCCGGTCTTTGAAGTTCCCCGCTCGTTCGCCGAGAATTCTCGACGAAATGGTTCGGGCTGGCACTTCTCGCCTGGGGGTGCGGAGAACGGTCTTGGTATACTGAAATCGGGCGGAGGGGGTGGGTCGTCGGGGGGTCAGTACTTGACCGGCGTGCGCCACGTCCGTTTCATGCCCATCGCGCTTTTGCACCCTCGTTCGCCCTCCTCCTCACCCTCCCTATCTCCGTTTCTCCCTCGCGGCGGAATATCGCGCGGGATACTTAAACGTGGGAGCGAGGGCCGTGGCGGAGTGCGGCAGCCGCACCGGCTGCTCTCGAAGCGCGCAGTACCCACTACTGGTATGGCTATGAGCGTACGAAACGGACGAGGAAGGCGGAGGAAGAGAAGCGACGAAGAGGCGGAGGTAGAAAACGAGGTGGAGCGGAAGCAACGTGGGTTGAGAGGCACACAGTCACGCCGAGTCGAGAGCACCGGCAACAGCAGCGGCGGCAGTGGCATCGGCGGGAGGGGGAGGGGGCGAGACGCGAGGACGGAAGGGAGGAAGCGAGAGGACTTGCAAGTGCGGCAAGTGGAATAGAGGCGAGAGCGAGGCTGCGGGAAAGAGCCCGGAAGCAGCCGAACGGAAACCTGCCTCTGCGACGCTCGCGCCCCGAGACCGGCTCACCCTCTCTCACGATTTTCCATCTGTATATATATATATATTATGTATATGTATATGTATATGTATATGGACGGGTATATACACATACTGCGAAACGTACCCGGTGCTCGCGAAATAGCGTTCGGATGACTATTTTCGGCCCAATTTCGTTTCTCACCGAAAATTGATGTACTCGCGTAATGATACGAGGAGAAGGGTTATTAAAAAATTGTTATTTCGGCAAAAACAATCAGTTTTTTTTTTACTATTGTATGTTTACCAGTGTTTTATTTTGATTTTTTACGGTAATTAAAGAAAATTCCTACATTTTTTATGACCCCGAAGACATCTGCATGAGACAAAATTTAATCAAGTTACAACTGTATTTTGCATCGCGCAAACTTTGCTCGGAGAAGTTCACCCGAAGAATACAATTCTGCAAGTGAACAATTTTATTTTTCTTTCCAAAGCCGAGTCATGATGAAGACTTGCCAATGATGAAATCTGATGTGAAGATATCTTCAGATTCGTTATTTTTTTTGGTAGGAGATCTGAACCGGAACGTGGAGAGATCGATTGATTCGGCTTGGGGAAAAATCGACTGAATTCGATGCGACAGATGAAAGGTACCTTTTTTTTTAAACGGAACATTGGAATCGAAAAAGATGGCAATTCTCGTCCGAGACATTCGTGACGTCCACTCACGTAGTGCCGTTAACGCGACACTCACTGTATCGATTTTCCCGTTACGGGGACTCTTTAATCTTGGTAATCGACTGAACGAAGCACGCTCTCCGTTGTGCGTTCGGCCATCGCCTATTCATTAATGCACCGTAAACGGCAAGTGACAGCTGGCCCGCTGTCAAGTTCCCGCTGCATCATCCGCGTCCTATCTCGCTATATATTTTATATATATATATATGTATATATTATATATATACATATATATGCAATAGAGGGGTGCGTCGGCTCTCTTTACCACATCTCCACCACCCTCGGATCTCTGCGTTGGCAACCCTCGCACATACACAGGCGGACGGAGCGGCTTTACGCCCTCGGGCAATCCGTGACACCGACACCCCGCACCATAGTCTCGGCAGTATTACGTGCGAGGCTCTTTAACGCCTGTAACTTTACTAACGCCGGTTCCAAGCACCCTCCCTTTCGCGTGACCCTTCGAACTCCGCGTCGCGCGAGTCCGCAGTCTCGGTTGAGCACTGCAAGCCCTGCGATTATGCAGTCTTCGCAATTTCATAGTTGATCTCATTAGAACTAGCAATTTAATGGCAAGACAAAATATTCGTAATTCTTTTGAAAAAATATTGTACCTTTCAGGATGTGGCCGTAAGTTCGATGATAAGAGAAAAGGTTCTTTCGGTAATTTCCTCTGTTCGCGTTCATTTTCCTCAATGACGCATGCCGTTTTAGATCGAACTGCTCACTGGAGTAATCGAAGAATAAACACTTGGCACTGTGACGTCACACTTCCGGTTCGGAAATCTCAGTTTTCAAGCGTGACGTCGCGGAGAGACACTTGACATTTGGCTCTAGGACGTCACTTCTTGTTTCGAAAGATCTAATTTTTCAACCGGAAGTGACGCGGAGCAAAAATTTGATATTTCGCTCCTACCTTGATCCATAGATCGGCTCGTCAAATCTCACTTTTCAACCCGAAGTGACCTCACGATCCAAAATATTTGATATTCCGCTCAACTGCCAATCACCAGAGCGCGAACGGTCTGAAAATGATGATCTACCTTTTCAACCGGAAGTGACCTCACCCCCGCCAAAAAATATGATATTCAGTTGATTCGCTCGATCCATAGATCGCGAAACTTTTTCATTTCGCCCTAAACCCTCCTGGGACCGAAACGAGAAGCAGTAATCTCGCATCCATCAACGCTCATTTGGCAAAGAGTGCGTGTCACTTACGTGCATCAGTGGTATTCTCGTTCGGCCGTAACTACTTCGCGCGGCTTACGCTCTTCGGTATTCGAGCTCGAAGCGCGACGAGAAATTCGCGAGTCGCTATATACATCGGCACTCGTAACGCAAATCCGGATGTGTGCGTGGGCGAGGGACATTTTCGTCGAGTAGGCTTTATATTTATCGCGGCAATAAGGCCGAGAAGACGAGAGGCGACGGAGGCGACTACTCTCGCCTCTGGACGTGTGTGTTTTCGTGTGTATGCATGTGTGTGTGTGTGTGTGTGAGTGTGTGAGTGTGTCTCTACGGGGCTGGCTGGCTCGAGACCTGGAGGGTTTTCGCCCGACGTCGTTGGGACAATCGGTGGCTGTCGTTAACGTTAACGACGCCCCGTCCAATGGTGCGACTCGCGCCGCACTGCTCTCTCACCCCAACGCAGCCTTCCACAACCACTGTCCTCACACCAGAGCACTCGTCGTTCTTTTATCATCTCCTTCCCCGCGCGCTTCTCTCCCTAAACTACTGCCTCGTTGACGTCTTCGAGCGGCCGCGCGAGGCTCTTAGTCTACGGAATACACGCGTGATAACGGCCGATCGTACTCCATTTACGCTGAACGGTATGTGTTTTTGCCGTCGTCCGTGTAATAATCGCTTACAGCGACCGCCGCTCGACAGCTCGGAAAATTACGGAATTTAAAGCCTTTTTTTCATTCCTATGCGCGCGCATACAGACGTTAGCTGTTTCCGGGCAAAATATTAACGTCTGGGCTCTATAAAAAGCTTCATGGATTTCGAATACATTATTTTTCTCCAATATCGTCAAATGAAAGTATTAAAAAAATTACAGAAGCTAATTGTCAGCGACACGAGAGACGGCACGAGTCTGCGAGTGACAAACGACTACCCGTCGTTCGAAAACTACCACAATTTCTTCTTTTTTTTTTTTTTTTTTTTTTTTTTTTTAGCAAGAAAAAGAAATGTTCGGTGACACGAAAAAAGGAACGGCTCGTTGGCACTCCGTTTTTACAAGGTTATTTTTTTTTAACGTGTTCTCTGCGACACTGCATAAGAGGGACATAGTCGGTAGTTCGAGCAGAAATGGTGCAGTGGACTATTTTATTTTTTTTTTTTTGTCGTACGCGAAGCGCGAGAAGCTCTTGTCGAGGTTTCCAAAGGCTACCCTAGGCGTTTGTCCCGCGCCGACAGGGGGACTGCTGCACCTGCCATGGCGGGATAGTTCACCTACACTCGCCGGACCCCTCGAATCACACACCGGATCGCATTTACGTCCTACAGTTTCTTCGCCTCGTCGATACGCGCGCATTGTGCGGATAGTCTGAATTACATTCCTGCCAAATAATTCTATGTAACCCGGTATGACGCAGCATCCCTTGGTGGCATCTGCGTTGCCCGGAGCGCAGGGAAGGAAGCACGTGCATAGCGAAGGGGTCGTTCGATCGTCGCTGCGATGCGTGGAAAAGTAGCCGAAATATGCCGATGACGAAAAAGAGAATTTTCGACAGGGTGCAGCCGAAAGGTCTATTGAGTAACAAGCGAGGATAACTGCGAGAACAACAAGAGAGTAGAGAAGGAGAAACCATTCTTCGTCAATGTCGGTGCGGATTTTTTATTTTATTTTTCTTATTAGTAAGATCTTGAATAAAGAAGCCAACCCATAAAAATCACAAAAAGGCTGCAGTTGAAATTTTTTTGTGAAACGAATGTAAACTGTATCGCAAGGCAGTGTGGGGCTTTATAGTTCCTTGTTTTACCTTGTCATCACACACGGAGATGGACGACTATGATAAGACTGTCGGATTGTGGTCCTGAAACATCTTTCACACGTCCCGGAATACAGGAAAAAGCATTTTATTTCACTCGGTGCGCAAAACCCCTATTTTCACAACTCGTTAAATGAAAATTTGTACGATACTTGTGCGGAAAATGTTTTCTGAACTCGTGTGATTGCGACACTCGCATCTGGCTCGTGCTGCAAGCTCACACTCGTCAAAAAAAGTTGTAAACGCATGAGTTACACATGTAACTCATACATGAAAAGTGCTACTTCTCCTGTCTACCGAATCGTACTCTAAAAACCCAACGCATGCGCACGTCGGGCCGATTTTAATTTACCGCGCGATACTCGTACTTTACGTACGCTGGCTATTCAGTGGCATCCATTACAGAAAATATTATGCTATAACAGTGCAGTGTAACGAACATCATACGCGGACTGTGAAATATGTTGAATTCGCGTCACATCGTGTGTGTAAAATTCGCTTTACCGTACTTGTATCGCAAATGACTATTTCCCACTAGAATCGTCATATACTATTTCGCACTAGTATCGTAATATACTATTTCACACTAGTGTCGTAATATACTATTTCGGACTAGTATCGTAATACACTATTTCGCACTAGTATCGTAATACACTATTTCGCACTAGTATCGTAATACACTATTCCGCTTTCCGTCCGTCTTTCTTCAGTTCTGGAGACCCGTCCTGTCCAAAAACGAAACAACACTCCAAAGACTCTCCGAATCACAGCGAAATTTGCTATGTCGGATGTCCTTTACACATCAAATGATAATTTTGGGTATCGATTTCTTTCCGACTGATTTTTTTTTCCCCCTAAAAATCAGCTCTATCCCTATGAACCACCTGCCGGTACCGCAACGAAATTTGCTTTGCATTTTGCACCTAAGATCAAATTTCCGTATCGATTATTTTTCGGCTGATTTGGTCTTTGCAAATTTTTCTTAAAAATCATCTTGACCCACATTACCCACCGGAACGGCTCACTCTTTCCCTGTACGGCGCCACGCGAGTCCGTTTATATTGTATCCGGGAAACTTTGCGCGCGCTATATTGTGCGAGCTCGCCGGGGAGATTCGAGCAACGTCGGAGGGCGCGCTTCGTCGTGGGGAGTCTCGGGGCATGTTTGCCGAAGGACAACACCTGCACCTGTCAAACCACGCGCGGCTCACGCACTCCCATATGCCCGCACGCACTTCGCGACGCTCCCTTCTCTCGCGGGAGCGAGGGAAGGAGGGAGCCGTTCGCCACCGTACGAAGCGTTTCGACGCATCATGCAGGAGCAGCAACAACAGCAGCAGCAGGCACGAGTCGCACGTGTTAACGTTTCGTAAGTCGGCGCTCCCCTCTCGTGTGTACCGTGCGCGATAGGCTGTATATGAAAGACCGGGGCAAAATGGTCACTAAGAAATTCATGAATTTACCGTTTACCTTTAAAAAAAAAATTTTTTTATCAATTTGCGATAAGTATTTCAATTTCGGGCAAAAATTGACTCTTGCCGAGAAGGGAACTCAAATTTTTTTTAGGTAATTCGCCCTGAAGTGTCTCTTCAAGTGTTCCATTGAATTTAGCCGAAAACTGGGTGCTGCTCCGTTTCGCCCCAGAGCGCCCACGCACCACGTTCGCCCAGGACGCCCCTATCTACCCAAGCGATAGGAAAAGGTTTTCTAAAAAATGGTTTTTTTTTTCACTCGACGCACCAGCACTTGCCGATTGATAGGCCGAAAACTCGAGCCTCTTATCTCTCGTCCTATCGGACGAAATCGATAGGGTGCGATCGTAAAAAAGAAGATGAGAAAAAAAACCGGCTGGGCCGCGACGGAGGCCAGAAAAATATGGATATGGATGAAAAATACCGTCAACGGGCCCTTCAACCGATTGACCCGAGCGACCCGTTTCTGACCCTGATCGAAAAACTTCCGCGAATCGTCGATACACTCAATGGGAAACTTCCAAAAAATTGTGCGCACACCCTGGCGGAACCAAAGACGCCGGAGTCGGCCACGAGCTGAAACGCCCGTCGCCAAAAAACGTAAAAAAGAAAATAACATAAAGAGAAAAAAACGAAAAAGAAAAAAGCGAGATCTCGAGAGAGCCGGTGATATCGTGCCGCGATTGGCACAAAGCTGGATCTACAGTTATACAGAAATGCGAATGGGATATATACGGAAGTCGTCGGTGCTGGTACGCGAAGCCCCGACGATATTCGTAACGAGGACGAGACAGGGATGGATATAGAGAGGTGGAAAACTCGCCGTACGGAACTTGGTCGTCGTGTGCGAGGATCTCCCTACATATACGTTTATATCCATATATACACATATACCCATCCATATATATATATATATATATATATATATATGCAGAGGTTGGGAGGTCGGCGCGCGCCCGCCCGCGAGCCGACGGGTGGAGAACAGGAGAGTGAGAGCTTTGCGACTGAAATATATATGCCCCGCTATCCGGAACGAACGTGCTGGCCGGTGTGCTCTGCCGGAGGGTCGAAAGCAGCAGCGCGCTCGGTTTTGCCAGAGAACCGAGCTGTATACTGCGTATATATATATATGTGGAGAGGGATGAGGGTAGTTCGGTGGATGGCTGGAAAGCACGAGCTCGGTGCTCAACGCCAGTACGAAGGAAAGCCGCGCGCCCGATGTCACATTTGTACCTATCCGTACGCCCTGTCCTCCCTGACGTATGTCTCTCTGTGCATCGTATAGGACGATCTATGTGTGCCTATATGAGCGTATGTTGTGCATAACGTAGGAACCGTGAAGGGGGGAAGGGTAAAGGGGTTGGGTTGTGCACGCGTTTATGTAACAACTACACGGTATCCGTTGTACATAGACAGGGGAGTTTCTCGCTAAACTAGATCGGTAACATGGCCACACGCCGCCGGACATCCCTCGCGCAATCGCTCGTGACGAGGCGCGGCGAGCCCCGAAGCCGAGCGAAGGATGGCCCGCGGTAAAGGGAGCTTTCGGATGGTCCCGCGAACCTATCCAACCCTCCCGGCACGTTTCACCGGTGAAACTCTCTTGTCAACGATAACTTTGGACATTTGGGGGATTTTTTTTAAATCGGGCATTGACTTTTTGGGAGCTGAGACTAACGAGCCGCCAGGGTGTTGTTGTAATTATGGAAATCGGTGACCATCCACTGTCTATGAATTTTGCACGTACTCGAAGAGTTCTGGAGTATCCCCGAAATGTTCTCTCGGTCCTGGAAGGTTATCCTTAAGTATCGTTAAGGTATCCTTAAGTATCGTTAAATTATCCTTAAGTTATTCTTAAGTTATCCTTAAGTTATCCTTAAGTTATCCTTAAGTTATCCTTAAGTTATCCTTAAGTTATCCTTAAGTTATCCTTAAGTTATCCTTAAGTTATCCTTAAAGTTATCCGTAAGTCGCTGCTGATACTTTTGCGCTCCGAGTGAGATTTAAATTGGTTTTCAATTTTTCGAAATCTTCTCAGACAAACCGAAAGTGTTCTACTGAATTTCAGAAACGTTTGCCAAAACTTTCACCAAACATCATTAAAAAAAATGCTTATCTTGAAATTTAAAAAGACAACAGGAAGCAAGGAAAAGGAACGACTCCTTTCGATCCTCAGGCATCGAGCCGAGAGCCCCGAATCGAGAGAACGGCTAACCGAACTGTCGATCCTTGTGTCTCGGAGTCCGAACCGGAGCGGCGAAAATGAGCGTGGAGTCCGAGGCTCGTACCGCCTCATGCACTGTGACATCGCCCTGCTCGAACTACACGTACGGCCGAACACCCGCGCGTACCTATAGCGCTACCGTGTATAATATACTCTAGGGTCTATGTACCCGGATCCACGAGATACACGTACACACGATATGTACGATAGATACGAGGGGTACATAGGCTATCACGCCCGGCATAGCCGTCGGAGCGTACACCGCGCATCCCTCGATGGGGGGGGGGGGGGGGGCAGAAAGGGGGGGCCTTCGCTATACGCCGGGCCGACGAGGTCGTAACTGCTGGAGAGAAGCTGGAAGCTCGCAACTGGAAGCGCACGAACCTCTCGTTCTCGTTCAACGAGTAAGCGGCTCTCTCCCACTGCGTGTATAACACACACATATACACACTATATATACACACACACACATACATACATACATACATACATACATACATACATACATACATACATACATACATACATACATACATACATACATACATGCATACATACATACATACATACATACATATATACATACATACATACATACATACATACATACATACATACATACATACATACATACATACATACATAGGCACATACTATAGATATATGTATATATTTGTGAGGATGAGGCGGTAGCGTAGAAGCAGTGAAAATGGAGGAAGCGAGGAAGAGCGAGGAGCGGTGTCGGAGGCCGCCAAGTGCGGAGCGGTACGCTGCGGGGCGACGAGAATGGTACGAGAGCTTTGGGTATACGCCGGCGGGAAACCCGCAGAGGGCCAAGCCGCGCGCGCGCGAGCGAGCTTGGCGTCGAAACGGAGCTCGACACGAGCTCTGCCATCGGTCGCAGGGAGCAGAGCATAGCCCGGAGGGATGGGAGGGTGGCTCGAGCGAGAGAACAGCGCTCGAAGTTCGTACGTACGCGCACACCGACAGCGGGGGGGGGGGGGGGGGGCTACACGGATGTGCGAAGGCGCCTCGCAGTTGCGAGGCAGGTGCCACCCGCGATCTCCGGCGAACGAGAGAGAGAGATGCACATGCATGCACAGCGCGTCACACAAGCTCCCGAAGATCGCGCGTACGCGGAGGGAAGCGTGCTCCTCTCGCACCACCGTCACATCCGTATCCGTCACCGTATGCCACTGCCGCTCCGCGCGAGCGGCAATGCGAACGGGGATGGAGCCAAGTGTGACGGGATGGCGGGAGAGGTTCTTTTTTTTCGCCTTTTTTTATGCATCCGTACCGACGCACAAGTATGGAAGTTATTGTTCCCCGGGGGGGGGGGGGGGGGGAATAATAACGTTTCATTTGTTTGGGGTCTGGATGAGGGATATGTGCGAGAGGCGACGGTGATGGGAGAAGGGAGCAGAAATCGTGACGAGCGTCAGTCGGCTATTAACGAGTAATGACTGTAGACTTCTTCATCTTCGGAATATATAAATAGAAAAAATTTAATATAGGGAAGAGCGGGGAAAAATGGGGCAGTCGGGCAAAACTAAATTTTCCAATAATTTTTGGATCGAACAAGGTGGCAAAACGGGAGAGAAAAGCCTGATGTATCGATGGGGAGAATTCGGGCGTCCAAAAATCATTGGAAAATGACGTTTTGCCCCGCTGTACCATTTTGCCCCGCTCTACCCTATATTGTAAGGAGCATGCAGTTGACTATTCGTTAAGGCACCCGATGTTAGTTGGGTTTGACATTTGACGATGGAACGGACTATCGATGCAAGATCGATCGGCATGTAAAACGGAACTGAGACGTCTCAACGAAGAGACGTGTGACAGTTCACAATCGAGATATTTAGTTGTGGTTGTACTAATAATATTCGGCCAAAAACACAAATACGCGCGTTATTCATTCGCTCGGTCGTTGCATTTTGTTATAAATATAGAAAAATATTTAATCTAAGCGAACTCACTGTTGCGAAATTCTTTCGTAATTCCTTCGTTCTCTGCGGTCATTCCGTTGTTAATCGCTAATAAAAATATAAATTAAAAAAACTATAAATATTTAAAAAATGTGCAACCGCAACTGTCATTTGTTTATGAGGCCATGAAAATTTTGTTATATTCAATCGATAATTTGACTCCACCTGCGAGAATATTATCAATAACACGGGAACACGAACGGAGAACGAAAAACTGAGATATTGAGTTGATTTACGTAACATATTTTGATATGTTTACTACGTACATGTTTTACGGCTGGTAATACAAACAAACAACGTTGCCACGAAATTAGAAAATACACACAAAGCTCGAGTTTTAATAAACGTGATTAATTGTTTTTCGGAGCATATGAGGGAAAAAAAATGGATCCAATAGAGTACAATAATTTTTTGTACTCTCAAGTTGCGTCCGTTTGGGGAACAAACAAATATGAACGACGAACCACGGCCCAATCTCTTAATGCGAAAATATTAATCGCGTCGTCGTCGTTTTTTGCAGTTTGTTGACTATTGTGCGTATTTATCACAGAAAATTTGAAAAATTCAATGCTCGAATTGATTATACAGAGTAAAAATTAATTTCGTAAAACAGCAACACGAACTTTCATAAAAATAATTTTGTCAAATAAGTGACAAACTCGTTTGTCAAGCCTTGACAATACAAACTTGACCCTTTGTTTCCCACGTTACAGACAATTTTAGTTTGTACCTGTCTTTGTAGAACTAGAATCCGAATGGTGCGATCGGAAAATTAAAAAATAAAAAATTGTGGACGTTTGCGGACAATGAGTTGTAAAAAGTCCAAACCTTTTTTTTAGCGTGTATGACCCGCGTGCTGCGATCGATGGTGCTGAATTCGTCCGTCAACGCCTCGGGGGTGAAAACTCCATCACCTGAGTACCGCAGGCTCAATTTTCGATCCCACTGTGAAAAATCGTCAGGTGGACACTCATTTTTTAAATAAATTTATTTAATTGTTATTCGAACCGATAGAGTTGCGTTTCTATATTTTTTATGTTTTGTATCCGAAATCTTGTGTGGGTGAAAAGGGTTTGCAAAATTGATTTATTTAACACGTGGGGAGCATGGTTTGTTTGCCGGATCGCCCGGAGCTTCGCGGTCGTGCGGTCATCGGAGGTAAAGTTCCACGGGCCGAACGAGGGGATTTTAATACATTTATAATCGATAGAGACTGGAGAGCTTGGGAGAAAACTGGCAACTCTCCCTCTAGCGGGCGGCAAACAGTGCTTTCAGTTTTCTCGTCCCTCTCAGCGCTATCCTACTTCAAGCCGGTTACGGCGGATAGAAACCATCCCCTCGGATATATAGAATCCTCTCGCGCCAGGATACTCTTTCCGGCAGGAATAAGATGGCGGTTGGTTACTCTCGCCGGTGACGACGAGAGGAGGAGCACTCGGAGGAAATTGCGACTCCGCGATCTCCCGGTTTTTCCGCATCCGCACAGCATCGAGATCGCGGATCTCCAGCCCTCTGACTCTTATAGCTGCACTATCTTCACTCGACGAGGTTCCGAATCAACCCTTAAAAAAAACTTTCTCGTGACGTGAAATTAAATCGTTAAGACGCCACCGATTATATTGATACTCGGACTTATTTTTCATGTACAGAATAGACGTTCACATTATATTAATATATTAATATATTAATATATTAATATATTAATTGCATTATATTAATCGTATCTATATAATTTGTCATAAGAAATATGAATGGGAAAAGTATCGATTGATATCAATATGTTAAGCATACTGTTGAAAATTAATAACGATGAAGACGTGAATATAATGACAAGAGAAGGACGCTCCATCGAAATTGCAGTCAACGTAAAAGAAAAACTAAAGATAGATCTATCATTATCGAGAAACCATGATTTATGAACAAACATCCCCGTCAATTTTTTTCTCGCGTTCTGAACCTCTTATTAAGGCGATAAAAAAAGCGATTTCATTATATTGTTCATATCTATATGATTTGTGATAAGAAATATTAATGGAAAAAGTATCGATTAATTGATTTCAATATAGTAGGAATATTATTGAAAATTAATAACGATGAAATCGTGAATATAAAGATAAGCGATGAACGGTCCATCGAAATCGCAATCGACGTAAAAGAAAGACTAAAGATAGATCTATCATTATCGAAAACGCCACGATTTACGAACAAACATCCCCGTCAATTTTTTCTCGCGTTCTCGACCTCTCATTGAGACGATAAAACAGTGAGATCGATTCGAGTACCGTACTGTACCGAAGTCATAACGCATAAAGATCGAAATCTATCACGTGTGAAACATTGTAGTGGACATTGTGGTTTCCGGACAGCCGTCGCACTTCTGCTCTTTTACGGATGCCGAGGCAGACGATATCACTTCGAAGCTTCTCCGAAGAGTTTCGCCAAATCGTCGTCGTGCCTATCTGTTTTTTTTTTTTTCCACCTCTCATTTATGTCCCGTTCTTTCCCTGCGATTTTCGATGCCTGCCCAGAGACGCTCGTTCCGCCACAGGAGTCCTCTCTATTTTGCCGAATCTGGCGTCCCTCGCTTTTTCCCCGGCGATCGTTCACTTCTAGCTCGGGGAAATAAAAGCCTGGAAGTGGAACTACGTGCTCTGCCGAATCGAAGAGGGAAGACCGCGCGACTTCTGGAAACGGAATCTTCCCCGTGCGGTGTTCGGCAACCCCGTCGAGTAAAACGCCCCGTATCTGCGGATACATCGAAACAGTCCCACGGCACTCGCCAGGGTACTTTTCGGACGATGCCAAAAGCGAACTCGCCGACGATCCGATAAGGAGCGAACGAGCGAACGAAGGGAAAACGCTGCGGGAATCACGAGGACGAGCCGTTCGACCGGGTATCCTCCCTAGGATTAAAAGCATCGAACATCGACGAATGTTGGGAAATAAGAAGAAACGAGGAGCCCGTACCGGGCTTTAGTGCCGCTCGGAAGAATAAAAATGGCGATAAGGGCGATACTTGAAAGTTATATCGGGTCTTAAGGGGGGAAAATAAAGACAATTTGACTGCACAGCGTTTCCAAAAACGAAAAAACTTATCTTAAATGAAAGATTTTATTTTTATTTTGTATAGAAATTATAGTAATTCGAGCCAGAAGATCTTATAAGACGATGGGAAACAAGTAGGGTAAATGTGGTGAATATGGTCCGTCAATGTGGTCCATAAATTACCACTGCTATAATCTTTCCCTAAGGTGAACGGCCCAGTTATTGACCACAGCCCGATTACTGTCCGTTAATCGTGTTATCTACGATAGAAAATTCTATCTATATGCCTCATACTCACATCTTTTTTTGGGCATCCTTCACATTGTGCATCATGTGATCGAATAAGCGTTGGAACGAAATGTTATATAATCGTCGACTTTCAGAGTTTCATCGCCGAACCCGCCAGAAAAAAGCTCGCGCGAGCCATTTTCTTCTCAGTTTCATTAAGCGAATAATACGATTTGTTCAATTTTTACTGTGTGATTGAGGGTCAATTAAAACAGTAGTGCGCGAGAAAGAAAAAAATGTGAAATGTTTCACCGTAAAATACGTGGGTCGGAATTAAGTCTGTAAAAACGCCGTATGCGCGTTAAATTGTTGGACATTAATCGGGTCATTTATAGGAGTGCGTATATTTCGAGTTTTTTATGAAAACAAAATGATCGAAAATAATAAAATAATAAAATAGTACTTGTTTCACTTAATTAAGACTCTAAGCTGTTCCGTAATACCAATTATTTCTATACCTTCCGTATTTTTACGAATTTTCTTTAATTCTTTAATGTCACGCGCAGCGTAGGTGATCGGTAATTGGGACGTTCGCCTTATAAGATAATTTTCCGCATTTACCTCTGGAGTTCGATGCTCTCGTTCGATGCGTGTATGGAAAATGTTCGCTATATTATGCATTTGTACTTATGGCCGTAGCGCGCGGAGGATTGTAAAACGGGGGTGAGATTCACCCCATCTCGGCGACCGAAGCCCGTAATAACGGATAAAATTCCGCGCCACTGCGCTCCGCAGCCGCTGGACGAGGTGAATTTTTTTTTCGGTCTTTTACCGCCCTCCGTCTCGTCGCAACCGGTGGACTCGAATTTCTTTTTATTATCCGTTCGCTCCACTCTTTTTTGGCGCTTTGGCCATCTTTTTCATTTTTTTTTTTTTTTCCATATTTCAGCAACGTTCGCTGCGAGCCGGAGGATCGAAGCTAATACTCCGTTCCTGCAGCGTTTCATCCCTGCAATATCGGCCGACTCGATTCTGTATCTCCGTTCGTTGATCCTTGTCCTGCCTCGCAAACGCACTCGAGAGAGGCAACGGCTTCTGTCCGATCTTTTTTTTGTTCCTTTGTCGTTTTTAATATCCGAAACACCGACGAGCGCGGCAGTTGCAGCGGTGGCTTGAAAAATTGCTTGTTATTCGAATAAAATAAAAAATAATATATCCGGTAAAGCTTCAGCGCTGTTCGCATCAAAGCCGAGAGAACGGGAGGATGACGAAGAATCGTGGCACTACGTGAGACGAGCGGTCGAGGCAAGAAAAATTGGACGCGGGTAATTCGATCAGGCCGCCGGTATGACTACGGGGGATGAAAGGGGGTGGCAAACTCAGCGTCGCTGGACCGACGCGGATGCCGGACACGATCTCGCGGATCGGCTTTCGATTGCGACACACGCGATGTCCACCAACCGACCCCCTCCCACCCTCAGAGGGATCTTGCAGCCACGGAGATCCAAAGGGATGAGGGTGCGGCTTTTGTCTCGCCGTGAGAAATGGAGGTTGATCGACGTGACGCCGCTCTCTGGCGGCTTTAGGCGCGAACGCGAAATCCTCACCCGCAGTGCCAATATCCTTCATGCGGGCTTCCCGATGAGATCTCATCGTCCCCGACGATTCCAGAGACACACTCTATAAACGCCAAGGACGAGAATAAGTTCCGACTATGTTGGATAGAAAAAATCCTCAAAAAATGCAGTATGCAGAGTAAAAAAAGGCTCGTACGACTTCACGCAACGGATTCTTGTTCAACGAGGACATTGAATTTGCCAAGAGGCAACCTTCGAACGATTCGAACAACTGGTTGAAGTGCTAAAAAAAATCTCTTGAAATTCACAGACGTACCTTGAAGTGTCTTTTTTTTTCGACAATGCAGAAGAAAATTTGTAACCAACATCCACATCGTTTGTGAGCTTAAGAGTAGGCACGGCCGATACCGACTTTTTGCGATCGGCACAAAGTAGACCGTAAAAAAAATGTCTAAAAATGTCGAAGTTTCTAAAAATATTCTTGAAATGTACGAAACGCTTTTACGGCGTGAAAGAGATCGAGGATCAAAAAATCTATAAACAATGCAACGTAGTCTGCGGGGCAAGAAAAAGAAGCCGGGGGAAGAAGAGTTCAGACTCGGTAATGATGGAGATCGAAGGGAATTCTCATCAGGTTGCCGTCTCGCGGACAGCGCATCTCCGCTCTCCTCGCCGATGCCGACGTAAGCTTACGGCGTAAGTTTCTAAAAATATCAAAGTTTCTAAAAATATCCATTAAACATACGAAACTCTTTTACCGAGTGAAAGAGAGCGAGGATCAAAAAATCTAGAAACAATGCAACGTAGTCTGCGGGGCAAGAAAAAGAAGCCGGGGGAAGGAGAGTTCAGACTCGTTAATGATGAAGATCGAAGGGAATTCTCATCAGGTTGCCGTCTCGCGGACAGCGCATCTCCGCTCTCCTCGCCGATGCCGACGTAAGCTTACGGCGTAAATTTCTAAAAATATCAAAGTTTCTAAAAATATCCATTAAACATACGAAACTCTTTTACCGAGTGAAAGAGAGCGAGGATCAAAAAATCTAGAAACAATGCAACGTAGTCTGCGGGGCAAGAAAAAGAAGCCGGGGGAAGGAGAGTTCAGACTCGTTAATGATGAAGATCGAAGGGAATTCTCATCAGGTTGCCGTCTCGCGGACAGCGCCTTTCCGCTCTCCTCGCCGATGCCGGCGTAAGGTTACGCGGGGTATTATATCCCGGGCGAGTGTTGACGGAGAGTGGAAGCGAGAGACCGGTGGCTGCGAGCTCTCCAGTGCAGAATGGGTGAGATCCTGCAAAAGCCATCAGCAACGCCCGTGAGGAATAGACGGAAGCGCGTATATAGGGCTCTCTGGGGGGAGGGAGGGGGGGGGTGGCGCGGAAGAGAAGAGAGTACGTAGTTTGAGGGTGCAGGAGGAAGAGAGGACGCCGACGGGGTGGCTGTACAAGAGGGAGAGCCGTGTATCCGAAAGAGGTTGGATGGCGGTCGGGTTCGACGCTGAGAGAGGGCGAAGTCCGGAGTCGTCGTTGCTGCTGGCAGTGGAGAGGAAACTGGCGTAGAGGGAGAGAGCGAGGCTCGAAGCGGGATTACGTTGGCGGCTGCCACCGGCACCGCTTCCGCCACTGCGGATCCTTCGTGCAATCTCGGGGTCTAATAATTAAGCGAGGGTGGCAAAAGAGAGGGCGGGAGGCTGGGAGACTAGACTCGCGAAAGGTACCGCCAGCCAGAAGCGCCTATTACCGCGGCCACCCTCTTGATATCTTCGCCGCTCTCGTTTTTCGCCATCACCTGATACCCAAGAACTACCTCGTCTCCTTGCACATTTAACCGGCAGAATTACCAACGAGCCGACCTCCGTCCTCGCTGCACTGCTCAGGGTACGGTATAGGTCGCTGTACCGTTTTGGAACATCGAGGAACATTGTTTGTCGTTTAATTCATCCGAGATTGGCTCCGGCCGGAGACTGCTCGTGAGGAAGTCTAAGGCATGTGACGGCCATTTCTTGCCGCTGATGGCAAAACCGCTATTATTACTCTTGGTTGGAAAATGAAGAAAAAAAAAATTGTTTCTGATGCTTAGCTCTTAGCCTTCTCTTGAGGATGCATCACACACACATTCCCGGCCAAAAGTGGTATTGATGGAAAATTTGAACACTTCGTAATGGTACAAAAATCTGAAAAAAAAAACTCTACGCCATTCTATTGAGGCGATGCTTCCGATACCCTAAATAAAATAAATTTGACGCGAGAGGATCGCAGTAAGTGGATTCTCGTTTCCCGCCATTAGAATCCTCTCGCTATCAATTGAATTTCATTAAGTCTGGACCACAGACAGTAAAAGGGAAGATGTGTTCTGTCTCCCCGCCGAACGGGCACCACCATAAGCAAGGCCCGACCTTAACTCATCCCATCGTACTTTACTAACTTAACTAATCGCGTCGACTTATCCGGTTCTCAACTATACTGCAAGGGACGATATTTCAAGTCCCGATCGTGCTGCTAACACGCACTGCGCCTGACGTCTAATCAGTACATGTGACCCGGAATCTAACTTCTAGTCCTCCGATGGAAATGGTCGACGCGTTGCGCAACGGTACATATCCGAAACGAGTGATATGACAGAACACTGGGCCGCGAGAGCGGCCTGCCGTGTTAGCTTCCGGGCACTGCTGGGAGCCGGCTACTATCGGGGGAC
Organism: Amblyjoppa fuscipennis; assembly: GCA_963575735.1. Classification (NCBI taxonomy): domain Eukaryota; kingdom Metazoa; phylum Arthropoda; class Insecta; order Hymenoptera; family Ichneumonidae; genus Amblyjoppa; species Amblyjoppa fuscipennis. Next base: position 4,459,210 of record OY754495.1, on the reverse strand, counting down.
ACAGATATACCTATAAACACATAGATATAAACACACACACACACTTATATACATACATACACGTATGTATGTATGTATGTATGCATGCATGCATGCATGCATGTATGTATGTATGCATGCATGCATGCATGTATATATGTATGTATGTATGTATGTATGTATGTATGTATGTATGTATGTATGTATGTATGTATGTATGTATGTATGTATGTATGTATGTATGTATGTATGTATGTATGTATGTGGGTATGTGTGCATGTATGTTTGTATGTATGTATGTATGTATATGTGTATTTGGACTGAGCGAAAGTGAGCCAGGAAGCGGGCGAGCTCGCATTACGAATGCATGCTCGCCCCGGCCGGTGAATACTCGATGGTGACAGTAGTGCGCAGCGGTAATCGGGCGGCCAATCTCGCCCCCTGGCTACCGTTACTATTGCGTGAGGAAGATAGAGGGGGATGGAACGAGAACGAAACCCGCGGATGCTGGAGAATCAGCGGGACGCTAGAGTGGCGGTGGGCAGGGGTTCGCCATCGGCAATCGAATCAACAACGATCGACCGCGAAGCTTCCCGCTTGACCGGAGGCGCCACACTGTGCGATCCCTGGCCGGCCCCCCACACTCCACCTTTTCCGACGTCGGATCGAGAGGAGGGCAGACCGACAAATAATTGATAATAACACGGACGCGCTCCTCTCGCCATCGATACCGCGAAATGTCGATCACTTTCCGGTTTTTTTTTTTTTGTTTTTTTTTAATAATTATTTGTTTCATGGAATATTTTTTATATGTAACGCCAGTTTAATTCGAGCAATGCGAGGATCGTTGCCATTGTTTATTGGCACCGGGCGCGCGGAAGGAAAATATGCGGAGAAGCTTAATAATGATAATAGCGTTTATTATTGTTCCCGGAAAATCGTCCCCTGTGAACAAATATCGACATACGACAATGCAGACGGATTTATATAAGCTCGACAGTATTGCAACGACTGTGGGAATGAATAACGCGCGTATTAGGTTTTGGGAGGGATATTATTAGTATAATCACGACTAATCACGTATGAACTGTCAAGCGTCTGCGCTCTCTGAAAATCCGATCAAGACTGTTTTACATGACGATCGATCTTGCATCGATCGTCCGTTCGTTCGTCTATCGTCAAACCCAACTAATATCGTGTGTCTCAGCGAATAGTCGGCTACATATTCGTTACAGTACAAATTGATTTCATACGAGCAGAATATTGTGATGTCGCGAGAAATATTTATTGTCTATTTGATGCGGTGTATCGTCGACTCTGACAGAGAACGCGGTTGTAGAATGGGAAAGACTCGGTAAGCACTTTTGTCGAGCGGTTGAAGACACTTTATCACAAGTACAGAAAACCGGCAGCGTAACAGTCTTGCGCGGAGTTTCGGTGACTTTCTGACTGACTAGCCTAGGTAGACGGTAGTGCTTGTAGATCTATCCCGTGGGAAAGTCTTGGTAATGGGAAAAAGAATTTGGGAGTCGGAAAATACTGGAAAAGGCAGATGCGACGGATTCTTGAAAGGTAGTCGGTGGTGAGAAAAAGGAGCCTCATGAACGAGCCTAGGACTGTGTACTTTAGGGGATGACTCCGGTAGATAAGGAGTAGGTGTTCGAGGCCTTCTAAGACGGAACGCCCGGTACGGCGACAAGTAGCGGCAGGAACTGCCGTGGTCGAAAGAAAAAGGACGGTGGAATAGAGAACTGCAGAGAGGATCGTCGTTGCAATATGCAGGCAGAATCGAAGGTGGATCTAGAAAAGAAGACCGCACTGTAACCGCAGTTTTAGGCTCGCAACGTCAGCATCCATGGAGTATTTCAACACTTCCGGAACGCAACGTTAGATATGCTTGAGGAACTCGGATTAACGCGAGGGTTCACTGCATTGAGAAACTTCCATCCGGAATAAATCGGTATTTACTTTTATTAAAAAAGTATATATATAAACATAAAATAATATAAGATAAAAGAGAACTGTTCGATTGAAAGACACAAGTTTCTGCTATGGTTATTTCATTGCTCGGGGTTGTCTGGGTTTGGTGCGGTGGAAATTGCCTTCGCTGTCGATTCTCCATATCCAGAGATTACGGAAACTGGCTATCCGTATTCTGTGCGCTACTGTCGATCGCGGATGGAATGCGATCCTCGTCCATTCCCTTGTGCCTTCCAAAACATGCCTTCGGCAATGGTTCTTCCCATACTCGTGTTTTTTACGCGACGAAACAGCAACGAATTTCTGAAACCGCCGAGAGCTTCGCCACCGTTCCTTCGATACTTATCCGTAACTCAAATTGAGTTTGATCAAGGGAAGCTCCGCGATATAGACGTTCCATGAAGGAAACTCTCTGGAGATGCTCGCTTAAACACGGCGGGCGAGGTCTCTCTCGGTGATATTTCGAGCGGCAAGGCTGATGGAGAAAAGGCCGAGGCGAAGGGGACGGCGTTATAGAAGGGGATGAAGGAAGATGCGTGGTCGGACGGACAGTGGCCGATGTCGGGCTTATATATATATATATATATAATGGTACATACACGTTGTAGAGTGCAGAGGAGAATGGGAGAAGGAAGCGCCGGTGGAGCTGCCGGTGGCAGGAGGAACACAAGGAGTTGGAAGGGCGACATCTCCACCGACGTCAACCCGGGAGGTTCTGGAGATACTCGCCAGAACACCGTCGAACCGTCCGAACCTCTCGGTCAAACTTCCCAGACGGCCGATGTTATAGCCCAGGCGCGGTAACCTCGAATCGATTAATCACTATCGGCACTTCTTGTACACATATATACATATGTATGTATCTGTATGTACACATGTGGCGAGCTGTATACCTAGGGACATTAAATGTAGCACAGAATTGGTGAGTATCGCCCGGTCTGTGTATCATCGATTTGCTAATCGGGGTGGGCCACATTCACCACTTTTACGCTATGCAAAACAATATTGTCGTATTATGTTATTTTTGGCGTTTTAATATGATCGATATCTTCAACGTATGAATTGCTCTATAGGGGTGAGGGAGGAAGAGAGGGAGGGCAAGTGGGCAAAAATGGACCATTATGATTCTCATCTCCAATAGGGAAAGGTCCGGTCTGTGTATCATTGATTTGCTAATTGGGGTGGTTCAACAAAACAATATTGTCGTATTATGTTATTTTTGGCATTTTAATATGATCGATATGTTCAAAGTATGAATTGCTCTATAGTGAAGTGGGGAGGAAGAGAGGGAGGGCCAGTAGGCAAAAATGGACCATTTTGATTCTCATCTCCAATAGAGAATGCCCGGTCTCTGTATCATCGATTTGCTAATCGGGGTGGTCCATATTACCCACTTTTACGCCATGCAAAAAAATATTGTCGTAACATGTTATTTTTGGCATTTTAATATGATCAATATCTTCAACGTATGAATTGCTCTATAGGGGATGGAAAGCGGAAAAAGGAAAGTGGGGCAAAACGGACCATTTTGATTCCCATCTCCAATAGGTAACACCCAACTTTTTTGAATTTCTACAGTATTCGAATTGTTTATCTCGGAGCTCCCTGCTCGCAGTGTCGCATTACGACAATTAATAATCTTTCGGTGAGACGACTCTCGGGCCCTTAACGAAGAGGGCTTCGCGAAGAGCCGCGGATAGGGTGATGTCATTCACGTTGATTTATCTCCTTTCTTTTTATCGTGTCACGGAAATCCCGGACGAGTTATATCCCCGGGGATTTGCCCGAGGTAAACGGGCGCCTCCCCGACACGTGACAGTCGCGGGCTTTGCCAATGTGTTTTGCCCGGCTCTCACCTGGCTTTGGACAAGTTGGCCCGGAAGGAAGTTACTTCTTTCCTGGCGAGCTCAACAGCAATGTTCCATCACCTGGGAATAATTGCGTCTCTCCCATAATAGATGGAATCCTCATCGATGGGCCAGTTCCTATAAATAGCGCAATTTTTTAGTCACCGCCGAATCCAATATCGATCTAATCAATAAGTTATCGGTACTTCGAGCTATTTCCGTATCACCGTGCGCTCTCACACCTTCCCGCTCGACATTCGAGACGACAAGAGTCCGGTTATTCCGCGAAATGGATCCATGATTTACGAGATTGTTTTGGAAACAAAAAAAAACGTTTCGTCGATAAAATCGACCGAACGAGCGAGCCGATTGGATGAGCATTTATGGGATCCAAGCTCGTAGGTGACAATGTGGAAAACTGACAATTTTTTACAAATTTTTGGGAGCATACAAAATCTCAAAGTGTTTCATACTGAATAGACGACATCGGTTCGTCTTGCCCTCCGCTTTCTTACCGGAAGTGTCGCGATTGTGGGCGTAGGGGAGACCGGGGCAATAATGGCACAGCGGGGCAAAACGGGACATTTAGGATAAAACTCAATCTTCCAATAATTTTTGAATGTCCCATTTTGTCCCAAAGATACATCCGCACTTTCAAACCCGTTTTGCCCTACGCACCATCATCCAAAGTTATTGGCGAATTGCTTTTTGTCTCATCATCCCGTTTTGTCCCGGTGTGCCATTTTGCCCCGCTCTTCCCTAACTACTGCGAGAATCGTCCGCCTCCGAGCTTATCGCTATCCTAGTGAGAGTGCCACACAATCCTAGCGCTGGCACAGCGTCGGCCAGTGCTCGCTCAACGTCGGCCAGTACCGGCCCTCTCCGTCATTCTCATTGGGATATGCGCCTTTCGTATCCTATTTTTTCATTTTTTTTTTTTCTGCCGCTTTCACCGCCCTCTCTCATTCACCCTTTCGCGCTGCCGGGTCAAAGCGCGGCGGGCGCGAGCCGGCAAAAAGGTGGAAGAGCGAGAGTGGAAAAGGATTGAACGCAATAGAGGGGTGTTGGTTTGGTTCGCGCGAAACCGTGGGAGGGAATGTTATAGAATGAAAATTACAGACCCACCCGGAAATGACGATGCGCCGGAAGCGCGCGTGGCGCGCGCAGTTCCGGATGCACCGGCATCCGAATCGTCTGGCGTCATCCGCCAACACCTCACTGCCCGTGTTGTACGTCTCGCCGGGACCAAAAAAAAAAAAGTCGAAAATTCAAATTTCCATATCGCTTCCTTGCAAAAGTTGAAAAAATCGAAATTTTCATATGGCTTTCACACAAAGTTCCTCTGTAAGCGAAGCTTCTTCTGTGAGAATACTATTTTCTATATTTTTCTTCCTCATGGAGGAAGCGTCGCGAACAAAGGAAAATTGAGAATTTCAATTTTCGAGCTTTATCAGAATGCGATATGAAAATTTCAGCAATCAACTTTTTTCAACGTCAACGTCGTGCTTGATCTTAATGCAAAACGGCTGGTCTTCACGTTCAGCGCCAAAGAATAACACCAACGTCGCGCTTCACATCGTCGGATGTGTGCTCGGTGTGAAAAAAAAATACATGTGATCATGCGCTCGTGAAATCTTTTTTTTGCTGAAGAAAGAGATCGCTCTTTTTGAAAATACGCAAAATCACTCATTTTTGCAATATCGGCTATACAAATTCCCGACAAACTTTTCTCCTTAGTCGTCGCTCCGGGATTATATTTCGAGAATCGTTTCACGCCGATCATGAATCTGCAATGTCACGATCACGAATCTACGAAACTGAATATGATTTTTCTATGTTTTCGAGCATTCTGAACACACATTCATTAAAATCTCGAGAACAAAGTTTAACCCTAACAAGGCTTTCTCCGCGAGGAAGCCAAAGTAAAATTGACACGAAAAGTAGTTCTTGACCTTTGCAAACGAAAAGAGTCTTCTCGAAAAGCGCGAGCAATTTTTTTGCCGTCCGCGCGAATACGCTCGGCTTTGGACTGTAAAGCGAAGCGGAGATGTTCGTGAGAAACACGAGCGGTACACTCCGAAAGTTACCGAGCCGATTCTGACCAGCGGCGAGGTGTTTCCCAGGTGAACCGCGTTCTCTGTATCTGGGACACAAAACTCTGGTACAAGCCGCGTTGCGGTACACCGGGCTCCGGCGATGCACGAGAGGGATTTCCCCGTTCGCTCACGAGAGTTTAGAGTTTGCGATTCCCTGGTGGTTCCTCGCGATATTCGACAATGACAGTGTATATACTCGACGGGGTTCCCGGTACACGGTCTCGGGGTCTCGACACGAGAGTGAATGGTGTCAACGCTATAACGCACATAGCTTCTCTTCCGCAATGGGAGTTCGGATAACTCGGCAACGGCTTAGCCGTAGGGGAGAACGGGGCAAAACGGACCACGGGGACAAAACGGATCGGTGCGCCCGATTCGAGATGAGACTTTTCTATGTCTGTGGAAAAATTGACGAAAACCGTCAGTTTTTCCACCGGTGGTCCGTTTTGCCCCATTTCGCCTAAAAATTCAACCCTAGCGACGAATTTGATCGGTCCAAAAATTGTTTCCAGCAAAAATTGATCTAAAGATATTCGTTTTTTTTTAACCTTTTTTTTCCACTACCTCCAGTGGCACAAGTGTATTCATGGCTATATATAAAACGGACCACGTGAACAAAACGGATGAGGTTCCCCATTCGAGATGAGACTTTTTTTTTATGTCCATGGAAAAATTGAAGAAAACCGTCAATTTTTCCACCGGTGGTCCGTTTTGCCCCGTACTGCCAAAAAAAAAAATTCAACCCTGGCGACGAATTTGACCGAACAAAAAATTGTTCCCAACGAAATTTGATCTAGAGACATTCGTTATCTTTTACACCTTTTTTCCATTACCTCAAGTACTGCAAATGTGTATATATATATATGTATATATCACATGGAGAAGCGAGCTCCTTGAAGTTATTCTCGTATTTCAAGAATTTCTATATACAAGTTCTTCCCCTCCTGTATCTCGCATTTCTCTCGAACCGCAGCACACCGAGTCCTACAGTTGAGTCGGTGGTCCACTTGGGTGGTTCCGTTTGCACATTTGCCGCGCACGCGACGCTCCGCGCCGTCGGCGACGCGATCGCGGGAACGCGGCGTACATAGAGAATTCACGCTCGGCTTGTCTTGCCTCTCGGTGCGTACCTCCTGGCGTTATGTCTCTCGTTCACGGCGAGGAAAGAGAAACGAGAATGTACGCCAGTGACTCTCGGTTCCGCTGAAACCCGACGAAAGACGACATATCCGAGACCTGCCGCGTCTCCGCACAAGATAGCGCGATAACTTGCGTATTTACGTGGTCGCTCCCGTAGTCATTAACGTCATAATTTCGTACCTCCGTGTCAGAGTAAAATTTAATATTTTGCTCCGTGAGGTCACGTCCGCTGGAAAACTGAGGTTTGGAAACTGAAGTGACGTCATATAATATTTATTCTCTACGACGTTACTTCCGTTGGTCAACTAAGATTTTCGACCGCCCAGATAGCCAACCGTAGAACTGGCAAACAAATGCAATTGCTTGCCGCGAAGCTTTGCTGTTTCCTGCCATAAGTGTGCCTGCATTTCATAAAACCGTGTCGACTATGATCACTGTCATCCGTATCCTGTTTCCCATCGCTATATCGCCTTTGCTGACATAACGATGACAATTTGCTGGCAACATGCTCCTAAGTTATTTTCGGCAATTAATGCTGACAAGCACATAGGCGTCATGCGGACGCGCATGTCGCAATTTTGCCATCATCCCTTGCGGACATATGCCGCCTACTTGCTGCCGGGTTGTTGGCAAAATGCTATCTGGTGAGTCGCGAAGCACCAGCAAGCCTTGCTGACAAACATGCTCCTAAAAATTTCCGGCATTGAATACTGGCAAAAACATAGGCGTCATGCGGACGCACATGACGCAATTTTGTCACCATTCCTTACGGACATATGCCGCCTACTTGCTGGCGGGTTCTTGTCAAAACGCTATCTGGTGAGTCGCGAAACACCAGCAAGCCTTGCTGACAATTTGCTGGCAACATGCTTCTAAGAATGTCCGGCAATTAATGCTGGCAAACACATAGGCGTCATGCGGACGCACATGAAGCAATTTTGCCACCATCCCTTACGGACATATGCTGCCTACTTGCTGGCCGGTTGTTGGCAAAACGCTATCTGGTGAAACGCCGAAGCACCACCAAAAGCCTTGCTGACAACTTGCTGGCAACATGCTTCTAAGAATTTCCGGCATTGAATGCTGGCAAAAACATAGGCGTCATGCGGACGCACATGAAGCAATTTTGTCACCATCCCTTACGCCCATATGCTGCTATTTCCTGACGGTTTGTTGGCAAATCGCTATCCGGGCGGAAACGACCTTCCCGAAGAAAAAAAAATTGTTGAATTTCGCCCGAAGGAATTTCTGCACACGTCGCCTCCAGTCCTTCAGAAATTTCCTCGACCATAGAAAACATTCGCGATTGGTCGGGTATCACTCGGATAAGTGGTCGACGGTTCTAATTGCTTGGAAGTACTTCGGAACGAGCTACCAGCTAGTGGCCCCTGCGATATCGCGATGGGAAACAGGATACGAAGCGATAGGCGAAGGGATAAGGATGGAGGCAAACAGTAGCAGCAAACGGCATTGCAAGTCGATGGTACGTGCCGGTATTCGACTACACGGGATGTAGATGTGCTTGCGTGGCCGCACGTTCTCACGGAAAATGCCGTATAGATGTGCCTTACAGAAGTACGCCAGTAACGACGTAGCTGAGGGGGATCTCTGTAGAGAGAGGACCATGAGTTGGCTGCCCGTACAGGGAAGTTGCGCCAGTTGGGCCAGCCGAGCAACGACGACGAGCGGTTCACAAGCCATAAAAGCTCTCGCGAACGGGGCCCCTGGCTCTGCGCCCCCGGGTGAGAGAACCCGACGATGCACTCCCTCGTCGACTACTCCATCCTCACCGGGTTTTTCTCTCTCCGCAGCGCGCACGCCAGACTCTCGATCGGGCTCGTAAAAGCTCCGAGCTCGTACTCCGCACGAATGCCCACGCGACGAATAAAGCCAACTCCCACCCTCGCCCCCCGTCACCCCTTCTGACGATCCTCGCGATCACGGGATGCCACCTAAAAACCGCAACACTCCGACAGCCGAACATCGAAATACTTCGCGATATCGCAGCTTTGACTACCGACGATCGATCTCACAATTATTACCGTCGCGGAATGGAAAACAGACACATACAAATATGGATTTTTTTTTTTTTTTTTATCGACGTTCCGAACTTTGACGATAGATAAGACGCTGCGGTAAAAAAAGGTTCTCCTACATTCGAGAAACGTTTTTGAACTTCTGTCGAACGTAGAAATCTTCTCTGTGATATTTTTTTTTTTTTCTCCGAGCTTTAGTTGTCGGTGCCTGGATTTTGCGCACTATTCGAACCAACTTGAGACTCTTCCTTTCGCACTATAGACTGAAAAAAAAGGTTGCACTTTTTGCGACAACTTATTGTACAGAATCGTCCATGATTTTTTTTGGTAGGTAATTTCCCAATCGCACTATCCGACTCTTGGTTTTATATTGAATAAATAACCAATTGTGAAGCCCGGTGCGTATTTCACTTTAATTTCACATTTTGTAACATCGTACCGGAGAAAAACGTGTTCGAAATTTCAACTCTGTGTCTGTCGCAGTCATACGTGCTTAGCCTCCATTTAAGACGGTCCGGGCGAGATTTAGCGTTCATATTTATTGTTTCCCAGACGGAAGCAACTGGATAATGCAAGAAATTGCCATATTTGGCCAATTATTATTATTATTATTATTATTTTTATTACAATTATTAATATTATTATTATTATTGATATTATTGTTGTTGTTATTATTATTATTATTATTATTATTATTATTATTATTATTATTATCGCTGCAGGTCAGTAGAGCGCAGCGGTCAGGGTGATTTCCCAGGCTCGGAAGGTCCTCATTTCGTTGCCGCTATCGCTTTGAATTCTGCATCCCCCCTCCCGTCGCGCAGTTATATCATTCGTTCGTCTCTCTATCTATCTATATACAGCAGTTAAAGGTAGGTGGCTCTCGTATTCCGCAAGTCTCGGTGGCTCGACGTCGGGAGTCTCACCCTCCCTCTGTACCGATCCTTTTCCCGGAGCCTTCTCTCATCGCCACCCTTCTGACGCTCGCTGGCTCGTCGTGTGACTCGAGCTCTCCTCTCTCCATCTTCAGCGGCAGAGCCAGCCAGCATCGGCGGCGGCATTCTCTCGGCTCCCTCGCCACCTTTCATTCCATGCATCAGCCTCGGCTCCGAGGCGAAGAGCCGAGGCTGCCGGGCTCTCTTCTCTTCCGCTCCTTCATTTCTTTTATTTTCTTTTCTTTTCTCTTCGCCCACCGGCTGCAGCGTCGCTAACTCCGTCGCACTTTTTCTCAAAGCTCACCGTAGCTCGCCGTCTCTGGGTTCGCTCTTCGCGCTCCATCTAGTCCTCTGCGCGCGCGGAGAAGTCTTCTTTCTTTTTCATCTCGGCTCCTCTTCTGCTATGTTTTTTTTTTTGTTCTTTCTTTCTTTTTACTCCCGTTACTTTTTCTCTTTTTTTTTTTTTTTGTTATCCTCTCCCCGCAGTCCCGTTCAACCCCCGGCTATACAGCGCACGGTAAGGCGGTGATCGAGACCGCGCCTCGCGCACCAGCTCTCCCTCTCTCCCTCTCTCTCTCTCTCTCTCTCTCGCTACGTTTTCTCCTCTTTTTATTTTTATCTTTTTTTTTTTCTTTCATTTCTTCTTTTTATTCCCTTCGTAGTGCGCTCCTCTCTTTTTCCCTACCGTCTTCTTCCCTTATCCTCCGGTGGACCGGGAATAAAAGAACCGACGAGAGAAGCCCGACGCTCGTCCGCGATCCGCTGCCGCTATACATAGTTACTTTCACTGTACGCTTTTGTATGTACAGTCGGCATAGGGTATATGCGAGAGATTCTCGTGTCACACCGGTGAATCTCACCCGCCGACTCTCCCACACATTCTTCGGCGGCGTACTCCAATCGAGACTCAGACAGGCATTATACAGTGAAGATCCTGATGAGTTAGAGCTTCCTTCCGTCCGTCCGTCCGTACGAACTGAAATGCTTTGGCAATTGTCTGAGATAACTTAATAATAATAATAATGTATTACAATGTTAATGATCATTGTCATATCCGATAATAACAGTAACGCTAAGGAGGTACCGATCTCTTATCTGTTGCAGATTTGAGGAGAGAGCGACAAGCAAGCTCCCGCCGCTAGGCCAACATAAAAACTTTGGATGAAACTTCGGAACTCCCAAACCAGTCGATTTCTACGTCAATGTGTCGAATCTGATTTTTAATATGTACTTTTATCGAATGTTATAGCAAATTTTTTGAAGACTTTCTATATGTGTAAAAGTAAAATAAATAAACAAATTGTTTCCTTCGTTTTTTTTTTTTTTTCATTTTTGAACATGCAAAATTATTGATATTATTTTTACTTTTAATGCTTCCGTATTTTTTTAGCTGTCCATGTGCCAGCCTCTCGGACGATGGCCGGCTCCAGATCGGCAACACGGAGAATTCCCTCACAAGCAAACGAACTGGCGGAACTAAATATCTTCGGCAAACCAATTGGACAATTTAAAAGAGCAGCGAGTAATTATATCCTTCGGTTCGAGTCAAAGTTGAAATAGCGTTAAGGAAAATGGTCAGAAAATGTTTATCAACTGTTAATGAGAATATTGTAAAATTTTTACTGGGAATCTGTACGTGTATATTTTGTATTGAAGGAACTTGTTCCCGTCAAATAAATAAATGAATAAATAAATAAATAAATAAATAAATAAATAAATAAATAAATAAATAAATAAATAAATTTACTCTGCTATTATTACAGGCTGTTTTTTCTGTTATCGATTGTTTCATTAGACGAAACGACGCACAGCATGCGCGGTCATGATTGCTGAAAAAACTATCGGAGCCATTTTTTTATTTTATTTGAAAAATTTTTTTTTCTTATTCTCGAGCGCTAGATCTCGGCTCATCGCCGTTATATCTTTGCTCGGGAGGGTGGCTCGAGGGATCCAGCGATTAGTGAAAGGTGGCACGTCCTGCGCTCCCGTCTCGTCTTCGCGTGGAGCTCCGCGCTGCCGGTTTTAATCTTTTTTGCCTCGCTAATGCCCCAACTCTCCCCCCTGCCCCTCCACCCCGCGCTGCCAGCCAGGTATTGTTGAGGCTTTCAGAGGATTATCCCCATACCATTACGTCGACCCGTGCCAGAGATATCGCAGCTTCAATTCCGCCCGTCCACCCGTCCGCAGTCGCGCCCCACTTGTAGCGAAAGAGCATCTTCTTTCTCGGTCGGCAACTCCGACGCTTCCAACTTCCTCCGCAATTCTACCCCACATTCGCTTCCCTCGTCCACCCTTTCCGAGACAGAGTCGACGCATACACTCTCCGTATTCGCGCGCCAAACCCTTCATCCGGAGGGCACATTCGCGTCCGAACCGGTGGTCGAGCCACCCCAGTGCCTTATTTTTATAGTTGGCCCTGCCAATAAAGTTGATCAACGAAAGGCAATCAAATTTTATCACGCACGAGCTGTTTCCTCGTTTTTCGTCGGGTTTTATTTGCCCCTCGTCTTAAATAGCCAACCCTTTACGGATTATGAGTAATCGATCATGCAGTCGCTTAGAGACGTGTCGTAATAGAAATATCCGCAAGTTTTTACGTTATTACGACTAAGAACTTTTTTCAAATTGATGCCTCAACCCTTAAGTTCAATATCTAATCAATACAATCAATGAGTATCAATACCTAAAGATTATTAACGAAAGGTAATCGATTTTTATCGCGCACAGGCTATTTCCTCGTTTTTCGTCGGGTTTTATTTACCCCTGCTCTTAAATAGTCAACCCTTTACGAATTATGAGTAATCGATCATGAAAACGCTTAGAGACGTATCGTAATAGATATATCCGTAAGTTTTTACGTTAGTACAATTGAGAATTTTTTTAAATTCATGCATCTCAAGCCTTAACTTCGATACCTAATCAATACAATCAATGAGTATCAATACCTAAAGTTTATCAACGAAAGATAATCAATTTATATCACGCACGAGCTATTTCCTCGTTTTTCATCGGGTTTTATTTGCCCCTGGCCTTAAATCGCCAACCCTTTACGAATTATGAGTAATCGATCACAAAATCGCTTAGAGGCGCATTGTGATGGAAATATCCGCAATTCTTTATGCTACTCTAACTCCAAAAGATTCTCTTTTTTTTTTTAAACGATCTAAGAATTTTGTTTAACTGATGCCTCTCGGTCGTCTCAGACGATAGTCGCGTCGCGAGATAGTGAGAAAAAGGCCTTCGAGGCAAAGTCTCGAGTAGTCGCCGCGGATGAATTAAGAGGGCTCCGAGAGCCGTCTTTAATTGGTTTACTATCTGGCGTCTGGGCTCCCCCCGGGCAGTTTAATTAATATTTTAATATTAGATCCCGCCCCCCCTCCCCCCCCCTCCCGCTTTCCCTAACTCCGCCACGACGACAAAGCTCCGGTTTCCCGAAATACGAAGCTTACAGTTAAATTAAAGTCATCCCTGATAGGGATCGATGGACGATCGCGCCGACGAGCGAAGCGTACTTCATTTCATGGATAATTCATACCGTGAGCTCAACCGCCGAAACGTCGGTCTCGTATGTACAACTATTAATAAGGTAATATCCTGTTTGTACGTAGAACTGCGGTATGCGCTCATAGGGAATTCCGTCGATGCGGTTGGAATTCGGTTGCGCAGCATTATGAGCGTCATGCCTATTATTAGCAGGTACATAATTATGTTACACATGTATATCTCATGCCCCTGTCTGCATTATAGTATATCGTGTAAACGTTATATACATAGCCCGATACTAATAACGGTTAGACGGTTGACCCAAGATCCAATCAAGCGGTGTGGTCTATCGAACACTAGCTCTGCCACGTATCGCGCCCTCCGCCTACAGGTAACGGGATTCAGCTCTCCCGCCCCATCCTGCATCGCGTTTCCGGTCTGACGCCGATATATGCGAGGCGGTAAAAAACAGGAGTAACCTCACCCGAAGAAATTTTTAACCGTCTAGCCGAGACATATTTGGAACGAATATCAACTTCTATGATAGCGGATGAAGGTCGTTGACCTTTAGTATGTCTTGCACGTGGGGTAACAGTGGTGAGTTTGGCGTGAAGTTCCATCCACGCTAGGTGTTCGTCGGGCCAAGTGCCAGGTTAGCTAACTAGGGGAGAGCGGGGCAAAATGGGACAGTGGGACAAAAACGGGACATTGAGGAAAAACGCAATTTTCCAATCGTTTTTAGATACCCCATTTTGCCCCGTTGATACATCGCGATTTTCTGCTCCTTTTTGCCTCACTCTTCGCTCCAAAAGTTATAAAAAAATTGCGTTTTGCCCTGCCGTCCCGTTTTACCCAATGTGCCATTTTGCTCCGCTCTCTTCCCTACAAGGTTACGATTCGGGATCATTGAGTGGGGTAAAATGGCCTCTCAACGATCTTGACCTGATAGCACGATAATGGTCCATCTTGCCCCTGGGTTACACTCTGTCTCGTTCTACTCACATCAGATAGTTGCACGGACTTCGTCCACTCGCGGAGGTGACTCGCTACACTGGTCGATTGATTAAACCGATAGAGTAACCACGCGCCCGTATCTTCCCCGGCCGGGCTATCGGAGTCTGCGATGAAGTGGAGCCAAAGGGTTTCCCCGCGGAGAAACGCTCCAGTGACTCGCCCCCGACGACCCCTCGCGCTTCGACGGTCACCCTCGTGACTTCGTGCAGAAAAAAGAAATGCAAAAGGTGGAAAAAAATCCTCTTTCCCTCAATCACATTCTCGCATGATCGAGCGCTTAAAAAAAAAAAAAAGAAAAAAAATTATAAACCACCGCTCAGCGGAGTTTTCTTCATGACGCAGCTTCATTAGATCGTTCCGCCGGGTATCTCTTGATTCCTCGATCTCCGCTCTCCGTCCCTTTCCGTGTCAATATGCACGAGTAAAAGCTAACGCGCCTGGAAGGGTTTATCGTCTAAAAGACACGCGCCAACGGACAATTTTATAGATTCCATACGCGGATCCTGCATGTATATGATCTCATATAAACGCGCAAAGAGGTGAACCAGCGGAGTGGGAGGGGGGGTGGTTGGGTGGGGGACGGTACGACGTGGCAAATGTATCGGAAACGCATCGGGCGCTAATGAGGCCGGCTGCCTCGCGGCGTGTCTCGCGTCGGCTTCGCTTCGCGTCGTTATGCTAACCACCGTTAGGCGTGGCTTTTAGCGATCGATCTAATGACCCAAGGCCCCTTTGCCATCCCCCGGTCTACCTCTCTAGTTTTCTCGAGGGCTCTGTCCTCGTCCACCCTCCGGCCTCCGTATAGCGTCGTAGCGCCGAACCACCCTCTCATCCTTCCTCTCCGCGGGCAACCCGACGACTCTCGCTTCGACCGGGCTCTCGAGCGAAATCGATTCGCGCACCCCCAACCCCTGTAGCTCTCCTGTCGTAGTATATATATGTATGTACGTATAGTATACTGGTCCCTGAATACGTATATATATGCACGTCTCTATACCCCTGGGCCCAGCGTGCCGAGCTTAATCGCTCTCGCGCGCCTCCTCTCACCGGTTTCTTTGCTCCTCTTCTGCTGCTTCTTCCTGTTCTTCTTCTTCTTCTTCTTCTTGTACTCTCTTTTTATTCTTTGATTCTTCGTTCGTTCTCGCTTCTTTTTCGTTCGTAGCAAGACCGACGTAGCTAACAGGCCTTTAGACTGGCGATATCCCGTCGGGAGTACCGCGTAGAGGGAGGAAGAGGGCCTCTTATTTCTCGCTTTGATTTATTTCGATTGCGGAGAGTTTGGAATCGGTAAAGTCAGGGTGGTAAGTTGGTTAAGGAAAAATAGGGTACGAGGTCCTGGAATTAGATGATCGCGGGTTGGGGAAATGGTAGGGTCTTAACGATCTATATGGGGATTTAGGGTAATGGGCTCGAAGCGCCTATTTTCCATTTTGGAATCAACAGAATAACTGAAGAGATCCGTTCCAGGTGATGCAATTCGCATAATGACGGACACGACGACGTTAGATCAAAAAATCAGATGATCGTGGGCTGCAGAAATGATATAAATTCAAGGATCCATATGGGATGTTAGAATATAATAGTCTCATTTCAGAATCTACAGAATATCTGTATAGGTCCGACCAAAGGGTATACGTTTCAGCTATACAATTTGCATCATCAAGGACACGACGGCGCAATGTCAAAGAATCAGATGACCGCGGGCTGCAGCAATCCTAGGATTTGACGATCTATAAGAGACTTTAGAGTAAGAGTCTTATTTCAGGATCTACAGAACATCTCTAGAGAAACGTTCCAGGCAACGCGATACGCATCATCAGGGACACGACGGAGCGTTGTCAAAGAATCCGATGACGGCGGGCCGTTGAATCCCTGGGACTTCAACGATCCATATAGGACTTTAGAGTAAATAGTCTCATTATTTCAGGATCTACAGAATATCTCTAGAGATCCGTTTCAGGCAATGCACGAGGGCGTGAGGTCAAAGAATCGGAAACCGTGGACTGAAGAAACCCCAGGATTTCAACGATCTATATGGGACTTTAGAGTATCAGTCTTATTTCAGGATCTATGAAACACCTCCAGAGATCCGTTCCAGGCAATACGACACGCATCATCAGGTGGAACACGACGGAATAATCCGGGCATGCGGAACTCGCGCCGTAGTTGCGGATGATAAAGCGGGAAATCGTGCGACTTATCATCGCGACGGTAAAGCTTGTCGCGAAGTTTCCTCCGTGCCTCAAATGAGCCGCGAGCTGTCAAAGCACGTATCACCCTCCGAGATCCTTCGACGTCACGGTAGCCGTCCTTATACATTCATACGCTACACACCACAATGTAATGGTAATGGTTCTCGGGGAAAAATCGGAGATCCGAGGCGTCCCGACGACGCGTCGCACGGCGTCAGCGCCAAGTATCTCAACGTCGTCGAAGCGTACAATACTGCGCAGTTAAGTTTCCTCCAGATATTATACATATACATATATGCCATTGACGCCGTTGAAACGCGATTATCAAATGCCCCGATATTGAGCGGCTAAGTTCAATAACGCGAATTACAGGCACCGAACATTTGCAGACAGGATGAGAGTGGTGAATAGGGGAGAACGGGGCAAAATGGCACAGCACGGCAAAACGAGATGATGAGACAAAACGCAATTTTCCAATAACTTTCGGATGGTGGCGATGGTGGTAGGTGGGGCAAAACGGGTTTGAAAATCCGGATGTATCGTTGGGACAAAATGGGGTATCCAAAAATCATTGGAAAACGGAGTTTTGCCCCGCTGTGCCATTTTTGGACCAGTCTCCCCGATGGCTTACCCCGATTAGCAGACGAATATGCACCTGACCATATTCTCCACTTTTACCATATATCTCCCTATGATCTCGCCGCCGTGGCAAGGATCGAGGGAAGAGGAGGGGAAGAGTGTCAAATACACCACAAGGCGAGAGATGTTCCTTTCTATGACGAACATTTTGCCTCTTATCGCAAGGGAAGAAGGTCAATTTCACGACATGCAGTAATGTTGAGCTCCCCGACTCTCGACATGGTGGCGATTATAGAGAAATATCTCTATAATAATATATTAAAGTCTCGCCACCGTCGCCGTGTTAGGAACCGTTCAGGAGAGGAGGGAAGGGTGCGAGGGATTGAAGGTAAGGGATGGCTGGAAGGGATGAGCGAGATTGACGAAACAGGGGAGGGACAGGCGGAGCGGAGAAGGTGACTTAAGACCTTATTATTCTAAGTCCCTTTAATGGGCTTAGCATAATGAGAGTACATGTTCCCTTGATGGACTCTCGAGCGCATGAGTATTTTAAAGCGACTCAGAACAATAAAGGCTTAAGTCCATAAAGGGGCGGTGGGAGAACCTGCCCAGGTCCTGATTGTTCCATCTCTCTTAGAGACTTCATGCGAGCCACCAAAACCACTGGTATATTATATATCTATTTTTTTTTTCATCACCTTACCACGATCTTCTGAATCAATTTTTTTTTTTTTTTTGCAGCTTTATTTATTTTCCTTCAGCGGAGAGAGTCTCGAAGCGATTTTCGACAGCCCTTCTTATTTATCCGCACTTGTGTCTCGAAAGAGAGAAAAAAAAATCTCACCCGCCTGGCTTGCGGATAGGCAATTTTTCCCGTAGATTCGAGGATAGAAACTGCGTCCAACAGATACGACGGTTCTGGCACAGCCGTTTGCTTAACATACAGATTGAAAAGACCCGCGTGCGCCCGCCGACTCTATGCACACCCCTCGGTCATGCGGGAGAACCGAGGAGAGCGCTGATATCTTCCCTCCCTCGAAAAATTAGATTGAGACGAGCGTGCGGATAGGCGCGTGCGGAAAATGGTACACTGTACTGGCTACGTGTACCGCAGCGCAACGCGATATGGTATGCACACATACACACACACACACGCGCGCACACACACCCCAAATAGCGAAACTGCGGATCGGGCGGTCCAGAATCGGCATGGTAACGGCCGATTGCCGCGTCCCGAAGCAACGCTGCCCAATGCATCTGGAACCCGGGCACTGCCGGGCTTTGCCGTAGGGGTGCATACGTTTATGTCCCGCGTCCAATTCCCACTCCCGCGGAGCGTTGACTTCCACAAGGTAATAGTGGTCAATATGGACCAAGAGGATTTCACCGGTACGTGTGGGAAAGATGGACCAGGCCATCACTCTATCACCCTAGCGTAAAGATCGGTGAATCGACACTGAAAAAGAAACTATCAATGAGTCAAGTAAAATTCGTTTGCGGGCTGCCAAAGAAAACATTCTTTAACATGTCACAATGACAGTCTCGCCGTCGTTGTTTCAATGTCACATGGAATTGTGAGAATGTACAGTTGAATCGAAATAACCATTTTTTTTTTTTTTGTAGCACCCCGCAAGCGAATTTTTTTATTTTTTTTTTCACTTCGCCTTGCATGCCGTCGATCCGAGTCCTTTCGCACAGTGATAAATCGCCGATCGGTGTGCAAACTTTCCGTGCATTAACGGAAATAAACGAAGAGGAGCGGTGGGGAAAGCGGCCGAGAGCGAAGCAGGCAGATCGTCATAATGACGAGATAGCGGGGCGGGTGGGGAGCGGTTTCCGGTGCACGGGACGGGAGGTGCGGGTGAGGAAGTGTCGAGCGGTGAGAGCGAGGATGCAGGCGAGGCTCTCTCGACGATATAATTACAAAAGTTGGCTCGCTCGTGGGCAGTTGCCGGCGAGAGGGTGGCCGGTCGTCGAGACGGGAGTAGACAGAGCGCGCGTGCCATCGAGTAACAAACATCAGATGCACGAGGCCGATAACGGGGGCGGAGGGGGTTGGCGGTCTCTCGCGGCGCGACGCCGGGGTTGGGCGATGAAAGTCGGGGGATGGGGAAGCGCGAACGGGAGATAGAGGGAGGGAAACTCACCCCGTCGTCGCGAGTCGCGGGCTTAGCGAGGCACGGTCGAGAGAGAGAGAGAGAGAGAGAGCCGAGCGATATCGGGATGTGGAAAGCCCGCGAGAGCCGCGCTGAAAAAGGACGCGACGCTGAAAGTGGAAATAAGAAAAAAAGAGTCGATGAACGAAAGGATTTCGAGAAATAAAAAATCCATCCGCAAAATATCTGGATTGATTTTTCGATACACGCATCGATGCCAAATTGTTCGTCTCCTGATTAGCTGTTGGAAGAAACTGAATACCACTCCTTGAGCAAATCGATCACATGCACGACATTTCGCAGCTCCGAAATTTTATTAAATTAAATGTAGGTAACTAAAAGGCTCGACGCTCGAAGAATTTAATTTCCGCCAATTTTAATTTTTTCATAAATAAATAAGATAAAAATAAATCAATCAATCTAAAATTACTGAATATACATTATCGCGTATGACGCTACCAAAAAAAAAGTCTCCTTCAAAGTAGAAAAAGGTGAGCGCGAGGGTCGACAACAGAAACGTAGATAAAAGTACTGGCCAGTGTTAGCTACATTTTTTTTTTGTTTACAAACAAATAACTAAAAAATTACTGTATAACATTACATTGTCACCAGTGTCGACGATCGAGGCGACGCGCGTGAGTCTCGGGAATGACGCTTCTCAAAAAAAAAAAAAAGTCTCCGAAGTAGAGAGAGGAGAGCGCGTGGGTCGATAAGATAAACGTAGATAAAAGTACTGGCCAGTGCTAGCTAAATTAATTTTTTTTACAAACAAATAAATAAGAAATTTCTATATAACATAACATTCGTCACCAGCGCCGACGATCGAGGCCACGCGCGCGAGTCTCGCGAATGACGCTTCCCAAAAAAAAAAACAAAAAAAGTCACCGAAGTAGAGAGAGGAGAGCGCGAGGGTCGATAAGAGAAACGTAGATAAAAGTACTAGCCAGTGCAAGGTATACGACTCTACCTCCGATATACTCGACACCGCCTCAGCCCTATATCTATAGAGCGAAAATATCGAGGGGTTCGCTTCGGCCCTGCTGCACGGCGGAGGGACCAAGATGGGTAGATACGGGACCCGAGGCAGTCCCGCCGTTTTGCCTTGTACGTTTCTCCTCGCTCCCTCGCAGCGTTTACCTCTCTATATACATATCGTGCGTTCTCTCGCCTCGGGACCGAGCTTTCGTTAACCCTCTCGCTCCCTCGCGGACCGCCCGTTCCCGGAGCTCTCGGCATCGCGAGAGAAATTGAGAGAGAAAACGTGACGAAGGATCGCCAGAGGGAGGTGGAGAACGGAGAACGAGCAAGCGGCGAGTGGGTTGAGAGTCGGGGGCGAGTTGTGAGTTATCAGAGGCGGGCAGGCTCATGGATCCACCGTTGCTGCCGGTACTACCACCAGTGCTCGCCGCTACTACTGGATGTGCTCTCTCTCTCTCTCTCTCCACGTACGATGCGGAGGCACTAGGCGAGCTTCGAGCCTCGCTGCTCCCGTGTTCGCGCTCCATCCCTTTTCCTCCTCTCGCACCCTCCGGATGGGAGAGCGCGCGCGCTCTCTTATAACGCTGGCGTGCCTTTCCCTCGAAGAAGGGGCGGTGTGGGTTAGCGTGATCGATATGCCGTGCCGTCGCCGGTCCTACGACCGGCACGGATGCTATGCATATACTACGAGCGTGTAATCGCTATATATATATACATATATATATATGTATATATATATATGCACGTATATGTATTAGGTGGATATAGGTATGGATGAGTTAGATAGCCGTTGGGAATATATATTTATATGTATGCATATGTATATAGAGGCAGCGTTCGGTTTTGCGGATATATGTATAGTTATATGTATAGTTGTATGTATAGTTATATGTGTAGTTATATGCATGGTTATATATATGTTATATGTATAATATGTAATATAGGTATACGTATGTATAAGCTGTGTGGAGAGCCGAGCGGGAGTACGTAGGTTACGTGTCTGCTACCGGTGCGGTGCTTGCCAGCATCAGGCGAACGCTTCGCTGGTCTCGCACATGCATATACTTAATCCCGCTGCTACCGGTGGAGTACGTACTATACTGCCGGGAGTCGTAGTGGATATGTTACCGTTTCCACCGCGAGCGAGAAACGAGCCCGGGAGATGGAACGGGGCCTTGGATATTGGCGGTGAAATTACGCGGTTCTGACGATAGGGGGTCTCGGAGTATCACACGCGTGCTCGGTGAAATTGACCGGCTTGAGAAAAGAGTCGGAGTCTTTTCTCATTGCTGCTTTCGATATTGGTAGTTTCGTTGGATAAAAGGTGCACTTTTTTTTCTCAGTCGTGAAACATTGGCAAACGACGAGAGAATCGAAATCTGCGAATCCCGTCTGACCATAAACAGCCTCGTCTACTTAAAGCTCCGCCACTATAAGTGTAGGTTATACTATTTAAAAAAAATGTTTAGAGATGAATTTACTGTGACACATCGATTCTGCACGAGCCTGCAGAATCGTTGAGCGCAGAGTCGCGAAACATTGGCAAACGAAGAGAGAATCGAAATCTGCGAGTCCCGTCTGACCATAAACAGCCTCGTCTACTTAAAGCTCCGCCACTATAAGTGTAGGTTATACGATTTAAAAAAATGTTTAGAGATGAGTTTACTGTGACACATCGATTCTGCACGAGCCTGCAGAATCGCTGAGCGCAGAGTCGCGAAACATTGGCAAACCGCGATCGGTAAATCCCGTCTGACCGTAAACAGGGTCTTCTACTTTAAACTCCGGCGCAACAGATATCGCAGTCTTTTTTTTTATTAACCTTTTAGTCTGCCTGTGATTTTCGTAATTTCGTACTATATGTTATTTTAAAGATCAATTTATCGTTGATCGCAGAACCGTTAAAAGTTGTAAAACCCCAACCGAATCATCAGCAAGTCCCGTCCGACCGTAAACAGCTTTATCTACTTAACCCTGCACGAGATCCTCGTTCGACGAGAACCTAGAATTTGCCACGATGCAGCCTTCGAACGATTCGCATAACAAGTTGACGTGCTGAAAAAATCTGTAAAAATTCACAGACACACCTTGAAGTGTTCTTTATTAGATAAGATAGAAGAAAATTTATTACGAACATCAATTTCAATCGGAGAGTTTAGAAGCGCTATGCGTGATTCTATTTTACGATACGAATAGTCTACTCGGCTCCTACCGACTATTACTGTCCAAATTGTTATTCCCGCTATTTTTCGAGATCTTACATATAATATATTTAAAACTTATACACATTAATGTTAAGGTCGCTGGTCCCCGTGAATAAATAAATAAACTAAATAAAAACGAAGGTTCTGAATTTTGAATGAAATAACTAAAATCTAACAACAAAGAGCGTATGAAAATTCCGAGACATGACGTTAAAAAAAAAAAAATTGTATATAATACCATGCACATACTAAAGTAATTCATTGACCGTTATCGAAACTGCAATTCTTAATATGTAAAAGGGTTTCTTCCGTCAACAAACAAATAAACAAGTGAATAAATAAAAAAAAAGCATCCGTGTCGTTGTTGTCCTCAAAAGAAGGCATGGTCGTTTGCTCCCGGCGAAAAATCCCCCGGTAATTGAAGGGTTAAAGCTCCGCCACCATAAATATTGCGAGGCCGGTCTGTGCGCCGAACGGTCAATTTCACCGCGCGGATGTGCGACGCGCGCTTAAGCTCGGCTCCCCGTCGGGGCTGTTGGGGGGTCGTGACATGGGGTAGGTGGCATCGGAGGTGGGTGGCGTGAGAGGTGCGGAGCCCTGTCGCACGAGCGCCGAGGGGTTGTAGTGGATTAGGGTGAGAAGGGGTGCGCGGGGGACTTCGCCGTGCTGATCAGAAATACGGGAAAGGGCGCGCGCGCATACACACACACACACACACACACACACCATCGTCACGTGCCACTCCGTCCCCTCACGCGTGTGCCTCGACTACTGCCTTCTACTTCAGCCTCGACGTTCTCCCGCTTCGGATTCACGCTGCGAGGTATTGTCGTGTCTCGCATAGACGTCTCGGATCCGGCACGGCGAGCTTTGCGCGTTGGCACATGGAAGCCTCTTCGTGTGGGGCAACAGTACAGGGGAGAGCGGGGCAAAATGGCACAGCGGGGCAAAACGGGACAATGAGACAAAACGCAATTTTACAGTAACTTTTGGATCGTGGCGATGGTGGTGCGCAGGGCAAAACGGCTTTAAGAAAACCGGATGTGAGGCATTCTTTGTCAACTGGGCCACTTTTTTCGGTCGACATCGAAGATGTTTTTTAAAATTTGCACGTTTGTAGTGCAAACTCAAAACAAGTTCGTCAACGATGCGAAACAAATTTACCGACTACGGGCAAACCTCCTTTAGTCATCCAAATAATAGTCGAGTTCATACGAATCTATATGAATTAATTTTTTTTTATTTTTTCTTTCGTACGTAAGAATCGCAGGTATCTTTTTTGTGCACTTTAAAAATCTAAAAAAAATCACGATTTTCGAATCACAATCACAAATTTCGAATAAATTGAAGCAAATAATCGTTTAACAAGACAATGCTTTATTTGTACCAAACAAACAACAGCTTTGAACGTATGTCACCGCGACTTTTGGTTAATCCAACCAATTTTTTTTTCTCAGTGTACTACAAACCGGCAAATTAAAAAAAACGTCTGTGAGATTGATCGAAAAAAGTGGCCCAGTTGATAAAGAATGCCTCATGTATCGTCGGGACAAAATGACATCCAAAACACCAAAAAATTATTGTAAGATTGAGTTTTGGCATCACCGTTCCGTTTTGCCCCGCTGTGCCATTCTCTCCCCTAGCGACTCTGATGTGTGGGGAGGAGGGCGGCGCATCACACCGCGGGAGTGGACTTATTCGAGGCAGTAAACGCGGCTAACCCTCGGGCCAAGTATATTTATTCTGGTCGATGTGTGTACGTAGAGAATGTGCGGGTTTCGCCGTCGGATGGAGAACTCGCTGCGAAGATCGCGGGAATCGAGGCGGGAGCGTATGAGTGAGCGACGAAGGACCCGGCAGTGGCACGGCTGTGTGTGCTGTGCAGACAGCTCGTACGGCATAAGACGGGCGGAGAGCGTGACGTGAAGGGAAAGCTCAGAGCACGGGGAGAGGGCTCGAATGTCGAAACCCTTTCTGGGTTAAGTACAGCGACTCCGAGTCCGGAGAGGGATGGAGAGACATTTTCGGTAGGATTTCGACATTTTTTTGCAGTTCCGGTCCGACCGAGACTCTGAGCCTTGAACTTGCCTGGTCGCTCTCAATTACCTAGAGAGGCTGCAGCGTCGCGACGCCGGGTCCTTAAAAAAAAAGAAAACTTTTGAACTTTGACACGATGTGAGACTATTTTTTAATTTTTCTGGAAATTTAAGTCTCATCTTTATAGATTAATAGAAAAGTAACTTTCATAATTGTCTTATTTAGACCTTCATCTATACGTTTTTCCTGCAATCGTTACGAAGAAAAGGTTGAAATTTCGATTGAAAAATTCATTTAAAAATTCGATTGAAAACCCAAACCTGTCATCATTTTTAATATTTCTCCACGACTTGTTGTCAAATTTCTATTAGGTCCAATAGAATTTCATTTATCTCATAGCCATAACATAAAATTTCGTTATTTATGCATCTTAAACCTACAAGATATCTCGTAGGTTGAAGAGTCGCAGTGAGCTACGCGAGACGTAGCTCACTGCAACGCAGACACTCCCCACATCCCCTCGAATTTAAATAATAATAATAATAATAATAATAATAATAATAATAATAATAATAATAATAATAATAATAATAATATAATTGAAGGACTTCGGTCGATGTGCAATTGGCAGCACATGCGTGATGTAAGGCTGTTATGTATCAAAAACTGTTCAATGTCGTGCACTCTCAAACCAGTACAACTACTAATAATAATAATATGATTATTATGGACGCAACGTTCGAGCAGGGCAAAATAGGATACCTTCTGAATCAGGGCAAACAAAAAAATGAAAGTCTGCTCGAGGCCCAATTTGCTCCGGTTTGCGTACGACTTTCATCGTGGC
The DNA here is from genome assembly GCA_963575735.1 of Amblyjoppa fuscipennis. Taxonomy (NCBI): domain Eukaryota; kingdom Metazoa; phylum Arthropoda; class Insecta; order Hymenoptera; family Ichneumonidae; genus Amblyjoppa; species Amblyjoppa fuscipennis. Next base: position 4,433,710 of record OY754495.1, on the reverse strand, counting down.
AGGAAGTGCAAACGAGCCGAAAGAAACTTCTCTCACGTGAAGAACGAGTTTCCGCCCGAAATAAAATCGGAAGTTCCAGATACTAACGCATTGCTATGTATTTTTTACATCCATTACAAGTGTAATTTGAGCCTCTCGTCGGGAGTAACACCCTTAAAAAAAATCGCGATGAATGATCGAGGGACGGAAAAAAAAAACCCGCTTCGACGCAAGAAGCGAGAATGTAGGAAAAAAAGAAAGAAGGGATGAGCGAGTGTAACTATTAGTGTCGCGAACGAGGAAGTTCTGAGAGGCTAGAAAATCGTGGGAACGAAGGGGCTGGTGGGGGGGGGGGGGGGGGGGGGGGGGGAATCGGCGCGATGGGAGCGAAAGCCAAGAGGGACAGAGTACACGGTATATGGCGTATGGTAATGGCGCGTAATACGATCTGATTGCATTTATGATGAATGAGGGTCGCGGCGCGCCTCTGCCACGGAAGAGGAGGGAGAAGGGAGAGCGGCGCGCGTGTCGCGCCCTCCGGACCATCGGAAATTCTGCTTGTGGTTTAATAATACGTGCGAGGGCCGCGCCGTACCACGAACGGCGGCCCGAGCCGCGACTACTGCGCTCAGAAAGGCGGCGCGGACGTATGGACGTGGATTCTTTTTTTTTTGTTCGCCTACACCCTTCGTGCCGCTATCTTTCACCCTTTTTCATTCCCATTCCTCTCGCCTGCCGCGTATCGTCGGTACTTTTTTTTTTCTTTTTTTTTCTTTTTTTTTTTTTACCACACAATGTATAGGTTTGAAAGCGTAACGCTCGCTCGCGTGTCCGACCGATGAAAAATCATTCATGCGAATTTCGTCTTTATTTTTCTTCCTTTTTCGGTTAACCGCGAATTTGGAAGCAATGAGGCGCGTCCTCGCGATAGGGCGAGGTGGTGGATCAATTTTATCGCGGTGTCAATGAAAAATTGCCGAATGTCACGCGTGTTTTTTTTTTTTTTTTTTTTTTTTTTTTTTCACCGGCGCGGCGACGTTCGAAATGCTAATAAACTGCAAGCACCCTGGCAAAAATGTTTATCCGAATATGCCTGAAAATTTATCTGATTCTCGGATAATTTATCAAAAATTTATATGAGAGATCAATTTAACTCAAGGTTTTCGCACTTTTCAGAAAAAAGTCAAAGATTTTTGTGAATATTCATGTTCCTGATTGGTCTGACAATCTCTGATTTTCTCTGCCGATTTTTCTTAATAACATCGAACTTTGTTGTTTCTCTCTGGCTAGTAATTTTCTATGTTCGCGAACATTTATTTGGAAAACTCAAAATTTTCGCTGCGAGTAACAGAAGAGAGCAGATCTTGGACAGAACTCGTAATTTATCTGAAATTCCCTAAACCCACTTTTATCCGAGAAAATCGGAGTTTCTCAGAAGATAAATCGTGTTTTTTTTTTTTATGAAAAAGTCTCTTCTCTTAACGCACATTCGTACTTTGTCAGAAAAAAAAAATCGGAGGTTTCCATAATTTTTCGGAAAACACTCTGAAAGTCTCTGATAAATTGTAACTGCTGGTTGTGCCGAGAAAATGTTACAGACAGCAAGTAGCAGACAGCAAGTAGCAGAGAAACTCGGAGGAAAAATTTGGGAAGATCTCTGAAAAATCACTAAAAAAACGATCCGGTTAGACTTTTTTAGACAAACTGTCAGAGAAATATCTTCACCGGGGCAGACAGGAAGGAGAGTGGGGGTGAGATGGCCGTGCGGGTAAAAATGGACCTGTCATGAAATATCCCAAAAATGCTTGCAAAAGTCGATTATTCTAAGCCTCGACTTTTCATTTGGCCCAGTGTTTTCACTTTGTCTCACCCCCCCCCCCCCCCCCCCCCCCCCCCCCGATGGCGCATAGGATGCTGCGATCGGACGCCATCGATGCGGGAGACCGGCGCCATCCACCCCCTGTCACGATCTCGAACGACGTACGAACGCACATTGCCGGCCACCGCATGTGCGTGAGAGTGCATCCGTGTGTGTAGAAAAATATTGTTGGGGCGTGTGACGAATTGTGGCCGACGCACGAGGACCGACGGTCGCTGTCGCTCGACGCGCCACCGACCCTTATTAATGGGGATGATAAGTTTCGAATAGGCGCGCTACACGTGCGTTCTCCGAATGGGACAGAGCTCACTGGAAGAAAAGAATCTCTTCGACCGATGACATTTTACGAACTGATATTCCAAACCCTGACGCAATTTACGTACGCCGAAATAACACTATTCATGTTTGCCTATGAGAAATTCGTTTACTAAGCCAGTAGGTTCAGTAAACGAACATAGGGTAAAAGCGGTGAATATGATTACGTTAATCAACGATATATGGACCGGACGCTATATCAAAGTAACAATAATAATAATAACAATAATCATAATAATAATATTAATGATCATAATAATTTTTTTTTATGTTATAGATCACGATGTCAACACATTCTATATTTTGGTTCATGTTTATATTATTATCTGAACTGTAAAAATTGTAAATGTAAAAAGGTTCGTCCCGTCAATAATAGTACATTACGATACCAGTGCGATAACACTTTTTCTGACGAGTGTGAGTTTGCAGCACGAGCCGAAGGCGAGTGATGCAATCACACGAGTCTGAAAAAGGTTTATCGCACGAGTGTCGTACGAAATTTTATATCACGAGATGTGAAAATGCAGATTTCCGCAAGCGACGCGTGCGTAAAGCCGCATTTTACACACTGAGTGAAATAAATGAATTTAAAAATACAGTAGAGAAGCGTAAACGATAATGAATGACAAAGATACCAACGAAAAAGCTATTAAGATATACGTGTATCTACTACCCAATATGTTTTGTATGAAATTCAATAGCCTACAATGTCAATGATTGTAGACCCTAAATATGGAGCCCATCAGCTCCCATATTTTGCCCTCGCGGTCGTTATTATCTGCCACAGTTAACTCGAACCATGCTTTTTTTTTTACTGTACTGCCGGACGCTGAAGTGTGTAAAAAAGGGGGAATTAACGTGTCGCGTGTGAGGCTCGCCACGCGACCGTATACGCACGTTTTAATACTGTACATATTAGATATATAGATATATAGATATATATATATGTATATAAATATATATAGTAGGCGGATGCGTGCACACGGAAAAACGTCGACATGCGATATTGAATCGAACGTGCGGCGATGCAACACGCGACCCCGCATTTAACGCACGTGTACGCGGATACGCGAGAGCTCGATGTTAGATGGACAAATGGTAAATCTGTGGGGTATATGTACAGCCTTTTTTCGTGAAGCTCGTTAATAACACACCGCGCCTAATATTCAAATTCCCAATATTTTTGAAAGGATTCAATAATATATTTTTTTTAATATTGAAAATATTTTTTTGTCGGATCATAGATATTACATTGAGGTGTATGAGAGATGTTCAAAAAAACATTTCAGCGAAATGTGAAAGATATCATGAATCCAAATTGCATATACACACACACTCGTATAAGCGCTGAAACATTCGCAGATTATATCGGTGAAATGGGAAAAGGAAAAATATTTCAAAATATCATATCGCTATGTTTCAGAAATATTTCTCTGATGTGTCGAAAGATTGAGAGACGTTTCGTTGAAATATTTCGATATAATATTTCAAAATATTATCTTCACATATTATAGAAATATTTCGTAAAGTTTGAAAGATTGAAAATATTTCTAAAATGATTTCAAAATATTTCGTAAGGTTTGGAAGATTGATAAAATTTCAAAAAAAAAATATATATTTCTTGCTATAGCAAGAAATATTTTTTTTTCGAAATTTTATCAATGGGTTTGGTTTGGTTACCTACGAACCTCACCGCGAATATTATTGTTATTTACTCGTCCGATGGATAATGATACCGAACACCGTTCGAATGACTGCCATTAATCCAATGATCAAAGTTAAAATTTCGTGGAATATTTCGAAGCTCGTTTCACGTTTCTAATAGGTATTCCCTTGATTATCGGTTCGTGTTATTACGGCTCGATTCGGGATCCTTTGGCGACCGCGTCGAGCCCACGGAAAAGAGCAATTCGAGCCTGTAAATTAAATGCGACTAGCATTAATTACAGACTCAACGAATTAACGAAACGCTTCATCCGGACTCGATGCGAGATTAAACGAAACTGTCTACGCCGGCTCGACACCGCAATTATGATCGAAGCTGGACAGTCGCGATCGAAGCTGCTTCGCTATTCGAGAACGAGACACGTCAAAAATTCGTCGTTCCTTTTTGTCGTTTTTACATTATGGAATAATTATCGAATTGATTGTGACAAATTATCTTGCGTACATTCTCGCGGAACCGCGTGAGGCATTCAAGATACTGGATAGCCGTGAAAAATGAGAATCCACCGGAATAAAATAAGATTCTACCGGCAACTTTCGGTAAAGTTATTATTTTATTCCCTTAGAATTTAATTTTGATTCTGGTAAAATTTTCTTTTATTCTGGCAGAGATTTTCGGGTAGAGTTTCAATACCGCACAGTTCGCCCATTCGACCCATTCAAGGGACTTCTGAAGAGTTTCAAAAATATTTTATCAAAATTATAAAAATATTTGTTAAATGTCTTGAGAACATTTTTAAAAATATTTTCTTGTCCTCTCATAAATCTTACATTGAAACGTCTCAGAAATTTTTCGCTTACTTTCACAATAACGGAAACATTTTTCGCTTAATTTCATAAGCACGAAAACATTGGTAGAAATATTTCGTTGAAGAATGAAATAAAAAATACTTCAAAATATTTTGTCACCATGTTTCAGAAATATTTCAGATGCCTCGAAAGATTAAGTGTCTTTCCGAAACACTTAAGAACACCTATCGCCTGAATATTCTCACAGAACATTTCAAAATATTATTTACATATATTTTAGAAACATTTCCCAAGATTTGAGAGACTGAAAATATTTCTAAAATAATTTCAAAAAATTTCGCCAAAAGCGCCAATTTTCTTTTTTGATTCTCTTCAAATCTGAATTGTTTCATTCCATTTCCTACGAAATATCGGTGAATTTACGAAAGAATGTCGGAAGCTTAATTTTTTTTTTTTTTCAGAGAGCGACCAATCGTGCCTTTTCGGTTGCTGGACACGCGTGCGTTAAAACTCGTTTCCCTTCGCCAATTTATCGGCGGAGAGTGGCGAGTGACCGACAGAACGACGGGCAGGGTATCGGCTTGTGAGCGAGCCATCCGCTGTCAACTCTATTCTCTAGCTTTATCACTATTTCCCTTTCTCGATGGCGATGAGATAGAACGCACGCAAAGTTTCGGCCTCGGCTCGATCCAGGCTCGCGCGGTTGTGCCGGGCTCCACGAGCCTCCACCAACGTGTATACCTTTACAAAATTAGGGACGGTTCGAAATTCAATTTGCATTCTGAGTGCGTTTGCCAGCTAGCAGTCGAAGCATGCTCCTCAACCCCCGTCTCTCGTCCCCTTCGACAGGGCTTCGGCAATTACGAGCTGTACGAACCTCGCCCTCTCCATCTACCTCGTTCGAGCACGCTTTCGCGGTGGTTTATTTTCCGCGCTGCATCCGCGAGAGCTAAATTATCCCTTTGCCTCGCTGCCGTTACCACTGCAACCTGCTGTCCTGGCTCGTGGCTCCGTTTTTTTTTTTTTGTTTTCCTTTTTTTCTTTTTTTCGTTTACTTGTTTCTCTCGTGGTCCTTTTTAGACCCCTGCGCAATTCAACGTACTGCGATGTTGGCCACTTTGAAACGCGACCTACTTTTGCTAATTCGTTGCTTTTTATATCGATGTATAATTAATCGATTTATGAATGATAGTGGTTATAGGAAAAGAAGGAAAAAAGTCATCCTGACCGGAGGTTCGAACCCTCGAATCCACGATTACCAGGTCAGTGAACTTTTTTTCTTCTTTTTTTTTTGCATTTTAATAGTCTTTATTAGGATCTGTACATGTACGTAGAATGCAAAAATTGGTGTATGGAAGTCCCTGTCTTATGAGTGAGCCCATCTGCGCATTGGAAAATGTTATGTTTTGATAAGTAGAAGACCGATGTTCACCCCGTTCCCTCGATTATTTAAATGTACGATCTACGATAGCTATTGTATTAAAACAAAAAAAAAACAAAAAAAGCACGCGAAGTTTTTGTACTTCGTTTCAATGTACTAACGCTCGATTTATAAATATGATTAACTATTTTTTGTTTTTTTTTTTTTTTGTCATATAATACACATGTACATGTATAGATACGTGTACATGTATATATATGTATACCACTACCTGGCTCTCACGATTTAGCTTTTACGCTTTAAAAAAAAAATGTTATAAGAGATTGTCTTGATACACATATTTTTTTGGAAGATTTTTTTTAAGTTTGAATTAAGTTTAAGATAAATTCATGATAAGTTTAAAAAACATTTCGGAAACACTTCAATGTAAGATTTATGAGGGGAGAAAAAAATATTTTGTAAATGTTTTTAAAACATTTCACAAATGTTATTTAATATTGGTAAAACACTTTTGAATATTCTCGTGCCATGTTTTCCTGCAGAAGAAGCTTCGTCAATACGAGAAAATTACGAAGAGCTAATGTTGAACATTTCTATTAATTACATTAAAAAAAAATATTTCTAAACATCGATTATTTCCGCGTCGATGCTTTTTTTCAAATATTTCCCGCCATTTATCCTCGATCCGAGCGGAGGCTGCCATTGGTTCCCGCGTCCGGTGAATCCGTGTCACAACAACTTGAATGCAGTGAGAAAGGTGAGAATGGAAAATACCGTAAATCAGTCTATTCTCGTTAATTTATCGAATGTTCTATGAAAAAAAAAATCCTTCCCAAGTATTCTTTTAATCCCACCTAATTATTAACGAAAACAACAAATAAGATATTTGTCCAAAGTGCCGCATCGTAACCTCCAAGCGTTACCATAACCTAAAAGCGAACAAGTTGTTTCGAATGCGAAAACTACTCTGAGCTAACGAGATTCTCCCGTATTTATTTTCAAGCGCTGCAAAAAAAGCCGAGACGAGACGAAGTACTGCGAAGAATATACAGGATGAGCCGAGAAGTCAGAAATTCCGACGGGAGCGTGGAATTCACTTTGGAGGATGCATACGAGAATTTAAAAGACACAAGAGAAGAGCTCAGGCAGGAGCTCGACGATTGGATTCACAGGGACGCGAACAACGAATTGGGAACTCTCGCCCTGGCCGTCAGACAGGACGGGATTAAAATACGGCATCAAAAACTGCTCAAAGGCCTGTCAAAAAATCTTCGCGTCCAAGAGCCGAGAGATCTGCCGCTTCCCAATACTATAGATCTGCACAAGAGTTTGATCGGGGACTTCGAGGAAGTCATAGATCGGATGCAATTAGTTATAAACAGCATAAGGACAGACATGGCCAAAACTAAAAAGAATATTGCCTAGTGAGTAAATATTTTGTTTTTATGATTTTATTTTTTTTGCAAATTTCGTAGAAATTTAATTCGGGGGGGGGGGGGGGGGGGGGCATCGAAATTTTGAATTTTTTTGAATTTCATGAAATCATATTTTCTTTCTGTCGCGAATTTTCGTGTCAAATATTGAGTTGAGAGTAAAATAAGTGGCTGATTGGTGATCTGTCGGACAAATATAGATCAAATATAGTCCCTGAGCGACGATTAAAGAAACAACGTTTTTCGAAATATTTGTAATATTTCAAAAATGAGTGATCTTGCGTATTTTTAAAATTGTTTGCACCGTTCCAGCTTGGAGAGCAACATGGAGGGATTGGAGAAAATGAAGAGCGCCTGTTTGGACGCCATCGAGAATGTCGGGAGCAAAACTACTTATGACAAGGAGATCTCGGTCACGCGAAGGTTGTTCCAGGAATGCAAGAACGACCTGGTAAACTATTTTTTATACCCGGCCGATTTGTATCCGACCTACGACAAGACTTTTTATTTGAGCATCGTTACTATTTACAGCATACTGTGGTGGACACAATTTTTCCGGAAAACGATCTGTTCAAGGAACTACTGGCAGTAAGAGCGATTAAAAAAAAGAAACTACTCTGAAAGTCGTGTTAGCGAGACACTGTCACTGATATCTCTATTTGCAGAAACTCGTTCAGGCGTATGCGAAGGGAGGCGACGACGTTTACATCGGCGTCGTACCGGAGACTCTGAACTTCGCCAAATTCCTCATCGAGGCCGACATAGCGATGTATCATCGTAACGACAAGAGCAAAATAAAAATGACGGACTTGCTGTGACGTCTTTTGCTTCCCCGAATCTCGTTTTTCTTTTTTTTACTCTTTTTTGACGGTTAACTCGATCGAATATACTTTCGATTGAACTCGTCGGATAAAAAAAAATGTTACCACATAAACGGGGCTCTTTCTCGCAGCACTCTCACGCCGATGCGTTCCCATTCCTGACGGCCGATCCACAACTCTTGAGCGGATTCGAGACAGCTGAGTATCGCCGCACCCTTCCACGCAGTCATGCCCGGATCCATCTCCTTCGGTTGAGTTATTATGTCCAATTGTTCTAAAAATTATCGTGGATAATGAGATGAGAAGTGAAAACGATGGGGAAAGAATTTAGCTCGTAGATAAATAATGACCAACCAGCTCTGTACATGTACGGAATTTGAAGCGATATTCTGTTGTGCAGCCACATGCCTATTCCTTGAAACTTCATTCCGGATCCGACAACGAGCACGCAGCTGTACATTTTTCTCTTCAGATCGTCAGTAGCTGTATAGACAAACACCTCGATCAATGAAGTCGTAAAAAACATTAGTGGCATCGGTAGAAATCTAAAGGCCGAACTTTGAACACATTTTTCTCAAAACGTGATTTTCAAGATCAGTGTCTCCAATTTCTCAAAAATGGCTTCATGGATTTTTATGAAAATGTGTAGCGTTATAATTCAACAGATTCTTTAGTCCTCGACGAGCTCATATATAACAAAGAACTAACTTTTAAAAGTGATTCCAAGTGTTGCAAATGAGTAAAAATCGACATTTTTACTAACTTAAATGATCACCATTTTGCCATTTTTTTTCCTCTCGTCAAGGATCGCGTTATATGTTATTTTTAATTAGCTATTAAAAATGTTGTTTCTGAAAAAATTTCAAGTCGAAATAAGCAACATCGCAAAGTTCTAAAGAAAATGGTTTACGCCGACTGATAAGAAAAAACATAATAACAATGAAATTGAACGAACATCTTCCTTCCGCCCTACAAAAATGAAATCGATAAAGCGTATATTTACCAAGAAAAAAATTACGAAATATGCACGCCTTTTTACCCATTTACTGTGGGTAAGTGCTTAATAGGATAAATCTTGGACACTCACGACATCGATCTATACTCTGCAGGACCGCGTGATCGAGACCCAAAAGTTGCTGGGGTCCGACGATGAAATCCCTCGGTGCATCGAGATCCCGATTCGACAATGTGATCGGCGCGTTATCCACAGCATCGACGACGACTTCTTCCTCGCCAGCGACGGCCGGAGTCGTCACTTCTTCCTGCATCTCGAGCGTCTGTTCTAAGTTTTCTTTCATTCCTCTTCGCTGAAAAGAAACGTGGGATGAAAATGAACATAGAATATCGGATGAAATTAATGATTTGTCTGTCCATCATCGCGATTCAAGCCTACACTCGTCTCGCGAAGATAATTTTCGTCGTGCGGATCCTCGGGATCGCCCATCGATCGTTTTTGTATGTGGACGACGTGAGGACCCGTGACCTTGAAGAGTTCCGGCTGAAAGAGGCTCAACGGCGCGACGAGACACTCGTCTCCGACCTGGAAAATTATTATAAAAATATTAAGCCTATTTCTCCATTTAAAAAATCAAACTTGTCTTTTCGATACAGTCTCAAATTACCTGAAGCGTATATTTTTCGGTTGGCTCTTGAGGCTTCTTCACGACGAAAGTTTTTTCCTGCGATCCGCAGACATTCAAGTCTACGTGACAAAAATCATTTTTCATCTGACTGAGAAGCAGCGCGTCGAGCCTGTTCGAGGGATCGCAAGTTTTGTAGGGGAAAGCGCACTTCTGCAATAGCCAGAAGAATGTCTGCGTTATATCGCCGCCACCGTAGTCCATGCGAACACGGGTATTCCTATGAGATATACCATCTTCAACGCAGGAGACCGAAGTCTTCTGATCGCCCACGTCCACGACACACGCGTACCCCAAGCCTGCCCCGAACGTGGCGGCGACGTGATCCTGAAAAATAATAAGTCATACAATCAATTACAAAAAAAAGTCTAACAGTCATTAATTTATTTTACTCTTCGTGTTGACTGGCCGTCAAAATGACCAACAGTATTGTCGGTATATTATTTTCATAAAGCATAACTCAACAAGTATTCTGGACTGTTCGAACCATGTTCCACATATAATAATAATAATCATAATTATATAATAACAATAATAATATAGAATAATAAGGAAATGGATGAAATTATGTTTGTCACGTCAACAAAATAGAAAAAATTGAAAAATAACTAAACAAATAAATATATAATGATGGTATTAGATTTACACATGCTTTATCTTGGTTAATAGTTGTATAATAATCTGAACTGTAAAAATTGTAAATGTAAAAGGGTTCGTCCCGTAAAATAAATAAATGAATATTATATGACAATAATCTAATCTTTTTGTTCCAATCTGATTAACGATTTCCATTAATATTCAAAAATCCATTTGACCCAGTCCGACTTGCCCGGCATTGTGTATAATAAACACAAGCTCGTGCTTCACACTATGGAGTCATTCGGACGTGCACAGCGAAAGTTAACGAAAAACAATGACTAACTTGCAGCAAAAAACAGCCGCCGAATCCGATATCGCAGAGCATCAAGGTAGTCAGTTCTTTGAGGTAGTGTCTGTTGTATATATCAGGTACAATGAGAACGGCTCTGTAGTGTCTGAGATCCCTGAGGGGAATGTCCATCTTGGCGGTCAGTATGTATTCCCATATGGTCTTCAGATCGGCGAGCACAGCTCTGAGACTTCCTCCGGGGCCGCTGTGCACGTTCAATTCCCCTCTCCGATACGGAAAGTGAATATCGAAATTCTCCTGGGCGTTGAGATTGAGAATATCGTCTCCGACGATGACGTCCCGGTCGGTCTTGATCCACTCCTCGGTGGACGGAGAAAGCACCTCGGGATTCGATCTGCGATTGAAGGCCGCTATTTGCTGCGGAGGAGTCGCGTATCTCCTTCTGCCGTCGGACTGCAGGCAAGACTGCAGAGTATGCGAAACTTGGAGCCTCGACTCCTCCATAGCTTGGGTCAGGTCTTTGGTCTGGGAAATAACAAAAATTTCAGAATTGTTCCTAGTCGGCGAAGACAACATTTTTGCGGCTTTGAAAAATTCTTTTTTCTCACACGAGGCACGAGAGTCGGCAGGAACGAGTCTTTGTGCTCCGTTCCTCCGGGGCGTCTTCTTCTCGCTACTGCGTTCAGCACGGTGCAAGGATTCAAATCTGAAGCACGGCCCATTCGGAGATTCTGCGATCCTGGGTGAATTATTATCACGGTTTGAGCCTGTATTTGCTGAAAGAACGGTGAAGTAAATTAATTTAATGGTTTTTCTCTTTTTTTTTTGAGGTAACATTCGAAAATTGCGATGTTTACTTCGGCACATGATTCCTGGAATACCGGCATTGTCGTTGTCTCCTTTGAGAATCTACGTTTTAGGTGACGAAGGTGTCAACTCTCCATTTGACGAATATTCGATTGAATAACCTTGTCAAGTCAACGGTCCATGATTATGGCGAGTTAAAAATGTATCTTTCGTCTTCGGTCGGCGGAATAAACAAAATCGGTCGCGAACGATAACAGACGATGATACACGGGGCACAAGTCACTGTACTTATCGTGCGGCAGCAATAGCGCCTCAACCGTTCGGAATGCGCACTAAAATCGAATATACAAAAGAGTGGTAGTATCGGGTTCGAAGGGGCAAATAAAAGTGCTTAAAGATTTTAAGTTTAAGATGATGTGAAATGTTTTGGGAGCGCAGAACGTCGAAGAAAAAGAAAATTATGTTTCTCTGCGTCTGCCGATTCTCCTTTTTATTTTAATTCGTCTAGTTTTTCTGCTTAAGAGCATATGAAAAAAAGTTCCCAGCGTGTCTGTCTCGCACCGCCAGGAGCGCCAAAGATGTTATCTCTCTCGCACTCCATAGTGTTTCACATGTTTTTAACTATGAATTTATGTATTCGCTTGATGCATTCGCCTGTAGCATCTGGTTAATTGCATCGAGAATCATTTCGGTTAATTGGGGTCACCCATCAACTTGCAATTGAGCTGGCCCGTTTTTACTGAATAAATAAAATAAATATCAAACACCTCCCACCTCGTCCGTTTGGAGCTCAGTCGGTATCAACAATGGTAATCAACTTTTTTCTTGGGTTGTCGCATGTACGGTAAAAATTAGACTTTTCTTTTGACTGCACATGCGAGAATCCGTGAGAAAAGTTTGTTATACTTTTTATTACCGACCGCCCCATATGCTCTTAACCCGTGCGAGTGAAACGGAACCAATCGGCAAGTGAACTAGCCACACTAGCGACGTTCAGCGTTCGGGACGAGCAAAGCTCAAACTGAACTTGCCACCGTCTGTGCTTGGCCTGCCTGAACGATTCTCTCCGACCATGCTAAAAAGTCGAGTTCCTCGGAGCAGCGCGATACACTTCGACGATTTCACGCGTGTGAAGTTAGTAAAGAGCTGACGAAACAGCTGGTCTGCTGGATGGTTGCTTTGACAGGGACCCATTGACGGATAATCGAATGATTTATTCAAAATTAAGGCATTTAAATGATATCCCGAATATTCCGCGGAGAAAATGAGAATGCCGCAGTCAAGAGAAAGCGTCAGATCGACACGTTAAAAATTTTCAACGACAAGTAAGAGTTGTATATTTAACTTGCCATTTGGATCGTAACCTCCAGTTAACCTCGCTGATTAGTTCGCATTAAATTATATCGTCCGCGAGGAACGTTTCGACGGGCTCCGAAGAGAGCCGTCGTCGGCGGAGATTTTTTTGCTGCTTCCTCCGACCGAGCTACGCTCGATCGATCACCCAACTTCCGGTTCTGTGATATATCGAACGGTTGTCAATTTTTCGACGTTAAAATATAATGCGATTAACTCGCAGATCGTCGTTTCTCGAGGATAATCTCAAACGTCCTGTTAACGTGTGTTTTCCTTGCTTTTTTGCAGTGTACTGGAATTGCGAGAGGATGCCGAATACCAAGTTCAGTTCGACGCCGGAGTCAGGCGCATGGCTATCATGGTCTCTCTGTCGCCTGAGTTTCCACTGGAAAAGCCCGTACTCAGAGTTTCGCCACCGATTACGCATCCCTGGTGCAACGAGCACAGCGACATAACAAGCGCGCCCGGACTCTTGAACGTAAAAAGAAAAACTAACTTTATACGAATATAGATACGTATATAAGCTTCTTGCTTCTTGCTTCTTAAATGGCTTGGATTAACGCGTACGCAGATAATGAGTCATAAGCTCTGTATGGAAGTCTCCTTGCACGGAGTACGGAGTTCACCTCGGAGCTTGTGGCTGTGTCCCGAATAATCACCAATTAAATTTTGATCTACGCGGAAGATTTTACTCTATGTTGCTTGTCCATCGAAGACTTTGTTCAATACTTTGATGTTGGTAAAACAGTTTTTTCTAAAAAAAACTTTTTTGTAATAAAAATCATTTTTTAAGTCCAAAGTTTTTACTAATGACAATACATTTCCGAGAGACTTTATGGAAAAGAAATACATTTGTAATTGAAATTATTCAAATATTTCGATTGGAAAAGAAAAAGTTTTGAGCAGTTGAGGAAAATTATTCGGACTTGAATGGTTGAATAACGTTAGTCCGGCGAAATGGCATGTTGGGAAACATCTGCAGTTAGATGGGTTTGAGGGAGCACACATATGCGTCATTCGCACTTGTCGCTTCGTAGGAAGCCTCGGCAGTGAGAGCGTTGTTATAATGGATTTTAATTCAGTTCACAGTGCACAGCGATCTCGGCCGCGTTGTTCAGGCGATAATACGAGAATTTAGCAAGAATCCGCCTCAGCTGCAGGAGGAAATAGCTCTCGCGTCGTCCGGCACACACAGAGGTACTCAATGATAATTGAAATGAGATTGTTGATTTATCTAGAACGGCGCAGACCGTTTTATCTTTGAACATTTTTGAACTGTTTAAATTTTTCATACAATTTTTTTTTTTCAGACTTGCAAGGCAGAGCCTCGCCCTCTTACACGCTTCAACGTTATCCCGAGCTCCCGTCCACGTCATACAATTCGTATTACAACTCGCAATATCCTCTATTCTCATCGGCCAACAGAAACGCTTCCGCTTACGAGTTTAAATATAAAAATTCATGCATGACCGACGTTCAAGCATCACAATCGTACGGCGCCGGCTCGCACCATTCCAGCTACGTCGCCAACTCCGCCGGCAGCAACTCTATGCATAACGCGACTACCGCACAATACTCCTCGGATCGGCACGCGAAACCTTACATTAATTCGCACTACGTTAACGCGAATTACGTTCAACCGATGCAGAGTCAAGCGCAGCCGAACACACCGCAGAGTATTGTAATTCCGGAGCTCAACAATCTCACCAATGAGGAATTGAGAAAACTCGGTGAGGACGACGACTGCATGGACGACTTTTTGGAGAAACACACACAGCTCAGAGACTTGAACGCCTCGGTAGACGAGGGCATCGATACGGTGGAGAAAATTGCGAGTAAGTTGCATACGAGATATTCCATACCAAATCGACCTGCGTCTGACCCTTCGCGAAATCCTGGATTTGGCCCTCGATTTTTTGTATGATTGAACTAATTCTCAATAGCACTCAAATATATTTTTAGATTTTTTTCAGATTGTTTATACTTATTTATCATTGAAGAAACGAATTTATAGATCGACACGATCTCAAAACCTGAAAACATTCTCAAAAATCATTTATCACTTATAAGAATTTTTAGATTTGAGCCGAAGTTGCTCGGCGCCGCTTTCTCTTTATTTTCCAATTTTTTTTTCAAAATCATATAAAATTGTATAAAATCCAAAATGTGAAGGATCAGACTCAGATCGATTTGGTATGGAATACCTCACATACATTTTTTTCAGAAAAGAGATCGACGATATAAAATTGTTCTTCTTTTCTCCTCAATTTTTTGCAGCTGCAAATTTGACGAAGGAAGTCGAACTCAAAGAGCTACAGGACGAAGTGACCGCGAAGGTCGAGAAGGTAACGGTGCTCAAAGCCCGTTACGACAATCTTATACAACAATACAATAAACTTTCCGTCGCATTTACACCGGATCACATAAAGGAGTGCCTGAAAAGATCGGCGGACGAGAGTCACGAGGATAGTGAAAAGATAGCCGAGGATTTTTTGAATCGTAAGATAGACGTCGAACGCTTTCTGAGTACGTACATTGAGTGCCGAAAGCTCGGACAGGCGAGGCGCACGAAGGAAGAGAAGCTGGCTCATCAATTGAACGAACTTAAACGGGCCGGTTACTGATCATTACTGTGTAAAATTGGGGCTTTCTTTCTATGAAATTAAAGCCGAACAAAGCTGTAAATAATTATTTAGTTAAATTAAATAATGTCGACGCGTCCGCGCGATATCATCGATCGTTGGTTGGACGCGACGTAATTGCAGAACACTTGTTCCTCGGGATGCACAGAAACAAAAAAAAAACGAAGGTTCAACGATACGGCGCGTCGCGCGCCGTTGTTCTTAATCTGGTTTCAAATTAATTTGATAACGATCGTAATATGCGAATAAAACAAGTACTCGAAAAAAAGAAATCGTTGCGGCCGACTAAAATAATCATTTACGTAATACGCTCACGCTCTCCGAATCTCGTACATTCCAGTTCGAACAATGCAATTTAAAACGTATTAAAACATTATTTCTTACACATCGTGAGCCGCTTAAAGAAAATAACAAAAAAAAAATATATTAACGAACGCATATACACTATAACTACAGTGCCTATGGAAATACGAGCTCATTTCGATAAAGCTCTCGTGTTCGATAGCGCTATCGTGACAGTTTTAATATATCACAAAAAATATATATATATAAATCTGTCTTCTCGATATAGATAATAAACAATCGTAAGTGTATATCAAATTAATTTGAAACTTGTAAACTCCTCTGGGTAATTATAGATTTCTTAAATCATCGCTGTACGGATTAATCGATGCTGTTGTTGCGCTGTGAGATTTACCGCGTTATTATTGTCTGAACTAGCTACTTTTGTACCGTGTAAATAAATATATATTCAGGATTATAATTGAAAAGAAAGAAAAAAAAAGAATCCGCGACGTGTTGACGAAATTTCATCGATAATATAGTATAAATATAACTTAGTGCGTTGTGAGATTGTCCCGTGAATGTTCCTAATATTGTAAAATACAAGATAATATACAATTACAAAACCACAGCTACTCGATATGTTGATTGGCGACGATATTCGTTGGTATTTTCAAAGGACATTGCCGAACAGATTTTAAATGTACGGCGATCAGCAAACAACGAAAAGTGTATGGCATTTTACTTATTGCGCTCTTCTTTTTACTTTTCTTTGCCTCTAGTGCGAAAAAAAGTAACCGCAAGTTACTCCTTCGTCGATGCTGGAACATTGTACTACAGTCTCGCAGGATCGTTGTATTATTGTATGATAGATAGATTTTCTGGTTAAATATACACGATATTTATACTGAAAAAAAGTCTCCAAAGTATCTTGTTTAAAGCAAAAATAGGTGAAATCGTAGTAAGAAAATTTAGCCGCGAAAATTTTAGTTAGTCGACTTTGTATATTTACAATTATTCGTCCTATCTATATTATATCGTACAAACATGCACATTCTCATAATACGAAACGACAATATAAAAATAGTTTAATATAACATGTATATAATTCTTAGGTGATCAAGTTGATTTGGTCTGTTTGAGTTGATGCGCGTTGATCCGTGTAGACGGTGCGAACAATAATTTGCTCGTTCTGATTTCAATCGATTAGTTACGATAAC
Organism: Amblyjoppa fuscipennis; assembly: GCA_963575735.1. Taxonomy (NCBI): domain Eukaryota; kingdom Metazoa; phylum Arthropoda; class Insecta; order Hymenoptera; family Ichneumonidae; genus Amblyjoppa; species Amblyjoppa fuscipennis. Next base: position 4,416,594 of record OY754495.1, on the reverse strand, counting down.
GAATGAAGTTAGAATTTTTTTCAGTGCTTGTCCTCTCGTCCATCTGGCGATCTCGTCTACGGATCTACAAACGAGATCATGATGTAGCGTGTACCCTTCGTTACTTTCAGTCCTTCGTGATAGTGCGTCAGTCGTCCGGGATGCATCAGCATCCAGCCGGGCTTGGTATCGATTACGGAACAATTGTACCGGATGAAACGACAACCGCCGCCTTCGTAGTCGACGCCGACTTTGTTCAGCGCAATGTTTATCGTGTAGGTCGAAGCGTCGTGATGCGGCCTGAGGGAGGGTTGTTCGTCCGGTCGGTAGCGCACCATGAAATTGAGAAGGGAACGCGGTGGCTGTGAAAATAAACGAAACGTTAATTAATCAATATTCCCAATCAACAAATTACAGTTGTTATTGTGCTTGTAAAAAAGATGTATTAATTTTCGTGAAATGACACTACGATTTGAAAGGTGTATTAAAGTGTGCGAATAGCCTTTCTCGAGACTTGATAATAATAATAATAATAATAATAATAATAATAATAATGCCGAAACTAAAAAACCATTAAACTTCCTTTATCGGAGCATTTCGGAGTCTTACATAATCGAAATAGCCGTCATAAACGTGCTGTTGAAGGGGCGACACGAATTCCTTGAGAAACTTTAACCATGTCTCCTCGTAATCGACTTGATTCATGTGAATGTCGCGGGTCGGTACGGCTTCGTAACCGGTAGATAGTCGTGGATCCTACAAAATATGTATGGCATGCTTAGTTTTGTTGCTTTTTGTGTCTTACATCGTGCACGTATCCGAGGAAGACGAGCTCCTGGAGTGGCCTGACAAACTCCTTAAGGAAATAGAGCCACTGGGGCTCGAAGGCAACTTGATTCATGTGAATATCACGAGTTGGCACGTTTTCGTAACCACCTTGTATTCTTGTGTCCTGTTGATAAAATTATCATTTTTTCCATCGCGTTACGGGTGGTGCAAAAAAAACAAGGCCGATTGTCCGTCGTGCAAAAAATTTTAATTGTTCGAACGATTGAGCAAAGCAGAGTTGGGCAAAATACTAGAAAATACTGAAAATAGAAAATACAAAATACTTTTTGTACTTAAATTGGTAAGTACTTCGTTTGAGTACTTTCTAAAATGCATCGTAAAAATCAATGATATTTCAATTTGTTTGCATGGCAAATTTATGATTTTTTAAACATTTGACCCTTGAAGTTTACTTCACACTTACATATTTAGCATTCGGTATCTGAAATTTTCTTTTTTTTAAATTTCAATCTAATGATTTGACTTTGTACTCTCAACTTCTCATGAAAATTTGGTATTATTCAGGATTGTACACCAGAATTTCATTCTTCCTTCACATCTGTCATTTGACATTTTGGAATGAGATTTTTCAAAAATGTTACCATCTTCCAAGTATTTCGGCTCCGGTTATCGGCGCTATCATTCTTAAAATTCGAATGTGGAGGTGGGTGCAAAAATATTTTGTATTTTATATTTAATTAGTGCAAAAGGTAGATTAAATACCCGAGAACTATTTGAGTATTTAAAATATGGGTTTAAAATACCTAAAATATATCATGTATTTGAAACACAGCCCAGCTCTGGAATAAACCCATTCGCGACAAGATACTCACTTTGTTGGATCCATCGGACCATTGACCGAAGGCCTCTACGAGTTCAATCAGCTCTTTAGCGAATCTTGCGCTGACGATGGGGAACCAGTAAACATCAGGACAAGGCTGAAACGAGCGTCAACGTATTGTAACAAATTTCCCATTTACCGCGCCATTCAACGAGTTACGATTTTTTTTTTTAAATCGCCGTTTACCTGAACAGGTGTGTTGTTGGGATGAAAATTGCCGGTGTAATTTTCATGAATATAACGCTTCTGCCAGTCAAATTTGTTGTTAAAAATCTCGAACATATCGGGATTGGTGCGTTTCGTGTTGTAATCATCGGCATTGACGAGATGTCCGAATTCGAGCCTGTTGCTGACGTACATGAAGACATTGTGGTATCTGTTACTTCCGGCGAAAGCCATGTCCGTGTCCGAATCGCCGTCGACGTACGATGGTCTCGTCTCCGGATTTCTTATCACAGTCGCGTTTATCAGGTAACAATTCGTGATGTACGGCACGTTCCACAATCCCCTGGAAATTTAAGAAAAATGAAATTTACAAAAAAAATGAAATTTGCATTAGTTTCTTCCTTTTTTTTTTCACGCATCGTGAATGTTTAATTTTCAAACTGGACTGTCTCAATGAACACATATATCGCTGCAATAAAGTACTAAATCAACCCTGCGCCGAGTAGTTAAGTTGTTTTGAAATGACTCGGCTCTTCAATGTTTGGCAAGTAGCCAGTCTCCGGCTGTGATTCGCCCGATGAGCATGGTGGCAATGGGTTATGCATAATTATCCAATTGAGATTCATATAACTCTGACACTATAGAGAGGCTTGCGTTTCCATCGAGCTTGGCCCATTCATGTTTTAGGCTGTTACCGACAGGCCAGTTTCTACTCTACGCTCCCCGTTCGAACGCGCGAAAGTGTTTCAATATCGTTATATGCCGTTTATCTAAACGGTCAGTGGATATACTATTATATTTCTAGTACCCTACGTTGCATATATCAGTGTTATCATCGAGGTAGTCACGATTTCTATTATGGCTAGAACGTTTCGCAACTACGATCAACGAATCCACTCGCTACGCGAAACGTTGACCCGTAGAATTATTTATTCAATTTTTTTTTTTTTTTAAATATAGAAGTGTCTCATTAATGTATTTTTTTTCTTATTGTCTATTTTGTTTTGTTTTTTTTTTTTTTGCAGATCAAATGAAGAGACGCTGGCTATTCTACTTGTTTCTGATGCTAGCAATATTTTGGATAAGCATCGAAGGCGCGAAAATCGGCGGTGGACGCGGAAGATTCAGAGGCGGTAGAGGCAGATTGGGAAGCGTCGGAGCTCCAATTCTGATTCCGAGCCGCAATCCCGCGAGTGCTGTTTACTACGGGAATAAAGACGTGAGTCAAGAGCAATAATTGCTCGTAAAAGATTATTGAGAAACAGAGGAAATTAATGAAGAGAGTTTGCTATCGCAGGGAGCGACAATCGTTAAGGCGTCGCACTTCGAATTGGATTATATGCTCGGAAGAAAAATAACGTTCTTCTGCATGGCTCGAGGATATCCGAGGCCCGAGATCACATGGTTCAAGGACGGAATCGAGCTCTACCATCACAAATTTTTCCAGGTACGTTGACTAATGTGATCGATCGATCTAGTCAAGAAACTAAATTAAAAATGAGAATGAGAAGTTATCGGAAGATGTAATCCGTAATATTTTTTTTTTACGGAAAATATGTATCTTTTTTTCAGGTCCACGAGTGGCCCATTGGAAACGACACGATGAAGTCCAAAATGGAAATCGATCCGGCGACGCAGAAGGACGCTGGATACTACGAGTGCCAAGCCGACAATCAGTACGCCGTCGATCGCCGGGGTTTCAGAACAGATTATGTTATGATATCGTACTAATTTTCGAATCGGATACCTAAAAAAAAAAATATATTTTAGAAAAAAAGATTATAACAATAGTACAAGATATCGCCTATAAAGACGGTCAAGTGTCACTATCGATAGTAGTCGCGAGCTTCGTTATTAATTTTTTTAAGGGACACTTTTCGCAGTAAGTTTCATCTGGTCAGTTGACACATCGCGTTTTGAGTTTCTAAAAAGTAAGAGAAAATATACACAAACTTTTTATCAGCCATTACACGGTAAAAAAAAAAGTGCCGTTCATGTAACAAACATTTCTTCTCCACGACGTTCTTCTCCTTATGATTTTACAATTGTTTGTCGTGAAAAAATATGGTTTCTGAAAGAAGAATAAAAAATGATAGAATTGATGAGAAAAAAAAATGGTGTGACCTTTGCGAATAAATGTTTGTCGTGTGTACAAATATTATTTCTTACTGTGTATGTTTCCCTTCCGCCGACGACAGTTCGATGTGCAGCGATACAAGACCGGTCGTGATTATTCAATAAAGCAATGCAAAACCGCTCATCCACTTACGACGTACTTTGTAGCTCTGTATGATCCATATGTAGCGACGCAAATAAAAGCTTACAGTTCCCCTAGCTTCCTTCTATTACTTAATAATTAGAATCGTTCGAGGGTGATATGCTTGGAGCATTCGAAGCTCGCAGCTCACGGAACATTGGTGTGTCGCATTTGCGCTAAATTTTCCAGCAGGTAGCAGTTAAAAAAAAAACAAAAAATTCTTCTCCCTTCGTATTGCTTTGACTTCTTTTTAAAAAATGCATTTTTCATTAGCCGATCGAAGCAAGTTCGTTAAATAATAATGATCCAATTATCGGTCAGATATCAATCGATTGTAGTGCAGTGTTGTCCACTTCACGATCCGCGCACCGTGAAAATTATTGATCGGTAACATTTTCCGTAGCGAGTCCGTCGAAGCTTTTTGCGAGTACGTCAGTGGAAGATTTTTCAGGATCTTTATGTGATATGTATATGCAGTCTGGGTGCTCTGATGGTATCAGCTATAAGTCTGTAATAGATAGGAGAGGACACTAGGGAGAGTAATGAGTAGATGCCTGTTCAGTTACATTGGCTCTCTGTGTCATCATCGAACGCTGTCTGGCCGTGGTGAGTGTGTACTGCGTTTTTTACCCGTCGAACACTACAGCTCGTATCCTCGAAAATTTCACCAACGCATCTCTAATCGTCTGTGAATTTGTTTGTCGAAACGTATGTAACGAAAATTTAAAATTCACGTGTACGCGCCACCGAAGCGATTTTTTTTTTGTTTTTTGGTATAACGACCGAACCGATTTTTTTTCGACCGACAGTCGTTCAAAGAGGTTTTCGTACAAATGTTTCAGAACAATATGCGTCGACTAGTGAGCGTCGCACTCCTTCTGGCAATACTGCTGTTGACCGGCCAGGAGATTTCTGGCAGGCGAGGAAGAGCGAGAAGCAGAAGCAAATCTCGCGTGCAAATTGGCCTACCAATCACCGGGAAATACAGAGATCCGGAGAGCGACCAGTACTACAATAATAACAACGTGAGACTTTTTTTTTGTTAACTCTACGCCGTACTCTACTTTCGTTTTTCTTTCTTTTTTCGACAGTCATTTTTCAACGAATTCTCGTTGCAGGGTGCTAAAATACTGTTGGCATCGCATTTCGATTTGGAGTACGTGCTGGGACACAAAATTGCTTTTCTCTGCGTCGCACGAGGAAACCCACGACCGCACATAACATGGTTTAAGGACGGCAACGAAATTTACTCGCATCTCTATCTGCACGTTGGTTGAAATTACAGTTTTTTTGTTTTATCTACAATACGAATCACGCGACACACTCGAACGAATACCTCTTCACCTTTTCGTCTTTCGTTCGAGCACTTCACAGCTATGCTTTTTCAAGTCACCCTACCTTTGTAAATTTACATTTTTCATCATAGTTTCACGTTTCTAAATTTTTATTTTTCATCATAGTTTTACTTTTGTAAATTCCTATTTTCCATGAGTTTTTAATTTATTCATGTTATATTTATTATTCATCGTGTAATTATTTTTGCTGCTCTTTGCTTTATACGCATCGCTGTGACTTTTTGAGCGCGGTGACCTCAGCCTTGGCCCAGGCCACGAATGATCGACTGTATCGATGTATTTTTTTTAGGTCCACGAATGGCAGATGGGACCGGAAAAAGTGAAATCAAAACTGGAGATCGATCCGGCTACGCAGATGGACGCCGGTGTGTACGAGTGCACGGCGGACAACATGTACAGCATCGACCGCCGATCGTTCAAGACAGACTTCTCGATCGCCTTCGACTAGACCCGAAGTTCCGGTGGCGATAGTTACGTTCTTTCCCCCGCAGTTTCGATGTTATCCCAACGAAAGATCAGACGCAACGCTTGTAGATCAAGACTTCCGAATAATCTTCTCAGTCGTTCATAACATTATTGACGTTTCTAGATTTTCTACGTATTTGTTGTTATGACTATCTTCGGTTGTATATCAATGTAGATCACACGCAAGCGTGTAATAAATAGAAATCGTTTATCGGTAAAAGTTCGTTGTACTGACTCACCGGCGCTTGTTTTCGATTATGTCCATGTAGTCGGAGCTACGAGCGTAGAATCCGTTGTCGGCGATCGCGCCCCAGAAGTTGCTCCACGTTTCGTAAGGCCGGACGAGCATGGGCGCCACGATTCCTCGTTGCTGCTCGACGAGAAGTTTCAGCGCGTGCTCGTTGTCGAGATGGGACAGAGAGTCGATGAAAAAGTAGCCCGAGCAATCTTTTAGCAGGCAGTAATCCCTGGACGAAACGAAATATACATGTTAGTAATAAAATCGTAGCGTAGTAATAAAATCATCGCGGTCTATTTTACTATTACTAACATGTAGTAATAAAATATTACTGACATGTTAGTAATAAAATATTACTGACATGTTAGTAATAAAATATTACTGACATGTAGTAATAAAATAGACCGCCAAATTGTTTGTGCCGGAGGATAAATAAAGCTTACATCGCCAAGCTCCTAGCGGCCGATGTTTTCATTTTATCGTCAGGCATTATCCGCTTGACGCTCCTGTATTCGCCGCCGTGTTTCTCGACAAAGTTGGCGACGAGTTTTTCGTGATACTCAGCGGCGTTGTAGACGAAGAGATGGAGCTTAGATTTTGGATAAGACTGCTCGTGGATCTTCGTGAAAAATTCCTCGAGAAAAGGCGTCGGGCCGTCGACGAAGACGGCGATGAGAATCGTCGGCCAAGTTTCGGTCTTGTCCTTCGGCAGATCGACCGAGTCGTCCCAACAATTGAGACATCCGTCTTCGCTGTTCCACGCACTCGCCAAATAATTTCCCAGCGAGTTGAGTATTAGCTTGCTGTTTCCGTTTCCGTGGGCTATTAACGGTATCGTGTCGTAAGCGGTGTTCTGCAGGTAAGCCTCATTTCCTTTGAACTCGAGAGCGACGTCGGCTGAAACAATCGTTCCGTAGGCTTTAATTACTTCTCACGTCCAAAGTTCGCCGAGGGTGTCACGAGGGATTCCAGAAATCGGCGGGTAAATGAACATATGGTTCCCGACTATTCTGTCATATTACCGATTACTTTCGTAGTTTCGGCAAGAATAAAAACATGGGCAGGACAAAGCTCCAGCTTGGTGGGCCGCGTTGAGGGAAAACCCGGAAAGTCAGGGAAAAGAAACTTGGGAAATTTTCGAAAAAAAGAAAGTAAATATTAATATAACAATCAGGAATTTTCATTTGCAATCATTAATTTTTAAAAAAAGAAGTCATTAGAAGTTTGGTCAGGGAACATTTTTAATTGATCAGTGAAAAGTTAGAGAAATGTCAGAGAATTGTTTTCCAAGGGAAAAACGGTCACCATGTCCAGATACATCCATCGGTCACTCATACGTAGTAACTCTAAGTGTGAGTGTCGGATGTATATAGCTGCAGTCCATGTTTACATTCTCGGCGAAACGCGACGAAGCTCCGATACCAGAAATCGAACCTGAGAACGGCTCTACCGGTACAGGTTTTTCGAAATTTCCGTGCTCGTGGCAGAAATCTCATGGCAAATGCGACACAGACGGACAAGTCGGATGTAGTCGCAAGGTTACTGGTTACTGAACCGGGCCGACCCTGTATAGACGCAGAAGGATGCCTGAGAACGGGGAAAAATGCAAAATTAAAAACAAGATTAAAAAAAAGATTACCGATTGCGTCGTAGAGATTCTGAAATATCTCCGATCTGTGGTCGAGCTTTATACTGTGCTTCTCGCGCAGTTTACTGTCGAGATAGAACTTCGTGTAGTACAATTGATCGTCGTCCGTGTCGCTTATCTCGGTGCTGTACAAAAGCTCGTATAAATCGCTGGCGTATCCCATGAATCCTCCGGAGTTCAAGTACGGATATCCCCGACTGACGGAAGGGTACTTTGCGGCCAGCGTTCTGTCCGGCCAGCAGCTCTTTTCGGCGCCGAACAATACACGAGCGTTCGTGGCCTTGAATTTTTCTACTATCGCGTCTAAGCCACCGAGGAACACCACATCGTAACTGTGAACAGAATCGTTAATTGGAAAAAGTCGTAGTCTTTTTTTTTTTCTGGAGCAAAGCGTGTGAAAAAATACGATCTTCTACCTGTCTGTAAACAACACTATCCTGTCCTTGTCGTCTTTGAATCCTTTCAATGCCTTCTTCAGCAAATTCACCTTGTAACCACCGCCCATCCCCCTCATGTTTCCTCCGCTCCATGGCTCGCCGAGACCGAGCACTTTTAGATTGTCGTAAATTCCGTATACCTCGGTGGATCTCAAGTATCTCTTGTAGCCGTCGGTCTCGTTCGAGGCAATCGTGAAAACGACAGCATCTGCAACAAGATAATACGAATATTGTCGACTTATAAAATTAGTTTTTATAATTTTAAATTAATTGCGCTTCCTCGTAGAGGACGCTTTGTTTTGCAAGATAGAATAATGTGAAGATTGCATCGGAGTTTTCAAAATATTCCGAAACATCGAAAAATCAGATTTAGATAAAATGATTTTCAATTTCTTCACAAATGGTGGTTCGCTCCCTTTTTTCGCACTATTTTTTTTAGTTGTCTGTTTGAAAACGATTATACGGATGGAATTTTAATGTCCATTGATCCATATTTTATTAGGTTCGATCGTTCAAATTTTATGCAATTTAGAATTTCTTAAATTTCGTGACAAATCAGTACTTTAGTTTGGACTCGAAAATTAGGTCTTGGCTGCTTTAGCCCATAGATAGGATATGGGCTAAATATTCTAATCGTTGAATTTCATTTCATGTAACGGAAATTTGTGTATAAAGCGAACCACAAAGTATTATAACCCAGTGATTTGCAACTCACTGAAGCATGAGACTTTGCGTCGTTGAATTTAATTAATTAATTGGAGTACTACCCGCCTATTCCTGCCCGAGAGCGTTCCTACTCGAATTGGGACATCGTTACCGTCGTACGAGCTCACGTTGAGTGGCAAGTCGTTTAATTTTTTATTCACAGAGATATAAAAATTCTGTAAGAAGTTGTCATGTTTCAGTCAGAGCTGGGCAGTATTTTAAATAGATGATCTATTTTTGGATATTTTAACTCGAACAATTCTTGGGTATTTAAATTTACTTTTTGCACCAATTAAGTCTAAAATACAAAATTACAATACAATAAAATACAACCAACAACATATTGAATGGCAAATATAGAAAAGTGTCAGATTTAAAAGGGCATCGGATGTGAGACTAATAAAAAAAAGTTTCAGGTGAAAATAATGACAAATTTCGAATGTGAAAAGAAAATTTAATGTCAGGTGTGAAATTTAATTAGGAAAAATTAAATTAAAATTTCACCGATTTTTACGACCTATTTTAGGAAGTACTTAAACGAAGTACTTATCAATGTATTTTTTAAGCACAAAAAGTATTTTTTATTTAAAATCCATATAGTATTTTGTATTTTCAGTCTTTGTTAGCATTTTTCCCAACTCTGGTTTCAGTTATACGAATTAGTCATCTATTCAGCGTTTTTTTTTTTTTTTTTTCATATCTCAGAGCAGATAAACACATTACAGAGATGTACGTGGAAGTTGCTCGAGAATGGGCGCGTGAGCGTCACCATATCCGAGAAGCGAGGCTGAACCCGTTGGCGTAACGCACAGCTGATTATGTCATCTTGAAAAGCAGTACCGGAGACGCCGCGGCGCGTTCGATGGACGTTACGCGGACGCTCTGTGTTCTCCTTCGTCCCTTTGCGACTTTACGCCACGCGCGCATTTCGGCGCCGTTATACCAGTCTCCGGTCGAGATTGCTACAGAGATGAAGGAGAGGCTCGAAGCTCCGTTACCCACCCGCGTTGGTATCCGCGAAGCCACACATATAGAATCCCACAAGCGAAACACCGAACCCCCATGCTTATTCGACCGGCGCCGGTACTGCAGCCAACTGCAGTACCGACCGGCAATTATTAAGAAAATAAATACTTTTTTGTAATCATACAAAATCATAATCAGTAAAATCCTCGATTCACTCATTTAAATCAATTTGTTTCAACCCGTAACTTTTAACGAAAGAAAGACTTTTTTTAATCACGCAAAATCGTCGTTTAAATCATTCAAATTAATTTTTTTTTTTAAACCCCAAATTTTCAACGAAAGAAGCACTTTTTTTAATCATTCAAAATCATCTTCATTAAAATCATTTAAATCAATTTTTTTTTAACAACATAATTCCTTCAAGCTGTAAGAATTTTGTGCTCTGCGGAGTCCTCTAATTATACACTACTTTGTCTCAAAGAGTATAATTTACGCTTACGAGCATCGAACCGCTGTGGCAATGCTCTGGTGAAAAAAAAGTACTAATGTTTTTTCGCAGATAGTGGGTGGTGGCCCGACACCCAAGATTTCTGTACTTTCTTTCGCACGTATATTCGTCGTTCCGGAGCATTGAACCTTCAACTTAAAAAAAAAAAAAAAAAAAAAAAAAAACAGTGTGTAATGAGTTTAGGATGAGTTTGCGCCCTCGATACAGATAGTTTACTCCTTATCGTGGGGCATCCGCTACCGACACAGCGTGACCGAAAATAAAGACCTCTCACTCCCCTTTCTCTCGTTATTCTTTATTTTTTTTTTTTTTTTTGCTCCTCGTTCTTTTTCCCTCCCGCTGTTTCGTAGTCTACGTGATAAATGCAAACGGCGTTATGGGTTCCCGGTGGCGATAACCGGTGAACTCGATAATACCGGAAATAGACTCTTCGAAATATCAGCACAAAAACACTATTAGAATCTCGATTACTAACGAGAGTTGGGCGAAATATTTAAAAATACTGAAAATACAAAATACGAAATACTATTTGTATTTTACATAAAAAATACTTTTTTTTTGCACTTAAAAGACATTGATAAGTACTTCGTTTGAATACTTCCTAAAATACGCCGTGAAAATCAATGAATCTTCAATTTAATTTCTTTTTTATCCGACGCTTTTCTATATTTGCCGTTCAATATTTCGTTTGCATTGCAAATGTAAGGTTTTTTTTTACATTTGAAACTTGAATTGCACTACACATTTGATATTTAGCATACGGATTCTGAAATTTTCTTTTTTTTTTTTTTAATTTTAGCATTATTTACGTTTGTACATCAGAATTTCATACTTCTTTCACATCTGTAATTCGGCCTTTTGCAATGAAAATTTTCAAAAATTTTACACAACACTTTTATTCCTTTCATCAAAATCTTCCAAGTACTTTGGCCCTGGATATTCACACGATAATTCTTAAAATTCAAATGTGTGGGTGGATGTAAAAATGTTTTGTATTTTGTACTTAATTGGCGCAAAAAGTACTTCAAATACAAAAAAAGTATTTGAGTACTTAAAATACCTAAAATAATATAAGGCGTTTCAAACACTAACCAGCTCAGTTACTAACCAATCGTAGTATTCCCGTCGTCTGTAATTTGACGAAAGCATAAATAGCCGCCTTTCGATAAAAATTTCATTCTACGTAATGGCTAACGGTAGTCGGGTTCTTAACAGCAACCGCGGGCGAATCACGACGAACCGACGACGATTGTTGGGTACGAGATATTAGACTTTGCGATTTAAAACGATTGTTATTCGCGGTAATTCGACGCGACCCAATCTGCAGCTTTCTCGGGACCGTTGCATCCTCCGAAGGATGCTAATGAAAAAGAAGAAAACTGTGTCACGACAAAAAAAATAAAAAATAATAATAAAAGCACAAAACACAAAAAAAGAACAAAAGATTCCGGTTTACGCGTTTGCGGCACGGAATTCGATCGATGGCAGTGGCAATGCGTGAGGGAGAAAAACACAATAAAAAATCGTCACACGCAAAGTAACTGTTGACTGTCTCCACACGCGACTTCAAGAATCAATATATAAATATATATGTATATCGAACAATGGTATATAAATTGTGTGATTTACCGGCGTCCTTTGTCGAAGTCGTTGCTTCGCCGGCGACGCAGCACAGGACGATAAAACTCAGTAATCCGAGAGTCCTCATCTCTCTCTCTCTCTCTCTCTCTTTCTCACGTGCCGGGCAAAAATCTCGGCGAGACGAAAAAGCCTCGAGAATGGTCCAGCCTCTAACTGAGAGTCGTATCGCACGAGTGTATGTGTGTCTCGTTGTCAAGCGGCGCGACAGGACTCAGAGCAACCGCGTCCGAAAGCGAAGTGTGCGCTTCGAGCGGTCCACAACACTCGTCGCGCACTCGCCCGACGTCCCTGCACGACTGTACCAGCGGAGCGTTTTTCGCTACTGCCCTCGCTGAAAACGTTGGGCCGACGTCCACGGGCGATTCTACGATAGGTTACCGAAAACGCGAGTGTGCAATCTCGATTGGACGCCGCTCTTCGATCGCTCTCAGTCGACTTTTATCCCGAATATTCTCTTTCACATTACGAGACCGATCCATCGACCGCAGAACGCTCAATGAGTTTCTGCATTTTTTATTTGTACCTTGAGTACGATCTGCGAGAGGAGCGCAGCATCCCACGCGTTGTCGCGCATCATCGGCTGAACTCCGGTTCTTGCCGGACAGTGCAAAGGCAACTCGAGCGTTTCTCACACGAATGTGTGCGATATGATTTTTGGATTGCGAGGAAATAAAGTTTCACGAGGAAAATCGATCAACAGTAAACGTGATATGAACTCGTGGGTCGTCGGAGATGTTAGTCGTTAAGCGTGTCGTTCGAACTAGAGCCGGGCAGTATTTTAAATACATGACATACCTTACGTATTCTGAATATTCAAATACTTCTCGGGTATATTAAGTACTTTTTGCGCCAATTAAGTATAAAACACTAAATATTTTGATACCCACCTCCACATTCGATTTTTAAGATCGATCGTGCGAATATCCGAAGCAAAAATACTCAGAAGAACAGAACGAAATAATGTCGTGTAAAATTTTTGAAAATTTTCATTGCGAAATGCCGTATGACTAAACTTAAAGAAGTAGCAAATTCTGATGTACTACTGAGTATTGATCGATTTTCATGCGATCAGTTGAAAATCGATCGAGTGTGAAAAAAAAATGTCAAAAGTGGAATTTAATTAGAAAAAATTTAATTGAAACTTCATTGATTTTTACGACGTATTTCAGCAAACACCCACGAATTACTTACCAATATTTTAAGTACAACAAGTATTTAGTATTTTCAGTATTTTGTTTAACTTCGATTCGAACGATGCGTTATCGCAAATCACAGATATTATGCGGAAAACTTAGCGCCTAAAAGATCCATGAAATTTACCTCGAACCTCGCTCGGAATGGATTCCTTAAGTAAATCGAGCACGTTGGACGTTCGACCGGTCCACTCTCCGGGACGACGGTTGCCCGAACAGCTGTTTTTCGTAGCGTCAGAGTCCGCCCCTGGTCGACGAATACTCTCGCACGTGCTTTCGTATTCTTCGCCGTTGGAAACATCGGCGATCTGCACGATGACGCGGACAAAGAATGCAAGAGACAAAACACTTCTCGCATTCATGTTTTATCGGGAGATGGAAACGGTGCAAAGGACAATCCACAGGCAGTCACACCCGTTGACACAACGCTACGTTTGCTGTTGATGATCTTTTCTTATTGCATTCGTAAACGTGCGACAATAGTTTGCGCTGTTGTGGCAAAACCACCGGGAGCGAAAACCGCAGCCTGTCGAGCCGAGGATCGAACGGGTACTGGAACTGGCCGTACGAAATTCGTGTTTTATACACAGAGAAAGCGTGAAGTCGAATCAAAGTTTTTTTTTTTTTTTTTTCGTCAGATATCGAAGATAAGAAATGGATCAGCGAAGCATGCAAGAGCGGCGAGGCGACGATTTTCTATTCCGGGTTTGCTACGCCTCGGGCTGGATCGAATCTTCACGGTTTGATGTATCGATGCTCGATCAATATCATCGAATCCCAGCTGGATTGTTCGACTTTTTTTCACGAACAACATTCTCAAAGCTTCATCACCCCAACGGAATTGAGGCGACCGCCGGCAGATCACAAGTAGATATTGAAAGGTTTCAGAAATATTTTTTTTGTAAGTATTGAAAATATTGAAATGTTTCAAAAAGACTTTGGGAAATATTTTTTTGTCCGCTCATAAATCTTACATTGAAATGTTTCAGAATTGTTTGTTTTTTTGTTTTAGATTTCAGCGAATCATCGACGATTGCATCACCGTGCCATTTTCATATATTTCAAAAATATTTCGCAAGATTTGAAAGATTGAAAATATTTCCAAAATTATTTCAAAATATTGCGTGCTATATGGGGCGAATCTTTAATCGTGAATCTTCACGCTTTGATATATCGATAAATATCGTTCGAATCTCAGCTAGATTACTCTTCGGCCGGAGTTTTTTTTTTTTTTTTTTTTTCATAACAAATTTTAAACCATCTGCTTTACGCGTTATATTTTTTAGCATAGAGTCTAACATAAGATGAGCGTTTCTGTTTAAAAAAAATAATAATATTAATAGTAATTGCGTGCGTCGTCCGTATCTGCGTTTTGTTACGATCAGCGCGATCGGTATCTTTATAATAAGAAACTAATCGAGTTAGTGGCTAGATACAGAGACGGCTCGAGCTAATGCCCAGCAAACAGGATTAGACTGATTTAATATGATTTACTAGGGCAGTAGTCGCCAGTGCGGCTTCCTCCAGCATTTCGACGAGGAAAATTCAGTGAACGGTCATCCCCGCTCGTCGATGATCGCCAGTCGGTTTTCCATTGATTTCAACGAGCAAGAGCCATCGTTCGACTTTAGCCGCAACGAATAAATTGCCAAAAAAACATTTGAATAATGGGAAAGGAAGATCCGGAAATCACCGCCCTCAAAAAGGAACTCGAGGATCTAATAAGCAAGTGTCAGGTTCGTAAAGACGTGAAAGTATAAAAGAAATAAATTTCGCACATCTTGTACAATGGCTCTATTGACTCGTAACCGCTGCGTTTATGTTTGCACAAACGTATAAAGGAGGATCAAAAGAAGCAACAAGACACGAAATTCGAGGAGGCCTGCGGGAGTGTTGCCGATGCGCCCAAGGTTAAGCTATCTACGAAAAAACTGTTGAAAGGTCACATAAACAAAGTCAATTCCGTGCACTACAGTGGCGACAGCAGGTGAGCGATAACATCGTTCTCTAGCCTTTTTTTTTGTAATACGTGCTGTTCGGTGTGAGGAAAAAAAGTTGGTGCTCGTCGAGCGTGTAGAATGACCCAAATTTGACCTCTGCCAGTCCCTGCGCGAACGCGAGAGCTCTGATAGTAGAGAAATCACGAATCGAAGCTTTTCGTGATTTTAGAGGCGCCTTCAATCTCAGACTCGTTTGTTATTGATATAAATAAATCGTATACCATAAAAAAAAAAAAAGTTAGAAACTCTTGCAACTTCGTACAAGTGTACACCGCGAATATGTAACAGTTGCTTTATTGACGGATAAAAAAAAGAGTTGACGTTGAATTCGGATAACAGAACTGTGAACCTGTTTTAAGCGATATAGCGCGATATACATATAGAAAAAAAAATGCAGTAAGCACATTTTTTTTTATAATTACGATATATCTGCGAGGTATAACGTGATACGTGTATTTTTATAACATTTTACGGTAACTTCAAACCTTCTTCACGACATTCACAATTTTCGTTTGGCGCACAAACGTTTTATGATTTTTCTTAGTGTCAGAGATCGTTGATTTGCCAACATCATACGAGCGCGCTAGCGATGTCTGGTGTTTTCCTTATAGAGTTCCGAAAGAATTTCTAATTTTTTTTATGCTTACGCTTGGAGGCGGAAGGACTGGACGTTAATGTTACAAATCACTAAACTACGAGACTAGTAGATTAACGCCAGTAAACATTGAATACGCGTGTATTTATTTGCTCAATTTGAGAAACTAATAAAAACTGCGTATACAACTGACGTGAATGCACGGCTTCTTGTTTGTAGCGCCCAACAACGTAAGGCCAAGAGAATTCGTGCAACAGTTCGAATAGTAGAAACTATCCGAGTCGGCAGCAATTCGGAAAATCAAGGTTCTACTTTACATATTTTCGATCTGTTAATAAAGCAACTACATATTTTGCGGGGTGCACTTGAACGACGTTGCGAACGTTTCTTACTTTATTGCAATGTGCGATTTATGTCTGTTGTAACGAACGAGTCTACGATTGAACGGTCTACGATCGAAGGCGTCTCAAACTTTTAATCTAGTTCTAACGATGATCTTTACTCGCAGGCACTGCGTGACAGGATCGCTGGATGGAAAGTTGATAATATGGGACTCCTGGACCGGGAACAAGGTTCAGGTTATCCCGTTGCGATCCGCTTGGGTAATGTCGGTCGCGTTCGCACCGACCGGAAACTTCGTCGCCTGCGGCGGTATGGACAACATGTGTACGGTATACGACGTAAACAATCGAGACTCGACGGGCTCGGCGAAGATAACGCGCGAGCTTTTGGGATACGAGGGATTCCTATCGTCCTGCCGATTCTTCGACGACAAGACACTGATAACCGGCTCGGGAGACATGAAGATGTAACGTTGCTGTTACGTTAAAATTCGGCGATAGAAAACAATCACCGACTGCAAAACGCTATCGATTTTGCAGATGCATGTGGGATCTCGAGTCGGGCAGAAAGACTACTGACTTTGCGGCCCACGCCGGAGACGTGGTCAGCATCAGTCTCGCACCAGATGGCAACACTTACATCACCGGCTCCGTCGACCGAACATGCAAGCTCTGGGACGTCAGAGAGGAAAAAGCCAAACAAACTTTCTTCGGTCACGAGGCCGATGTTAACTCAGTCTGCGTGAGTTCTTCGCCCCGATATCAATTATTATTGGTTGACGGAATGTTTAAATGTTTTTTTTTTTCTTTACTCGACAGTATCATCCTTCCGGCCAAGCATTCGTGACTGCCTCCGAGGACAAAACCGCACGTCTGTGGGATCTCAGATCGGACCAACAATTGGCCACTTTTAAACCCCCGTCCTCAAATCCCGGCTTCACATCATGCGGTCTGTCGCTCAGCGGCAGATTTATACTCTGCGGAAGCGACGACAATTTTATCCACATATGGGACACGCTGAAGGGACAACACAACGGTAAATTTTCGAGCACTCTGCAGTATAAAGAAAAAAAAATTACTCCGAAAAATTTATATACAGGACAGGAAGTTTTGCGCATGGACCGATAATCGAATTAACTGAATCGATTAATTTTAATACATCGATGCATGCGTAAAAAAATCCATGATTTTGTATATTAATTTTTTCAAAATTTGTTGACAGTGTAATTAATCCTGTGGCGGAGTTGTGGTCGAGGATTCATTGATGGAATGAAAATATATCACTTTTCAGGCACTCTGTCGGGTCACGAGAATCGTGTAACGTCGCTGAGCGTCTCGCCCAGTGGAATGGCAGTGGCCAGCTGCTCCTGGGACCAAATGGTCCGAATCTGGGTCTAAAGATCAATTAAAAAAAAATATTCTCTCAACACTTGCTCTTTATTTCCTATATATCTTTATGCTACAAGGAAGGGAAGTGCGCAATTTTCGCCATGTGCGAGGCAGAAATCACACGAGGCGAAAATCCGTTCCCTCCCATGTAGCATACGATACTTTTTCCAACGTCGTTACAATAACCACATTTCTTGCGTCGCAAAAAATGACGGTCAAATCCCAACCAAAAAGATGTTTTTCGCCGTTTTTATCATGTTTGTGAGCCCGAAAAAAAATGACAGTCATGGCACAACAAACATTTTCTGGAATAAAAAAAGAGGTCAATTAACGATTTTTAAAAATGACCGGCACATCTCTACTCGTATTACATGCAAGAAATGTGGTTATTGCAGCGACTTCGGGAAGAAATTCATTTATTTATTCTTTTGACTATGATGCACTCGCTAAGATTCATTGCAAACTTTATTTCTACAATTTGCTGCGGCTTCGGAACGGCTTAAATTCGACTTTGCATCAAACATAGCGCGATAAACAACCGCGCCTGTTTTCTGTTTGGGCGATTATCCACATAAATAAATAAAATATCGACACGTATACCGGTTTCCCAAGTGACAAACGACAACTGAGACGCTTGTCTAACCGGTATGACAAAATAAACCACATAATTAGCTGTCACACATAGCCAAGAAATAAAACAGAACACATCACAGAGGATCACACACAAAAAATAGCCATTTTAATAAGAACGCCATGAGCACCTAAAGAGAAAGAAAAAAAAATGATAATGAAAAGAAACAAACAAAATAAACATCGTTCTGAAGCGGGTCGACACGTAAATTGAGTCTCTTCATTGAAGACGAAAAAGAAGAGGATTCCGAAATTAGACCGTTCCGAAGCCACAGCAATTCAAAGAAATAAATGTTCTCATCGGTCAGAGCATTTGACAACTATATTGCCAACGTCGGGAGTAACGTTAAAAAAAATCTATCTTTAATAACTAAGTAAACTATGAATAGATTCTTTGGATCTGCGGAGCAGGGTTGAAGCGGCGAATCAATTGTTAAAGAATCGATGGAGTTTACGAGAGGTCAATATCTGTGAAATCAAAAGAATCGGATTCACTCACGCCTCCGAAAGATTTCTCGATAATATAATTTTTTTTTATTTCTTAAACTCTAGCATATCATCATCGTTATTAATAGTCCCGAATTTGTGTTAATCGAGGACCGTATGCATATGCCCGAACGGCGAGCTAATCGTAGCTATACAGAACGCAGATCGTTGACTCTCTTCGACGTGCCCTTTTAACTTCGTTATTTATATGCTTTCGTATATCTTATACGTAAATAATACGCCTGTCGTACTTACGATACGTAATGTAACATGGGGTTTAAACTATAATAAACGAGACGAACGATTTGTTCTCAAATAGCTTAATACGGAAACGTCGAGATCCTCTTCTCCTACCTAACAGGTGTGTACAGCCTATCAACGATTTTGCATTTTTTTATTTATAAAACTCAATGTTTTTCCTAGTTTGCTTCTTTTTCCGTCTATGTTATACCTGTTAAATAAAGATTTGCTTAATGACGAATGTCAAGTACTGTGAGTGCTGAGTTATTCGAGACTACAGATCGTGATGTTTCTTTTTATTTTTATTTTTTATTATTAGCCAGATTATAATTCAAACCGTACGCTCGAATGGACACATTTAATTTCGCTTCGAAACGATAGCTCGGCTCTAACTATAATGTTTTTTTTGTTTATCACGCGAAGCATTTAACATGCGCAGATATAATGATGCCGCGGCGTTTGCAGGCTCACGTTTAGCAGCCCTTTAAAACGCCCAATTAAAAATTCATATTTTTCTATCAATTCGCCAATGACACAGCTACAATAATTTTATACTATAAATTTCAGTTCATCTAGAATTTTCTCTAGGCAATAAACACGATCACATTTTAATTCTTTTTTTTTTTCATTAAGCCATTATCTTTTCTTCGGACTGAATGTAGTAGCATTATTGAGCGAGCGTTTTTCTTTTTTTTTATTTCTTTTTAATTAAAAATATTCTTAATTACGCGTAGAGATCGGGAGCAATTGTATATCACTCCTAGGCCAACTGGGATAATTGACCGAGGAGGCCGTATCCGACGATACCTTTCGCTGTGTAAACTTATCCCAAGGGAAGCTCCAGTGCACTCCCTTTTTTTCGTTTCCTCATTGCGTTCGGCCCTTTCCATCATTTCAGCAAAAAAGAAAATAATACTTTTACGAGTCGAGAACTCTCGTCCGATGTACGAGCTTTGCGACGACCAGGACGTTGTTTGGCAATATAATAATATAACGTTAGATTGTAAATGACTAGAAATAATAATCTGTACAACAGAACGAGTAGAAAAAAAACGATACGTGATTTCGCGAACGCTGAATTAAAGTTAACCAATCAACGGGATTCGATAACAATGCGCCTCTTGTGCAGAACAGAACTATCGATTAATTAATGTTAACAAGACAAGTTAATCGAATAGGCAAACGCAAGCGGACATTGGACAGATACAACGAACGGCTGCCTTATCGTAAAACGATGCATACATGCTGTAATAAAAGTATCACAGAAAATGCGTATAAAGTTAATTCATAGGTAGATTACATTTGTTTCTTTCTTTTTTTTGTATGTTTGTTCGTTTCAAAAAGGACGTGTATATGTATATACAATATCGGAAATACCGTTTTTTTTGTTCGGCGAAACTATAAGAAAAGGACGTAATCGTGGTATCCCGGACCCGAATCTAAAACGTGTCGGGAATAATTTTTTTTTTTTTTTTTGGTGTTCTCGTTACAGGATTGTGCGATCCCTTTGCAATTGAGAAACTTGACGAATCAAATAATCGACGTGTATTCCGCGGGCAATGAGTAATCGGTGATCCTACGTCAGAGGCTCGTGTTCGCGATTGTTTTAAGTACGAGACGAGCGCAGAGAGCCCACTTTTCGTACAGCCTGATCAAAGTAATCGGTGAAAGCTGCGTACTGTTTTTCTATTTTTTTCTTTTTTTGTGGTTTTTTCTTTAGAACGAAATATGAGCCGACAAATCTTACTCTTAGACGTGCAACCCACGGGTTACGTAATGCTTCACGTTACTTTGCTCCAAGCGTATATATAAATATAGTTTGCTCCAGTATTTGTTTCAGGACGTAAGTGAAGTAGGGTTTGCATTCGGCTTTCCAGAGGGGTGAAAAATTCTCTCCAACCGAGTGAATTTCTTTTTCTTCTTTTTTGTAGTGACAGTAATAAACGATAGGGTGAAAAATAATACGGGGAGAAAAAGACGTACTTAAAAATCGTCGAGATGTATGAGAAGCGCGACGATGACCGTGGCTCCGGCCTCCTTCGTCGCCCATTCGGTGGACTCCAGCTGAGAATCCGTAGCATCCTTCGCGGGTCCCATCGTATACGATCCTGGCCTTACCAGTAATTGAAACGCCGTCGAGGCGTTCAGTTTTCTATTCGACTGTGTATCGATGTATCTGAATTTTTTTTTAAATTAAAAAAAGAAGTGAGGATTAACACTTGGAGATAATACAGGCTGATCGTTAAAACTTCTACTCAACGACAACTACTCACGGATACTTCCTAGTACTTTCTTCAGAAGCCGCGTACTTTATATTCGGCGAAAAAACAACTTGAGGATTTTGATCCTCGATATTTATAATAGTCGTTAAATTGCTAGTGTCGAGCTGTTCTTTCGTCAGTAGTTCGCCCCGATCGAGGATCCACCTGAGTTAAATAATAAAAATTATATCTCTACCATCGATAGAATTAAGGGCTTACGTCACAGTAAAATTTCGATTTTTTTTTTGTTCAATAGTTTATAGTGTCAAGAATATTGTGTTAAATTTCTATGTCAAAATTCAACGAATTACAAAAGTGGCGAAGCGAGCAGCTGCGTGAACCGCTCGAGCAGCGACGTCGCCGAACTTTGAAAGCATTTTTCTCAAGACGTGATTTTCAAGATCACGATATCTCAAAAATGGCTTGATCGATTTTTATGAAAATTTGTACCAATATACTTCGTTGACGGTCTCATGTAAAAAAATTATTTCAAATAATGACAGTGTTGAATAATAGGTGAAAATCAACTTTTTCCAAATGGCTGATACTTTGCCAATTCTTTTTCCCCTCGTCAAGAACAGCGTTACATATAATTTGTTAAGAAACAATAAAAAAATGTTTCTTACAAAAAAAACAAGTTGAAATCATGGACACACCAAAGGAACTTCCAAAAAAAAAAATTGTTTACGCCGTCCAACAAAAACGTTGATAGTGAAGATAAAATTGAATGAAAAAATTTCGGAATGTTCTTTAACATATTCTCCTTCCAATCGAAAAAAATTAAATTGCTGAAGGGTATATTTACCGAGAAAGAAAAATCGCGAAATATGCATACGTTTTTACAAATAAACTGTGACGCAAGGCCTTAATAAAATATTTCGTCCCGGACACTAACCGAATAGAATCCAGCCGCGTTCCGTAAAACGCCACGTGCCACTTGTCGGTCGTGCTCTGGGGTATCTGATTGGCGTTGATGCTCTGTTTGAGAGGAAATCTGGCCCATCCGACTGGGACGGCGAACTCCGCGGGTGGTTCGCCTTTCTTGCAGGTCGCACTGTCGCCTTCGACCTTGTAGCACGAGCTGCAGTAGCAGATCACTTCATCGAGCGAGAAGAACTCGTCGGGCAGTACGAGAGATTTTTTTAGTCTCGTGCAAGCTTTGAGATACTCGCATTTCTTGGAGGCAATGACGCTTGTACCGATAGGAGTGGACGGCAACGACGAGACCCTCAACGATCCGACCAGCGAGGCATTGTGCTGGGGGCTCGGACTCGGAACATTTTGATTCGGCAGAACGACACTCGCAACGCAATTGTTCGAGACCTCGCACTGTCGGTTCGAGCTCGTCTGCGAATCGGGCGAGCTCGACGTGACGTTGTTCGGGAGGCTCGAGGTCATGTTGTTCGGCGCACTCGAGGTCATGTTGTTGCCGATATTCGAGGACACGTTGTGGCACAGCGAAGAATTATCCTGAGAGATGTTGAGTATATTCGTCGAAAGATTGTTTGGATTAGAATTCGAGGCTGTCATGTTGTTTATCTGACTGTTGGACGCGATGCTCTCGTTTATGGCGTTATTGGCGTTAGTCGAATTGATCGCCGTGTTGAGATTCGTCATGTTGCTCGACGTTGCCGCCGAGCCGTTTCTAATATTAATATTCGTTGCATTGTTTATCTCTACGTTTGTACATTCGTTACGATGAATCTCCTCGTTCTCCATCTCGTTATTCGACATCGTGTTGCTGTCGTTCGTGCTGTTCATCAGCGGCGTGCCCGAGTGATTCTTCAACTTGGCGCAACCCATGAGATTGACCGCTCGAGCCGCGTCGTTGCTCACCTCCGAGCCCGTGTCCGAATTGTTGCTGTCCGACTGTATGCTGCTCGACATCGCCTTGTTCTGAAGGACGTTGTTTATGAGATGCGCGTTGTTGTTGCTGTGCGAGGAGTGGGGACTCGTCGGCATTTCCGGTGCACTCGAGCAGTTCGTGTCCTCGTTGCTGCGGCTCGCGACGTTCAAGGGCAGGGACGACGGTATCGTCGGCATCGTGTTCTCTTTCTCGTGACACTCGAGGTCGGCCTTCTCTCGAGAATTCTCGACGTCCTCGGCTTCGGCCTCGGCGCGATCTTGAGTACTGGCTATCGCCATATTTATCGCGTCGTTGCTCATGAAATTGGCCTCCGACGTCGTTCCGACAATGGAGATCTGCTCGCACTGACCGTAAAGATCGATCACCGCGTAAACGTAGGGCGGCAGTTCGGTCGCCGCCACTCCCTGATCGACACCGTTGACGAACAGGTGCAGTCGGGACTCTTCGTCCATCAACAAACCGACCGTGCAACCCGCTTGAAGATTTTCCAAATTCGCACCGTATCGGGTTTTTATCTGCACGAAAATAAGAGTTTAACGAAGTTTTTTTTTTTTTTTTTTTTTTTTTTTTTTTTTTTTTTTTTAATTTTTTTTTTTTTTTTTAAAGAGCAAAAATTCATTATTCAACGTTACCTTAGTGCCGTTATGAGACATCCAATCGCTGCAAATTATCCACGAGTGTTTTTTAAACCCAAGCGCGGTCAACGGAAAACTGGCTTTCTCCGGCGATATACACGTGACTCCGCAGAGAACACCGGAAACCCATCGGTCGGTAACTTTGTCGATCTTCACTTGGAATATCTTTCCCTTTATCAGCGGCCGACTCGACATCAGAACACCTGCGGAGCAATGTGTGGTTAAAAATACGTCGAGGATAATCTTCTTTGACAGCGTCTCGAGTTTACCTTGATTGTAACTCGCGACTCTTCTCGCGGTTGTTTTTCGCTCAAGCTCCACGTTCCTTCCATGATTCTCGTGGAACTCGTAGCCCCAGTCTACTTCGCCCATTGACGAGCTTACGGGCTGCGTCGGCGTCAACGCGATTTCGTTCAGCAGCTTCGCTTCTGATCCGTCGATCGATGTGTCTACTCCGACGTCACTAAAAAGAATAAACAATAATTGGATTTGAACAAAAAAGAAAGTTGAGAATTGAAATTTTCATATCGCTTTCTCATAATGTTCGTTTATTAGCGAAGCTTCGTCTATGAGAGAGCATTCTCTGTGTTTTTGGCTCCCTCGTAGACGAAGCTTCACGAATAAAGGAACATCATGAGAATACAATTTGAACATTTCAATTTTAAACTTTCAAAAAATGCGTACAAAAACACTGAATATTTTTTAATAACATTTAGCGCACGCACATTTTTTCAAAACGTGGTTTTTCGATGTTCCTGAACATTCTGAACATGATTTCATTAAAATCCCGAAATGTTTTCTATTTCACCAAAACAAAGCAAACTTTTCTTCAGCAAAGCGCTTAAGCAAAACAAAGCTTGCTTGTAAGGAAGCAAAAACCTGAGACCATTTAATCTTGTTGTGGGTGTACGAAACTCACTTTCTAATCGTGGGCGGCATCGGGTCAAGCAACAGTTCCAGCGAGTCTTGCAAGCGCAGGCTCGCGTTCGGCGATATAACCGAGCTCTGTTGCTTGCTGCTCGATATGGAGACTGCTATGGTGCTTCCGAAGAGCTCGACAACCGCGTGAACCATTTCCGGTACATTGCTCGCGGCCACTCCCATGTCTTCGCCGTTTATGTAGAACTTCAGGTTCCCCTCGTGCGTTCTCTTCAAGCCGATTTTGTCGTCCTCCCGGAGCCAGTCCAAGCTCGGACAATAGTTCGAGCACAGAACGTCGCCTTTGTGTCGTACCTCGTTTCCTGCAACATTTTTTATCCATGCAGAAATTAAACCCACCAAGTACTTAAGATTGTGCAAATCAGATCAAAATTCGACGATAATATTTACCCGTCAAGTACCAAGCTTCCGGCGGAATCGTAGTTATCCCCGGCACGAGACCCATCGAGGTGAACCAGTTGCCGCTCTCGTTGCTCAAAACGCCGACCTTGAGAGATCCGCTCCACTCCGGGGCAAGTTCCTCGATCGATATCTCGATCAATTCGTTATTCTCGAGTGGAATTTCCGTTAGCAATATCGCGCTGTTGTACTTCTTGCATCTCGTAGCCGTGTACTTATCGCTGTTCAGCGTGAGATAAAGACCAACGGACTGATGAAGCTTGTGAACAATCTCAGTCTGTGGTTGTGGCTGTAAAACCGAAGTAGGCTGCTGACTCGTGCTGTTCTCTGACGGCAAGTACTGCTGGGTCATCGTGTCTCGGCGCTCCGGTAATACAATGGTGACCTGGGTGCAGATAAAAATCGAATTGAGCGAAGACCAAGCGAAAAAAATCCTACGGGCTTTTAAACCTTCAAGAACCGGGCACATTTTGCCAATCTCAAACAACCATGCCTTCTATTAAGCACAAAAACGATACGGATGTTCCTAAAAAATGTTCCTCCCCATTATCGAAAAAACAACACTTCAAGGTACGACTGCGAATTTTTAACGATTCTTTTTAGCACATTAACTTTTAATGCAGAGTGTTTGAAGGTTCCGTCTTGGCAAATTCTAGGTCCTCGTTGAACAACGATCCAGTGCGTGGAGGATTAATTCGTTCGGTTGGAATTTGGCTACCGGAAGTACACACCT
Source organism: Amblyjoppa fuscipennis (assembly GCA_963575735.1). Classification (NCBI taxonomy): domain Eukaryota; kingdom Metazoa; phylum Arthropoda; class Insecta; order Hymenoptera; family Ichneumonidae; genus Amblyjoppa; species Amblyjoppa fuscipennis. The sequence goes on along the minus strand of OY754495.1, from coordinate 4,390,853 downwards.
GAGCGCACTGCGCGTACAAATCGATTACGGGATAAACGTGAGGCGGCAAGCCGGTGCAGGCGGCTCCCTGATCGACCCCGTCAAGATAATAATGAAGGCTCGAGTCAGCGCAACGCATCATGCCGATTCTGTTTCCCTCGGTCAATTTGTCCAAATCGCAGGCGTAATGATTGCGAAGGGTGACACCGTCTCGCATTACCGTCGAGCCCGAGAGCATCCACGTGTCGTGATCGATGTCAGTCATCGTCGAGGGAAATTCCAATTCGTCCGGCCTTATTGCCGTGACTCCGGCCTCGATCGCTCCGGACCAGCGGCCTACCATTTTGTCGATCGACACCTCGAACAGTTCACCGTCGCGGAGTGCTCGGTTAGCTATCACTATAGCTTCGTTGAACTCCCCGAGAGCGCGGATTCTCGAGGCTGTAAGTCCGTTGTTCGTGATCCTCGCGTGCTTGCCGTGAACATGGTGAAACCGTAAATCGCTTTTATCGAGAGGAAACAAATAATTATCATCGAGAGAAATCAGGGTTTTTATAGTATGGTCAGATGCGAGTAGCGAACTTACCTGTACAGCGTTGTATTGCTGAAACTAGAATTGTTCGTAGTTGGACTGTAAAAGTCTGTGTTGTCGACTATCGAGGCCTGAGTCGCCTGACCGTACAGATCTATGACACCGTAGACTCTTTCGGGCACGCTGACGGCCGCCTCGCCTTGATCGGAGCCGTTCACGTAAAAGTGCAGGGTAGCGTTGTCTTTTCTCATGACTCCCACGCGATCGCCGACCTGAAGTCTATCGAGATTTTGGCCGTATTGATCGATTATCGTTGTCCCGTTGTGCATCACTCCGTTACCGGTCATTATCCATGTGCCTGATCTGTAAAGACACGTTACGTTCAAAATAAGATGAAAACGAATTAAGATACGAGTTTTGCTGAGGCATCGCCGAGTGGCTCGTACCTGACATTCGTCATAGTGAAGGGAAATTCTAATTCGGTCGGCGAGTGAGTAGTGACGCCAATCTCGATAGAACCGGCCCATTTCGTCACAATTTTGTCAAGCCTCACCTCGAACAATTCGTTCGGCCTCAGTGGTCTCATCGTCAATACCACGCCGTTATTAAAATCGTCCATGGCACTGAAAATTGTTACATTACAACATTCTGTGGACACTCACTTTAAGGCAGCTACTGCATCGCATACTGGTCAAGTGAATGCTATATTTGCTGGTAAATGCAAATTTCGATAGTACGTTTTTGTTGGTTTTTTAAAAGTAAAATCCGTATTTTTGTAATCGATTTTAATGTACAACGACACATTTTGTTTCTTCAACTTAGCTCTGCGAATTCACCGAGTTGATTTTTCGTATCTTTGACCGTTTGACAAGTACGGCCCATTGTTTAACCGGTGAATTTTTTTCCATAAACAAACTGATGCCATTCTTAAACGGTCAAAATTACAACAACAAAAAATCTGTTACGTGAATTCGTAGAACAACGTTTCAGGAACAAAATGAGCCGTGGTACATTAAAATTTGTTAAACAATAAAGATTCTTCTTCGACAAATTCAACGAACATGTATCGTCATCGAAATTTGCATTTATATTCAGTGTTTATTAACAGTGACTTCCGTTACTGTTAATAAATGCGCAACATTGTGGATGAACGACTGTGAAAATTTAGCACGCGTTTGACTAGTGTTTCGTGCAGTAACTACTTCAAGAGAATTAAAAACGTGCTTGGGCCGATGGGCTGTCCGTCCATTATTGATAACATCCGCGTGCGTGCCGCAGCATGGATGGAACGTTAATCTGTCGAGCGGCTCGTCGTCTCCGACTTCTGTAAACGATCAAAAAAAATAATAATAATAAAAAGTCAGAAGAAAAATAACTGATACTTCGTGGCAAAAGGAACAGCGACGCACCATCGAGGCCCTGAAGATGCAGAGTGTTTCTTCTCGTTATCAAATTTTGCTCCTCCCGCTCGTCTCGATCCACGATAGTGACCTTGACCGTCATGCCGTAGAGTTCAACGACCCCCCAGACTCCCGTCGGTACTTTTGCCGCAACCCCTTGATCCAGACCGTTTATCAAGTAGTGAAGATTGCCGTTGCTTCTTCGTATCATTCCTACTCTGTCTCCTTCCTGAATAAAAACAAAATCATCAATTCGAGTCATCGAAAGTTTCAACTCTAGCGCGACAATACCGACCCTCAATTCGTCGAGATTTATTTCGCCATACTCGCGCTGTATGCCCTTGCCGTTCGTCAGTATACCGCAGCCCGACATCATCGTAGTGCCCGATCGCATATTCGTCATCGTCGCCGGAAACTCAAGCGCCGTTGGACTGTGGGTCGTCACACCGACTTCTATACTGCCGGACCACTTGTCCACGAGTCTGTCTATCCGAATCTGAAAAGCGCAGTCGCATTTTTATCAAAAATATTCGCGTGAATATAATTATTATAGAAATCAACATTGCAAAAATAAATTGTAAACTTAATATACTGGAACGTGAAATTCGATTACACCACTTACATTAATACATCATTAATGTATTTTTGTTTACAAATTTAAAATAGTAGCAGATATTAAAATTACAAATCTTTTGGCTGGAATTTACAAAAATTTTAATTACAAATAAAAATTTTACCGCAGAATTGCAACGCAGATGTGTTTGACGTTTCACAAACAGTTTATGTGAAAAAGCTTCCAATACCGTTAATTAATATTCAAACAAATTTTTTTTACAATGACGGAGAAAATCTGCAAGGATTTTCGTTCACCTCGAACAACTCGTTGTCTCGCAACTGCCGATGGGTCATCACCACCCCGTTGTTGAACTCGTCGAGAGGTCTTCGTCTCTCCGCGGTTCTCGCGTTGTTCGAAAGTTTAACGAGCGTGCCGACCCTCTCGTGAAACCTCAGTCTGTCCTCCCTTATTGCGGCGAGGCTCGGATTCTTCGGTAGATTAACGTTCATGTTAACGTTGAGATTGACGTTCAAATTAGCCACCACGTTCGTCGTCGAGGAGTTCGACGCCTCGCCCAGTGGAAAATCATTGTTTATCTCGACCTCCTCCTTCGACTCGTTCGACGTCGCTCCGCGTCTCGGTCGCGTTATCGTCACCTGAACGCAATTTCCGTACATGTCGACGACTGCGAATACACGCGATGGAATACTCGTCGCCGCTACACCCTGAGATTCCCCGTTGATAAAGAATATCAATTCGTGCTGGAAAATATGAATAAAAATAAAATTTTATTAAATAAATTTCTATAGTTTTCTATAGTTTTTCTAGTTTTTCTATATTCCATAGTTATTCTATTGTTTTTCTTTTTGTTATAGTCTAATCCGGTCAGAAATAAAGTACAGCGGATTAATGAGTTTTATGATTTACTCGAAGCGAGTGTGAAATAAAATTTGAACTGTTGGTTCGAGGTATCCAGTGGAGCTTACATTTGAGGTGCGCATCACCCCAAGAGTGTTTCCCTCTTCCAGAGAGCCGCATCGAGCTCCGTAGCTCGGATCCGTTATAGGGTCCAAATCGTGGACTACTCCCGAAGTCGTCATTAGCCACGAGTCGGCTCGAAGATTGGTGGCCCATGCGGGCAGTTCCATAGTTTCCGGATCGCATGTCGTCACTCCGATCTCTATGCTTCCGCTCCATGAAACAATCTGCGGACAAAAATACAAATAGCTTTAATTACGTCCCACACTCGTCTCTGTCCCAAGGAGCAAAGAATTTGTTAATCGTGAATCTTCAGTGGATCGTCTTTGGAAACTTAATAAAAATCGGCAAACATAGCAGGTCTAAGATATGAGTTGGGGAGAGGAATTATAATTAAAAAATTTAATTAAGTTACATTAAACTGAAGAGAATAATTAAGAAAAAGAGGGGCGTCTGGTCACAGGCAAGTTTCATGTTTTATTAACTTTTACGAATTGTAAACTTAAGTGTTTCAAATTTTAATAAATCATAGATGTAAGTGTTTTTCACTTCTTAAACTTTTATAAATCTCTATAATTTATAAATCTTTATAAATATCTGGAGCTCTAACATTTAGGATTTATATATTAGATTCTGATTGGGAAGGAGAAATCCATCAAATAAATTAAATTAAATTAAAAAAAAATGAAATCGTTTTGGAGCACGTATTTTAGATGCTGATGTATTTAGCTACATGCACCACATCATCAGAGCCGCTTGCTGCATCACATTATAAATATTGCAGACACTGAAACAAAAAGTTCAAATATAGAAGTCATTAATCGAAGACTTGATACTTCACAAGTTGGATTATAAAAGTAACTTGTTAGGCTGTGATTCTTGCTGAGTTCATAAAGTCCAGTCAATGGTTTATCCGGCTAATGCACATGTTCGCATGTTGCCTTGCCATCTACAACTCGCCAAGTACAACTGGCCAAAGTACCACTGCCAGACTAGGTACTTTTATAATCAGTCTCACGAAATATTGAGTCTTGCATTAATGATCTACATTTATTTATTTATTCACTGGACGTCACCTTTAACAAAGACAATGCAGATATAAAAAGAAAATTATGAATGCATTCAGTACAGCGTATTTCAGACAAACGAAAATAGAGGAGAACATTTGATTTAATAGTTATTGATTAAGAGATTTAATAGTTATCCATAGAGCAGAACCTGAGTGGATGGTAAGTTTGTATAGGCCAAGATTCGTCCGCCAAAAAATGTGGGACAGATTAGCCAATAGTGGGCCGACCTCTTTGTGCGGCCAAAGCTTATTTTTTTCGATATTATCACAATGTGATAAAATTTATAGAAAATGGAGCGGATCGCACCCAGATGGAGCAGGACCAGCTTGAAAAATGTTTGGACGCAGCTCAAAAGTCGCTGACGATAAAATACCGTAACGACATTCCTCGAGTGCTTTTGGCAACCCAAAGTATTTCCCAGGCATTGGTCAAATTCTAAGAGTTCTCCCGCCATCCGTTTCATACTGCACCGCTTCTGCCTCTACGACTTCAGCATTAACCACATTGTTTATATACATTTTCCATCTTATTTTCTCTTCTTTTGTATCCCTCTCATAGCTGGATGTGGCACATTATGCGCTGTATAAGCGCAGTCGCATGTAATAATTCATTTTTACAGGACTTTTCCTGTAAACATGAATTATGACAATAAATAAATAAATATAAGTATAAATAAATAAATAAATAAAAAATCGAAAATGTCAATAAAATAAAATTGCCGTCCCTGACGCTACATAATTGAAAGTGTTATATTTATTCGACAACTTTCAGGAAAGCTGACTTCCCACGAAACATACACTTGTTAAAAATTTGTATTCACCACTTGTGGTGTTTTTTTTTTTTGTTGCAGTTTGCGGATATTGCAGCACGAAGCTCGCATATCAAAATATATATACATATACATGTATATATACCTCCTATCTGTAGAATCGAGATAAAGATCATGAAGCGCGAGACTATTGATATTCTTAACCGGGTTAAATTCGCTGACAGTATGCATCCATGGTGTTTACGTCAAGCGATATTGAACCAAATCGATCGTGAACGATTTACCTTTTTATCGATGCGAACTTCGAAAATCTCGTCATCCTTGAGCGGCTCGGCGCTCAGTACACGTCCATAATCGTAAGTCGAGAAATTTCTCTCGGCCGTGCAATTGTTGTTGATCAAATTAACACGATCGCCGCATTGTCGATGAAACATCTCGGTGGGATTGTCGTTGAGTTTTTGTTGTGAGGTTTTTTCACCCCCTCTCCGCGAGGCACTGTTTTTCCGTCAAATGGAACCGGAGAGGTGAGCGTGTGGGTGTCACCACCGCGTACCGGAGCATCGTCTGCACGAACAGCTGAAAGCTTATTGATGTGCGCTGGGGAGCGCACACGTTTATTTCACCTCTTCCCGACTGCCCGTAAAATGGCGTCAATTGAATTCAATTTATTCGCTACGAGTACACTTCGAGATCTATAGAAAAACAATTTGTCGATGTAAATTCGTCAAGCCACGAGTCGACGAACTTGCGAATTTACAAGGCGGGACGACGAGTCTTCTGCCAGCCGAGCTGGCACTATTGCCATTTGGGACAACAAATGGTCGCGCGAGAAAACGAGGGGAAGAGGGGAGGGAGGCGGGAGCGCTCAGCTGATAGCGGACTGTGATTGACACAAAAATCTTTTTTTTTTATCATTTGATCTTTGGAGGAAGCTTGTTAATAAAGTTTGGCCAAAAATCCACGAGCTCCATCGCCGTCCTGCAAAATGACGTTAATGCAATTCGATTTGTTTGTTGCGATACGTTTGAAATACATATAAAATGAATTTTTTCAATAAATCCGTCAAGGGCGCGTCGACGAACTTTTGGGAATGTACGACGCGCGACGACGAGTCTTCTGCCAATCGAGCTGGCACTGTTGTCATTTGGGACAGCAGAGATCGTCTCGCGCGAGGGAACGACGGCGAAGAGAGGGCTGCGCGAGCACTCGGCTGTGCTCTTCGTTGATCGTTGTGCTAGCGCAGCATTACCATAACGTCACCGAAAAAAGATGAAGATCCCTGTCGATTCCGAAAATAGTAGACAACAAAATAAATCAGCATCTAATTTTATTAATTTTTTTTTATTTTGAAGTTTTGTGGTAGAGAATAAGATCGTTCGGCGGTAAGCGGTCTGTTATACCGACGTGAAGAGCAGGCCCGTGCGCATCCCTGTTGCGCCGGAAAGAAACCGAGCTACGGCGCCCGTGCAGCAGGTAACTTACATTTTTTTTTTTTTTAAGCCCAGTATTGCCTCGTCCCCTGGTGGAGACCTGTGCCACTCTCTTCAATGGTAAAGTATAGATGCAACTTGTAGTAGTCGATCCACTAGGACACAGCAGCGCCTCCGAGCATGAGAAGAGCGGGCCTTCAAATTATGCTCCCCCAGAGACGCCAGCAGAGACCAGCGGCAAAAATTTTAGGGCACCAAAACGAACCCTGTTATAGGAAAATGCAACTTGTGCAAAGGTAGACAAAACAACCACACGGTTGGACACAATACAAATACTATGTAACTTACATGCTGTATGGGCGTAGCTCGGGTGTATAGACGTCCTGGGTACGTCTTTCTTGAGACCGTTTAGAAATTATGTTTTTACGACAGATGGCCTTACCGTCTTGTGGATGTAACGGATGTACATGTGTTGGTAACCGCGATATTAATCGATAGTCGAATTATGCGCGGCGCGCTTTTAGTCCGATTCAAATATAAATAATACGAGCGAAAATCAAACAGTTTATATTCGCAATATAATCTATTACCGGACTATGATTGACACATTTCTTTTTTTTCTCTAATCTTCAGAACAAAATTGTTCTGAAGATTATGAAACCTATACAGCACGAAATATTTTGTAATCATTTAACATATGTTTTGAATCTTTAAAATTTTACAAAATATTTTTAAAATATATGAAAATAATATTTAAAAATATTCTATCAAAATATTCCAACGAAAGGTTCTCAAATATTTCATAACCATAGTTAATTGTTCGAAAGATCTGAAATATTTATGAAACATTGTGATAAAATATTATGAAATATTTTTTATTTCATTTTTCAATTAAAAGTTTCTAATAATGTTCCGTGTTTATGCGGATGCGTATATGCAATTTGGATTGATGAAGAAATTTTTTACATTTTGCCGAAATATTCACGAGAACATTTCATCTAAACAGTTCAATGTAAGATTTATATGCGGGGAAAAAAAAATTTACAAAATGTTTTTAAAACATTTCACAAATATTTTTAAAATGTTGATCAAATATTTTCAATATCACAAAGAAATATTGATTTATTATGCTATGTGGGTGATGAAGTTTGGCTAACAAAATCTACGAACAAACCAACAAAAAAAGTCTGATTATCGGAGAACTCATTTTTTTTCTGTTATCGATTGATAAATCCTCAACCCTAATCTCGTCCGTACAAATACGCACGAACACGTACAAACAAACATGGTGCGGAATGACTAACACGGTTGCGGTGGCAGAAATATCTTTCAAACATCTCGCTATGATGTAGTACAAGACTTGTTACGATCTATTAATATGGACCAAGCCAAATATCGAATATGGTACGCTAATTTTTAACGTTTATACAATGTCGTCTAATTAAAAAAAATAATAATAAAAAAGAACAGTCCGAACTAACCTCGTTTATTCGGAAGTTTCTTAATGTTTTGTGCAGTTCGATTTAGAAAAAAAAAATAAGTTGCAAATTTCGATAAGCTAAAAATTTTCCTTCCAGCATGGTCTCCGATTTCTTTTATCCCAATATGGGAGGAGTGGAGGAGCACATATTCAATCTTTCGCAGTGTTTACTTCGACGAGGCCACAAAGTCGTCGTACTTACGCATTCCTACGGCGATCGAGTGGGAATACGCTACATGACCAATGGCCTCAAGGTATGCTTATTTATTTATTTAATTAACTTATTTTTTTTATTAATTATTTATATAATACCCAAGACGAACCCTTCATAGCAACCCTGAAGATATGTACATGAGAGTAAATATAATTTTTGTATCGCACAAACTTTGCACAGGGAAGTTTATTTAGAGAATAAAATTCTACGAGCGAACAATTTTTGTTTCTTCCCATCGCAATGCATTGACAGAGATTTGTTAAATATGAAATTCGACGTCATGCACATATCTTCAGAGTCATGCTTGATACAGAATTTTCAGAAGTGCGAGCTTAATAGAACATTAATGAAGGTTTGGGATATAATATACCGCAATGTAAAAAATATGTGCAGTTAACTCAAAGCGAAGTAACAGTTGTAATTCAACTACTGCGCTTGTCAATTATTTATTATTTATTTATTTCTTTGACAGTTTTTTTCTGTTACGATCGGTATACAATAAATCCTAATTTTAGAGCTCTGAATAATGTGTTGTAATGAAATAATAAAACAGTTGAAATTGAATGAAATGTATGCTTCGGATATCTACGATACAATTGCAGCTATGATATGCATGATTAACCCAACGCATAACTATGCTTTTAATTGTTATAATTATTAAAAGCATCTTTTTTTCATGGAATAGACAATAATAAAGGAGAATGCGGATAATTTAATCTATTGTAATTTTATAATTTCATGTATCTGGAATACACTACTAATCGAAACCTTATTTTTCTCTTTGTATCTGTATTTTTTTCTTTGTAAAAGGGTGTCCCGTAAAGAAACAAATAAATAAATAAATAAATAAATAATTTGTACACGTTATTTTTCAGGTTTATTATTTGCCGATAAAGGTCTTCTACAATCAGTGCGTTCTTCCCACGATGATTTGCTCTGTTCCGCTAATCAGGTACATCTTCATCAGAGAACAGATAGAAATAATCCACGGACATTCCGCGTTTTCTGCCCTCGCGCACGAAGGTATGCTGGTCGGAAGGCTCATGGGTTTGAAGGTGAGAAGCATATTGTCAAAAATCGCGATATCCTCCGCTCGATATTAATGATTTTCGTGTTACAGACTGTCTTCACCGATCATTCCCTCTTCGGCTTTGCCGACGCCTCCGCAGTTCTTACGAACAAATGCCTGGAAATGTCTCTGGCCGATTGCAATCACTGCATCTGCGTTTCCCACACGGGAAAAGAGAACACCGTTTTACGTGCCAAAGTTCGCAAGGATCGAGTTTCGGTTATTCCGAACGCCGTCGATACTGCACTCTTCACGCCGGATATTAGCAAGAGAAAGAATAATTACAGTACGTAACTCGCGTATTAACTTTACAGCGAAAATGAGGAATCTTGAATGCAGATTACTTTTTTTAATATTTTTTTTTGCTTTGTAGTGAAAAGATAAATGTCGAGATTCTAATGAAAACGTGTTCCGAATGTTCCAAAACATTGAAAAATCATATTTAAAAAACGTTTTGCACGTATGTGTTGCAAGAATCAAACACGAAAAATTCAAGCCGCTATAACTCAGCCGATCAAGCTGAAATTTCACACAGAGCATGTGTGGTTAATAGTGAAAGTTTCTTCAAAATTTAATTAAATGTTCAATTATTTTTTCTTGTACGCGATTTGCAATGTTTTCAACAATGTCTCTACGCACTCTAGTTTTTGCAATTTTGGAGCTACTGGGGCAAAAAGTTGTACATAGATGGAGTACGATCACCCGACGAGCCCTACTGAACTTGGGGAGAATCGATCGAAACGTTTAAATTTTATGTCGTTTTGTTTTTCGTAGTTACGATCGTCGTAGTCTCGAGATTGGTCTACCGCAAAGGAGTCGACTTGTTGGCTCACATAATACCGGAAATATGTTCGAGATACGAGAACGTCCAGTTTTTGATCGGCGGCGACGGACCAAAGAGATGGCTTATCGAGGAGATAAGAGAGAGAAATCTGCTGCAGCACAGAGTAACTTTGCTCGGTAGTCTCGAGCACTCACAGGTCAAGCACGTATTGAACAAGGGTCACATTTTTCTTAATACGAGCTTGACCGAGGCTTACTGCATGGCGATCGTCGAGGCCGCTTCTTGCGGGTAAACGATCATTTTATTAATATAAAATTATCTCATACACCTTACGAGATTCACAGAACACCCGTTAAGGATGCTTAACACGTATATTCCCAGTTAAAAGTGAGATTCCGCAAAAATTTGAACACTTCCTTATGATATAAAAATCTGAAAATCATTAACTGTATTAAAGGTTCCGGGAACATTAATTTTGCATAATCATAACGTCAAAGTTGTTAACAAAGTGCTAAAAAAAATTGTTCAGCAAATAATCAGTACACCTTAGTTTTCTTTTTCAATGGATTCATTGATTGTCTAGGAGCCACGTGAATTTTTTCAGAATTTTCTTACATTTTGAATTTGCACGATTGAGTTGGCACGATCGCCGCGAAACTTTTCGTGTGTACTGTAGAATCGTGATACGGAAACATATTCGAAATTTGTGCCTCTACATCGGTTTTTCAAATTTTCGAAAAGGAAAATTTTGAAATGCTAGAAAATTCTGATAATATTCATGTACATTTAAAAAAAATCAACGAATTCATTGAAAATGCGAAAATAAGAGGTTTTCTGGTTTCTTTTTGACCATTGATTTTTTATGATGTTTTGGCATTATTATTGTGCAAAATCAAAGGTCTTGACATAATTAATACGGCTGACATTTTTTTTCGGTTTTTTGTCATATCGCGAAGTACCGAAATTTTTATCGAATTTACCTTCTGGCTAGGAATGCATATGTGATGCATGCTTAAGAATATTTCTCGAACAGTTTGCAAGTCGTATCGACAAGGGTCGGTGGAATTCCCGAAGTATTGCCGCCTGATCTCATCTACCTGGTGGAGCCCACCGTGGCGGCGTTGATAGAAGGATTGGATCGGGCTATAGTGGACTACAAAGCCGGAAATATCATATGTCCATCGGAGGTTCACAATAAAATTGTATCCTTCTACAACTGGTTCGATGTTACCCGAAGGACGGAAATCGTCTACGATCTCGTACAGAGGGAGGATAAAAAGAGCTTGGGGCAACAGCTCGCGAGTTACGTTTCGAGCGGGGTGTTGCCTTACTTGCTGGTCGTCTCGCTGTGCTACATCGTTCTCCGGATATTGGAATATTTCGTACCGAGAAAGGTATTGGTATATCGAATTAATTTATCTACGAACTGCGAGTCTATTTATTCTCCGATCATCAACTTGAATTTTTTTTCGCAGTACATCGACATCGCGAAGGATTACGCACAATGCCAAAGCGAGCCTCACCTCAGAAACGAAAATACGAGAGTGAGTACCAGAAACGCGTCGTAACGACGCGTTAACGTTTACGACTACGCTCTTTGTACATATATATATATATTTATATGTCGAAAAAAACTTATCTTCTGGGAAGAAACGCTAGAAAATTAACGATGCAACGGTATTATGAATAAGTTATTTCGTTATCGCGACAATTTAATTGCATCCGGTAATACGTGGCTGGTAGTATGCCGATAGCTTACCTCTGGGTTTTGCGCCGAGCGCGCGAAACTCCTCACAGACGTTGAACATTCGCGCACGCGAATAGTCCCCTTGTAGAATCGTCGATTGACTTCGCCTAAATCGACGAATATTTCCCGATGATTAGAGCACTAGTATTTGTACAGATATAGGTCCGAAAGAAATTTAATGATGCAGACAAATTTAACGACGCGCTTCTGTGCTTAGGAATACTCATTGTTAAAAAGAAATTGCAAAAAAATAAAATAAAAATTCTACGACTCGTTACATTCCTCGAGATCCAAGGATATATCTCTACGGTACATTCCGAGCCTCGGGCTACTTGTAAATTGTTGATTCAGCTTTTTCTACGGTCCGTGTTATTGTTTTCACGTACCTTATGCGCCTCTGCCGTATAACGGCGTGATCTCACGGAGGATCGCTCTTTCCACCTCGTATCCGACGAATCTTCTCTACGATACGCTCGCTATGTCTACGTATAAGCATTAATTGTATACAGAGATTATCTATCGAAAAGATAAAAAATAAATGTGATTACTATTATTGTACAGTATAAAAAAAAGAGATATCACGGTTATCGCCAAAGAGTACAATTCAAAGACGTACAAAATTTAATTTCTCGATTTTCTTCGTTATCGAGGCAAACCGAACGAAATACACCTAGCCATGAATCTCGAACGATTTCGATTGTTCGCTAGGAATTAAGCAACAAATTCCGACGTATGTAAAAAAAAAAAAAAAAAGTAAAACAACGAATTTTGATTGTAAACAAAAAAAAAGAAGAAAAAATGTAAACGAATTGAAAATAAATTCCATAAAAGCCAGATCGAAAATATATTAATGTTTATTTTATAGTGTTGTACGTTAGATACAATAATAATGATAATAATGATACACAATATCAATCATTCATCCGGCTCGTTCGATCATCACTGTATTATTGTACAATTATCTATTTTACACATAAATCTTTCAATAAAGAGCCCTCGACGCCCTTCCCCCAAGTAGGCTCTGAGCCCGAGCGTTCTTGACGGAAGGGCGGCCTCTGCTCTCGTCTAACAATCTTCGCAGCATCACGAACGTTCGAGTTTCGATGCTGCAGAGTATTCGACGCCCTCGTCAGCGCATTCGTTCGACGCTCTGTATTATAACGAGTCCAATGCAAACGCTAAGACGTCCTCGAATTTCTGTTAAAAAGATCCGATCCATTCTCTCAAGTACTGGGGCGTTTTGTTTTGTTTTTTTTTTTCTTAATTTTTCTCACCTTTCGTTCACGCATGGGTCTGCCAATTATCGAAAGAGTTCCTCTGGACAATTCTACGATTTACTACACTGACGTCAATGGAAAGTTATCGAATTATGATTCTAATCGTTTTCTCGTTTTTTTTAAATTTACTTTTCTTAATTTATTTTGTTATTTTCATTAGTTATTTGAGCATCGTTTACCACATTGAGATTCGCGGGTTGAAAATCTACGTTTAAAATCGAGCGTCTATGTACATGCTTGAAAAAAGGAGAAAACAAAATTAATTCATGCTTGTAGGTACTACTACGGGACGACGATCGTTATGCTTTTAAAGGGCGAACAGCTCGTACTCACGTTCACGCCCTAACGAGCTTACGTAAAATGCGTACTGCTGGAATCCTACCATCGGAATATTATGCAATGCGTGTGTGTATATATATATCAATTGTTTCGAGCTCGAATCGTCTTTGCAAGACTTAACGTCTAATCGAATTGAGATTCGTTTTCATAGTCGAAAGAAAAACTGCTTTTCCGGACGCGTACAAAGAGAGTAATAGAACACCAAACGCTTATTGTACTCGAGGGACGTGCCACTCGCAAGAGTAAAAGTTCACAAGTATTTGCGTACTCGATACGAAAAAAAAAAATCGAAGGATCATCGATCTTCGTTATTCGCCGATATTTCCGACAGTACGAGATAATACTTTCGGTAACTTTGACTCTCTGACCGAAATTCGACGGGGATTTTTAACGGTCGGAGCTGGAGAAGCCGGGTTTTCAATAACGATCTAGCATTGAACATTATTACTCTGCGTTTTATATTTGCCAAGAACAACCAATTAATGTGAGTGCCATTGTAATTGCAATTTTTGTTCCTCTTTCATTTTTAAGACAATGCCGTTCGCAGCAGACCCTCCCATCGTAATGGTTTCTCATCTCTTCTCGTTTCTTCTTCGATCATTTATCATTTCTTCTTTTTATCGTTTTTTTATCTTGGGTACACGCATCGAAAGTAACAGCATTAAAAAACTCTTCGATACAGAACGTCTTACGCTAGTCATGATAATTTGACATCGATAAGTCGGTAGTATTTTCTCGGTCGAACAGTATGTACAATACAGGTTTGGAAACACAATCGGGAGAACTTGTTCCAAATTAAAAAAAAAAGAAAATAAAAAAAAGAAAACGCGGAGTCACATTCGTTGCCCACGTTAAAGCGCTGCCGCTGCGTGTCTCCTTTGGATTTCCGCGACGCCTGTCGTTCATCGGAATCGAACACAACACTAGTATGTATATATTCGGATTTCTCCATCGTAATTTTCACAGAAAATCTTTAGCGTAAGAGGAGTATTCCGACAGGTGGCCCGGAAAATAACAGAACAACGTTGGGCAACGATGACGGGGGGGTGGAAAAAAAAAGAAAAATAAATAAATAATGAACCGTCTCTGACAAGCCTAGCGTCGCGCAACTTCATCGAACCGTTTAGATCGCCGACGAACCGAGGACTCAAACGCCCTCGCCGTAGTCACGATCGCCGACGTTGATGCGATCCGTTGCCGCGGTCACGCTAAAACCGAGGATTCTGCTGTCCACTTTGAACATCTTACCTTTCTTCGGCTTCTTCGACTTGCCCTGCAATACAACGTTCCACGAATTAGTGGGAGCTTTAAGAAAAAAAAAACAAGTTTCGAGCAGCGTTAAGAAAAAATTACCTTGACTTCTTGGAATTCTGTTGGAGCATTGGGATTGACCGCTGGCGCCGGTTTGCAAAGATCATCGGCTTCGGCCTGCGGGCGTTGAGCCGATCGCCACTTGCTTCGCTTCTCCAGAAACTGCTTTGCAAATTCGGCGCACTGTTTGCTGTCGCCGAGGTACATGCGAACGTACTCCTTGACCTCGTACGCCGATTCGATATCCCGCAAGAATGCAACGAACGTTGGAACTTGAAAAATAGTAATTAAAAATAATTTAAAGCCACGAACTGCGAAGTATATGCCTTTAAAGTATATGCCTTCAAAAGATATACCTTTCAAGTATGTGCCTTTCAAGTATGTGCCTTTAAAGTATGTGCCTTTAAAGTATGTGCCTTTAAAGTATGTGCCTTTAAAGTATATGCCTTTAATGTATATGCCTTTAAAGTATATGCCTTTCAAGTATACACTTTTCAAGTATACGGAACTATGTCCCGCCCATATTTTAATCTCTCGACAAAATGACAGTATCGGAAATCGAACTCGATCAGAGGCGAGCACACTTACCACTGGACCAACGCACCGGTTTACCCTTCAATATTATCAAATTACTTACTATCCACGGATGCTTGGAGTCCGCTCAAGGTTCTGCTGCACCATTGAGTAAAGTCATCCGTCTTGGCAGTGTTGTTCTCGAAGAGCTTCTTCACGAGCTCCTCGTCCTTCTTAGTTTTGCTCTTGTTTGCTTTGTTGTTATTCTGCTGCTGTTGCTGTTGCTGTTGCTGCTGCTGCTGCGGTTGCTGCTGCGCCTGGACGGGATTTGCGGCCGGAACTTTCGGAGTGACAACGGTTGGCTTGGCGGGCTGTTTCGTGACGACCGCAGGCTTCGACGGTACTGGCTCGTCCCAGAAACCGCCGGCGCCGGCACTGCCTGCCCATGCTGCGCTACCCGAATTGGCACTGCTCGCCCAGTTCAACGACTGCGAGGCCGTACCCCAGATTCCAGCGTTTTGCATAGCGATCGCAGTTTCCTTCTGGCTCACCTTCTCCTGACGCTCTTTTTCCTGCTGCTGGAAGTTTATTTTTACCGTTAATTCACTGTCTTTCGGTTACCCTTGTCTCCGTCTCTCTGCTGAAGTTTTTTTGTTTAATGGCTTACCTTGACCTTCGCGATGCGCTCCTGTTCTTCCTGCTGGATCTGCGCCAAGCTCTTAACCTGCGGTTGCTCGGTGGTCGGCGTGGCTTTCTCCGCCCACTTGAACTGCAGACGCTTCGACGAGTCCAGAGCCGATGCTTCCTGCGCTGCCTCGGCGGCTTTGCGTTGTTCCATTTGCTGGTTCATCATCTGATGGAATCGCTGCATCTCCTGAATTAAACGGTACATCCATGTACATCCTCAATGTCACGAGGGTAACAAATATTTTTATTAATTTATTAACAAATAAATTAAATTAAATTAAATATTATTAAATCAAAAGGATGAAGAAAATGAGAGGCACCTAGTCACAAGCAAGTCTCACGTGAAGTGTTATTAACTTTTAGGCATCGTCAACTTAAGTGTTTCAAATTTTCATTCATAGATTGTAGACTTATGTGTTCTTAACTTGTTCAACTTTTATAACTCGGTACTCGGGAGCTCTAATATTTAGGATTTATTATTCACGGTATTCTGATTGTAAAGGAGAAAAATCCGTAAAATAAATAAAATTAATCAAATTAATTTTTTATAAACTTACAGCCTTCTTCTCACGTTCGAGCCTCTGTATGTCGGCGAGGGACGTGTTCGAAGCTGGCGGTGGTGCTTGCGATGCCTGAGCCCACGGTGCCTTGCTGCGTTCCTGCAATGTTCTCAGAGCTTCCGCTTCCCGTCGTCTCTGGGCTAATCGGCGGATCATCTCGGCCTCGGCCTTCTGTCGATCCTCGTCGGCTCTGTCGCAATGAAAATAAAAACTCCCGAAATGGTATTAAGGTAACAATAATTATTTTACTTATTACGCAGTTCTCGATGGGGGAAATCCTTACGAGAGTCGCGAGACTGCCTCCTGTAGTTTTTGCGCTTCCTCCAACTTCTTTGCCTTCTCCTCTTTCTTCAGCTTCTCCTCCCGTTTCTTCATCTCCTTCTTAATAACCGCCGCCTCGTCGCGTAGTTTCTTCTCTTCCTCTTGTTTCTTTCTGTTGTTCTCCTCGTCGAGCTTTCGCTTCTCCTCGCGCTTTTTCTCCTCCTCCTTGCGCTTCTTCTCCTCCTTCTTCTTGAGCTCCTCCTCCTGTTTGCGCTTCTCCTCGTCCTTTCGCCTCTTCTCCTCGTCCTTTCGCTTCTTCTCCTCCTCCTTGCGTTTCGCCTCTTCCGCCTGTCGCGCCTGCTCCTCCTCCAACTTTCTCTTCGCGTTCTCGTCCTCTGCCTGACGCTGCAATTCCTCTTGCTTCCTGAGTTCCTCCTTTTTCCTGTCTTCGTGTACCCTAATGTTCTGTTCCTCCTGTAGTGTTATTATTTCAATATTAGTAATCAGTTATTAAAAGTCGAAATTTTTATTATTCAAACTGCTTCCTCATAAAAGTTGAACATTTTTTGTTTTTTTTATCGCTTTCTCATAATGTTCCTTTATGCGCAAAGCTTCTTCTATGAGAAAGCATTTTCTATATTTTTAGCTTCCACATAGAGCTTCCAGAATAAAGGAACATGATGAGAAAGCGATACGAAAATTTCAATTTTCAACTTCTATAAGAAAGTAATATGAAAATTTCAATATTCAACTTTTATGAGGAAGCGCTATGAAAATATATGAGGAAACATAATATCTATTTCGACCGGATAGACACTCACTAAAATTTGTTGTTCAGTCTTCATTTCCTTACTGTGTAGGTCCCATGATAAGTTGGGCATTTTGCCAGGCGGTATTGTTGGTACGGGCCTGACCTGTGTGAGGCATTCGATGAAATGTCGTGAAAATATAACGATCAATCTATGCCGAGGAGCCCACGAAAAATGTTACCTGCGCCAACCAGTTTTGCGTTGTGAATTGAGGATTAATCTGTGGAGGCGGCTGCGGCCAGACCGACTCCATCGGGCAGACCTGAGGATATCCGTTAGCGTTGACGTTGAGCTGGCGCAGCAGCGACTTGATAGGATTGTCGTCCTGAGCCGGTTGGGGAACCGACAATTGCTGATTCATGCTCTGCTGCGGGAGAGTCGGCAGATTCTGAATTCCACCCATTTGTTGGATCAGTTGTTGAATCGGATCTACCGGTCCGGGATGAACCGGAGCTGCCTGATGAGGACTCGGTGGCAGATGATTGTCGGCCTGGGACTTGGCCTGTCGGAACGAACGAATGAACATGCGAATTAGTCGCGAAACTCGAGAGCGATTCTCAGTCGATGACGCCGTAGATTCACCTGTTGCATCTGATTGAATAGCTGCATAACGGGATTGGTGGGCGGCGGAGCCAGAGGCGGGGCAAAGGTGTGAGCGGCCGACATCAGCATGTCGCGAACTTCCGAATCTTGCATCACATACTGAAGTATCAACTGATTCTGTTCGACGGGACTGAGGGTTGCCCAGTGATCGGATTGGGAGAGCTTCGTTATAGCCGAGGGTTTCAATTGACGAAGTAGTATCTGCTGATTCTGGAGCAATCTCATCTGCTGATACTGGAATGCAAGAAGAGGATTTTCCATTCCGGGCTTGGGTAAGGCACTGCCGGGCATTCCAGCTGGTACGGAGCTCGGGACGACCGGTGCAGGTGGTAGTTGCTCCGTCATCTTCAACAGAGAATATTACATCGTTTAGAATTTTATGATTCTTTCGCGTTTTACTTTTCAATTGTTTCGTGGTTTTCATTTTATATGTATTATCCCTTCACAAAGCTACTTGTGAGTGCCTTACAGCGGGTCGGCCCGGTTGATTTCTAGTCCTCACTTATCTTCTCTTTTGTCTATTTCTGTTTTTATCCCTACGCACCTAGCCAATCTCTCCATTTTTGCGGCTGCAGCTGACTTCCGCTCAATATCTAATAATAAGGGTTACTGCAGAAAATCTATGCCGATACAACCGGTCTCAGATTCGCTTCACGGCACCGGAGCTACGTAGAGTTTCGCCGAGACTTGTGGCAATAACCGTTACATGTACATTTTAGCAGTTTACATCAGACAACTTCTTTGTATCGCTTCTATGATTCTACGGGCACATTGTGCGTGCATACGCACACTTCTATGTAAGAATATTGTCACGAAAGGTTTGTCCCGTATATAACATAAATAAATAAATAAATAAATAAATAAATAAATAAATAAATAAATTATTATGCGAAAAATAATAATGTAAACATAAAATACAGCCACAGGTATATAACCTGTGGCACACACGAACAAATACGCGTGTACCTCAAGTATATATCCGGAGCTATGTCGTGCCCATGTTTTTCTCGACAAAACTACTCGGAATCGAACGCTCGACCTGCCGGCGCTCTGGTTAAGAGGCGAGCACGCTGACCATCACATCAACGCACCGATTTTTAGTCTTAGATTATTTTTATGATCGACGATACTCACTTTCAATGGCGGAATCGGTGGTCCGGGAGCAAAGGGTACGCGACCACCGCACATTTTCATAAGGTCGCCAAGAGTCGCGTACCTATCGTCGCACGTTCTTCTCACCATCAGACCCGCGGTGAAGTATCCGGCTTTGCACCATTCAGCCATCTCATTAGCCAAGAAAGGTCCTTGAACCTCGCCCTGTGGGTCTCTGTAGAACCATTTTTCTTGTTGAGCTCCGGCGGGCATTGGATTTACGTGATTGGTCGGTGGCGGTGGCGCGACGTTCGCCGCTTCCTCTCTGTGACTCTCCTCGTCGGCCATTAGTTTCGCCACGAGCATATCGGCCTCCTCCTTCATTCTGTCGAAATCGTACTCGGTCTTTTGTCTGGAGGTCTCCTCGCTCGGGGCGTTCGCGGAGTTGCGCGCTTCCGGCGGCATTGGGCCCTTCTGACAAGCGGCGAGAATCGCCGGATCTTTCGTACCCATGTCAGTTTTCACCGGCAACTTGCTCTGCGGCTGTTCGACGAATGATTTCGATCTTTGAGGTCCCTGCATCGGACTAGCGCCGCCGCTCGTCTCGTTCGCTTTCGCGATATTCGCCGGACCCTGAACTTTTCGGGTCGGTATGCCGGTCAATGGCGACGAGGGAACTTTGTTGGATTGCTGAATCGTCGACGATTTCGTCGGTGAGACGCTTCTTCTTTCCTGTTCAACAGAACCATCTTTATCCTCGAAGGGATGAAGGGACTTCGGCCTCTCACGATTTGCCGTACTCGACGTCGTGCTCGTATGGCGATTAACGCTCTGTCCCTGATTAACGCTATTGCTGTAGGGCAAAGGTTTATTACTCGCTTTCGCGTTATTCGTCTGTCCATTACCCTCGGAAACGCATCTCGGTCTAATCTGTTGGGTGCCACCGGCGCTAACTATTCCGTCGTCGTCGTCGGAATACATTCCGCCATGAAAGGCGCCCGATGCGTCGAAACTTCCGCCGCTCTCGCTTGGATTCTCCGTAGCCCTGAAAAATATCCAAAATGTTCATAAATTATTCGTGAACATTTTGCAAAACCGATGTCGATTGTCCGTTAGGGGAGAGCGGAGCAAAACGCGAATTTCCAATAACTTTTGGATGGTTACGGTGGTGATAAGTGGGGCAAAACGGGCTTGAAAATCTGGATGTATCGTTGGGGCAAAACGGGGCATCCAAAAATTATTGGAAAATTGAGCTTTGGCCCACTGTTCCGTTGTACCCCACTGTTTTATTTTGCCCCGCCCTCCCCCACTATAATACGTGACATTCACCATTCAGGCAGATTGTCATGGATGTCGTGATGATTGGGTTCCCAGGTACGGGAAGTGCGAATTGGATGACGATGAGATGAATCGAGAAAGCATCTGTGGTTTCCTCTATGGTCGCAGCGCCCGGTTGTCCCGCTGCCTCGAATATCTTCCCCTTCGCCGTCGGCTCTCTCCATTCTGGCTCTGTCCGAGCCACCCCCGTCGCGCCAACTTCCTCTGACTAAACAAAAAACAATCGTAATAGATCGACTCCAGCCGGAGATCATTTTTATTTATCTTTATTCGAGCGAGAAAAACGTACCCCATTTTTCTCCGCGATTATGGGAAGCAACGCGCCATCCCTCCTCGTCCTCGCCGCCGCTCCGTTGTCTTCGCCAATTGCCCTCCATGAGTGAACTGCCACTCGTTCCTCTACTCGTCTCCTTTCTCGGGCTCGTCGATCCATTCCACTCGCTAGGATCTAGAATCCCGTTGCGTTCTGACCAGCCACGCTCGCTCTGTGATTTATCGAAGGGCCGGCTTCTTGCCTGTTGAATCAAACGCGAAAGCGGATGTTCAAAAGAAATGAAACTCTATCACCAAAGGAGAATTTCGATAATAGATTTTTGCGGTCGTCTACCTGGTAGGATTGTGATTCGATCCGATTCCCGTCCCCGGAATCATCGTAGGCGACGCCACGCGGGTAATAAGAAGAATACAGAATACTTCTTCCGGTTCTTATGCGTCCTCCGCGATCAACGCTGCCGCCTCTGCCGCGTCCGGTACCAGTGAGAGTAGCAATTCCGCCGTTCCACAGCCGCTGTTATTCGCAGAAAGATCATAGCCGATAAATTCACGAACTGAATCGTCGCGGCACATTCGCAGTGCACGACGGACGAAAGTCTCTAACGTTGTGTTAGAGTTTAAAGCTTCGCTAGCGATAGTCTGGCGGACTCTAAAAATAATTGTGGATGCGGAGGTGAAAATAAACATTATGTCAGTGTTAAGAAGAATAGCTTTAGACTTGACGTTTTCTTCTTCTTTTTTTCGTGTAATTTGTACGAGTTACTGGCGAACCGCTCCGATGAACGCGAAAGGATGAACTTACGAGATTTCCGCAATCGCCGTACAAGAGAAAACCAACATCTGCCATTGTTTGTGAATGCTCGATAGACCGAGAGAGAGATCGCGAGTATATTCGCCGAAGGACGAGAAAACGGACTGACTACGGCCAACTAAGTGTCTCTGGCACAAGGGCTCCAGAGTGCTGTATTTTTAGATCCAAATCGTATGACACACTTCTCGATATAAGATGCAACACTCGAGCGTACAACAGAAACAGATGGCACGTCGGTGTCGCCAATAACATTAATCGCACTATCTTGTATTCATCTTTGTGAGATTTTAAAATCATTTGAATGGTTGAATATCGTGAGGGATGGAAATTGGTGAGAGTTGCAGATTTTAGATGGCGGTAGTGAAGTGATCGGGACTGTAGGGGAAAACACTTATTCGCGACTCCTTGGAGTTCGGCCTTGTGTACCTTCTGGAAAAACTTGCCTATCATGAGATTTGCTATTGCAACGATAACTTCGATCGTCCTATCATCCGAAACTTGTGCATTCATTTTCTTCTTTTTTTGCGTTTCCGATTAGCTTTAGACTACGTCGGAAGAATTTTCAGTCGACTGAAACTATTCGTACAAAGGCCACGCATGATACTTTCAAGTACATAACTCTGTACAGACACTCGGAACGATCGTGACCGCCGTTTCCCCCGAAAAAAATGTCCTGACTTTTCGCTGATTAATAAAAAAAAACTTTCCTGGCGAAGGTTCTAATGTTTGCTATAAAAAAAACAAAAATCAATGATGGAAATCAAAATGCCTAATTATTGTATTAGTGGTAAATTCTGTTTTTTCGTTTCGAGACTTCCTTTTATGTACTTTGTATTTATTTATAGACCAATTTTTTTTTAATTACTTTTCCCGGTTTTCTCTGACCGCGGCCATAATGGGAACGCGCTTATCTACTATGCAATTTATAATCAGTAATTCAGACAATTCGGAAAAAATTGCGAGGTATTATCGGGCCAGACTGCTCTCACTGAACTATACCAGACTGTTTCCGACTACTTTCCATAACGTCACACGTTGCACTCCTAGAACAGTGTAGCAACTCATATGGCAATTTGACAAGAGATTTTATTCGATTCTTCCGAGAGTGCCAAATAACGTCTACCATTAATTTTCACAAACGATTAAGTAATAACTGAAACCGTTTGTGAATAATAAACTGCTTGGCTGTAGCCATGAGTCTCAGTTTTGTTATTTTTTTCCCTTTTTTTTAGACCAACTATTTAAACTATTTTATCGAGACGCACACAGTCTTTAATGAATGCACACCTGGAACAGTGTAGCAACTCGTTTGACAATCCCACAAGAGATTTTACTCGGTCGATTCGAGAGCGTGAAATAACATGTACCACTGATTAATTAATGAATTATTAATTAATTAATTTTTGTTGCAACCAAAATTGTTTCTAAATAACAAAAAATTTGATCTTAGCTGTGTATCTGATATTGTTATTTTTTCCTCTTTCAAAGAAGTTCCTAATTTTTCGCTAATTTATTGAGACACAGACTTTAAGTGGGTAACAAACAATATGTTCTTTTCAAGCAATCGTAAAATAAATTCACCGTTTCATCCTCTGTCATCGGTATGAGAGCTAGTGGAAGTTGAGTTTTCTCGACGAAAAGGGACTGGAGGCCGGACAAGTGTTCGGGCGGCTTGCAGTTGCGATCGAACAGAGCGAGCATCTCCTCACGGCCGTATCTATGCTCCGCAAGTTGGTTGCGGGGAGTGATTAAGTTTGTTGTCCCTCCGCCGCCGCCTCCGCTGCTGCAACTGTCTCCGGACAGATTGCGCAACCTGTGAACAACATTGATTTCATTAATTCGATAGAGAGCTCCGAACAAGTACTTTTCAATTTTTACTCCAAGGTTCGTTAATCGCAATCTGAAATATAATTTAAAAAGAAAAAAAAAACAAGAAAAGTTCATTGTCTGTACAAAAATTATTCCAAGACCAATCCGCGAATATTTTTTTCATCAATAAATACAAACGTAAAGAAAATCAATACAACTCACCACTCCGGACCAAACTTCATAGAATCCGTCATGACGCACTTTCTGCTGCAAAAAACCAATCAAATTAAATAAACATTGTTAAAAAAATAAATAAATAATAATAATAATAATTAATGCACATAATTAATCATTTTGCAATGAACCATTGTTCTATTCCCATTCATTCTTGTTAGGGTATCGCACACGCTCCCGGCGAAGAGACGACAATGCGTGTGGAGAAACAATTAACTTTGCAGTGCGCAATGGAGAGAATCACTGCGGGAAGCGTCTCCAGTTAGACGTTGAGACAGGTAACGGACTGGCGTCCTTGAGAGTAAATTACGATGAGCAAGCTATCGAGAGCGAAAGGTTGCACAGAGAAAGTCTGTACGAAACCAAAATTTTAACAGGACCAGCTGGTAAAAGTCTTTAGAGTGTCATCGAATTGAATTAAAATAGCCAACGGCACGTTGGCTTGTACGAACGAATTCGTTGCATAATAGAACGCGTGGTGCCTTTGCAACCTCCGATTGTTTGTCGACGAAGATTGTTTGAATCAACGAATAAACAGACAAAATTGTTGGCGCGGTGCGTGGACGGTGATAAAGGAACGTGCGGAGGAAGGCAACAGACGGCCAGAGTAACGTCGTCTCAATGTCGGGACGAACGAAAATGTGACTCTCGCCGTGCAGATCGAAATAGCGTCGAGACGCGACGACGCGAAACTAAAATCGCGCTAACTACTCGACCCTCGGCGATCGAGCGAAATTGAAATGATTTTCATTTATGAAGTATTTTTTTTTGTAACGAGGGTAAGTTTCCGATCAAGCCAAGGTGGCAATATTAACCAAACATTTTTTTTCGTGCACAGGATCGTCATGTAACGCGAGCGTGTGGCACGTCGAACGTAACGAAAACTCAACGCGGGGTCGACGTACGATTATTTAATGTGTCGACGAACCCAATATTGCATACGTAAATTAGTAAAATACCTTATTTAACTTCGGAATTACTGAGCGAACAATACAACACACCAATATGGCCGATGGGTTTTCTTTTTTTTTTCCTCACTTTTTTTTTTTCCTCTCTCGTGAGATAAAGCGCATGCGGATACAAGTCTTGCCCTCTCGGGCCAATGAAAGTCACTAGTTCGGACGAGAAAAAAAGTTATCCGAGAGGGCGTCCTTACACACATCGTTTGTTCACTGTAAAGTATAATAAGTTTTGGTTATTTAACAATGGATTAGCAATGAAAATTTTGATTGTCCTTTTTTGGAACCATTTTTTTTTAAGGGAGCTTTCCAGTGTAAAATTTTCAAAAAATCGATTTTTTTTTGCTTTATCGAATAGTATACACTCTTCCGAATATTCCCTAAAATTTTCATGCCGAAATTCAGATTATTTCGGTTACTGTACAGCATTTCTTGGAAGAAGGAGCGCTACAGCTGCCGCGTCGGCCGTCTGCCCGTGCGACCGTTATTTCTATTGTCTCGTTCCTACCTGCTCGTGTACCTTCCAACGTGAGTCCGGTTCGTCTTTCAGTTCGGTTTCGACATTCAAAATGGATAGATCTACGAAAGAGAAATGTGCGTGGCAGGATAGAAAAGGCTCGAGAAGCGGACAGAAGCTTCAAAATATTTCGTGTTATCGAGATAAATATATCGATGAAATAATCAATGAAAATTGTGATGGTCCTCTTTTCGGAGAACTATTTTATTTATACTCCATTCCTGTTATCAGTACACCGATGATAAGGATTTGTTAGCCGTGAACGATCGAAGTTCGCTCGGCTGATGCCTGATTCTACGTTTTACGCGTCACGTTTGATAATTTCGTTATTAGATTTACCGATGGGTGGATAAAAATACACCCAAGTATTATAAGGCTTTTTCGGGAATTAGCTAAACGGAGCCGATATTTCCGACATCGATCGAGCGTATCCTCGGAAAAGTCTCGTGATTGTAAAGCTTCGCAGATGGTATTATAAAGACAATCTTATGCAAAATAATGGGGTTTCTTGACGACGATTCCGTATTCCGCTACCGCAGGCGTCAGATCTTCCATTGTCAATGTGTAACGACGGTCTTTCCCCTTGGCTTTGGTGTTCTGATTGGCTCCTCGAGTTTTGCAGTGTTGCAGAGCGTCGTTGGCGATCTCGGAGATAAATTTTTGCGCCGCCAGCGACACCAATCGTACTCTGGAAGAAAAATTTGAATAAAAAAAGCAGATTCTACCCCAATTTTCGACAAATAATTTCTAGGATGGCCCACACTCTTGGATCCGTAGTGTTGAATCCTGCGGTGTGCAGGTAGTGTTCGCTGATGGCATCCGGCACCTGAGGAAAGTATCGAAGCTTTTTATTATTGGGAGACGCGAACGAACAACGATTAAAGTTATTCCGCTGAGAAACGCGACAAGCATATTGTTTGTTTGTTTATTAAACGCATTTCTCCGTTAAACGTAAACGAGACAAGGTTAATGACCAACCGTCGGCGTATAATCTTCAAGTTGCAGAAGAAAGTCGGCCAATGGCTGTCCAGCACTTTTGGGCTCCTCGTTTTGAGAAAGTCCTGGCGGTGTATCGCGTCCGAAGTTTTCCGCCATTTCTGCAAAAATTAAAATAAGTAATTTCACAAAATTGAAAAATAAAAAAATACCTAAACAAATAAATATATTATGAGCTTATTAGGTTTACACATGCTTTATCTTGGTTAATATTTGTATAATCATCTGAACTGTGAAAATTGTAAATGTAAAAGGGTTTGTCCCATAAAATAAAATAAAATAAAATAAAAAAATAAATAAACAAACCGTATATTAATCAATAATAAGACTGATTGTAAGTATCAACGATCAGAGACGTCCCAGTCATTATACACTCTTATGCAGATGTGATGTATCATGAATTTAAGTATTAGAAATCCAATTTTACATTCGCAATCGCATCCACAAACATTATTTGATCAGCAGAAAAAAGTTATACAATCTTTAAACCTAAATTATTTTCTATTGTGGCACTTTGTTAAAACACTGACGATAGTGTCTGGAAATTGATAGGGTAGACTGGCCAGTGAATGGCCAGTTAAGCAGACGAAAAAGCCAGTGAATAGCCGTTTTTTATGCACGTTCTCTTGTGGAAAGTGTTCATTCATGGGTCCGGTCTATTCATTGGCTGGTTTACCCTACGAGCATTCCTACATACACGTTCCAATAATCGGACAGTTCGAAGTTAGATTAGCCAGGTTTCTATGCAGCTTATCTTCAGTACTGTTTTGCGTAAATATAATTTTTTCATTGATTTTATTAATAAATAGCAAACAAATTCTTTTAGTTAATATGTAATCTAATAATATGAATTCTCGAAATCTATAATTGTCCGGAGCATCGGGAAGTACAGTGTCCGAATATAGGGACATACCAAAAAATTGTGTCTGAAAACTGGTACGTTTGGACTCTCTCCTTATTTTCTTCCATAATGAAGAAAAAAAATGTATCTTCTTATAATTTATCAATGCGCTTTGAAAACTGGAAACTATCAGCATGACAGTGGTTTCAGTTATAAAAAAAAAAAATTTGTTCTTGGCCAATTAATAACTGCTGGAATCTGGGAATGCTCTTATTAACCACTCGCAACCGTTTGAGCATCGGTATTACCCTAATCGACGTGTCGACGATGTTGCAAAAAAAAAAAAAACAACAATAACGAAGTATGGTCAACGATCGACGTGCTAGCTTCGCATAGTGAGGCGCAACTGGTTGACAAGTGTCTGAACCTTTCGTTTGCGTTGAACGATTGTCGGGCCGATGATATCCTTCGTAGTATTTGTTTTGAAAGGTTCACCGATCTATCCACAAAACAATTAGAACAAACGGTATTGGTAAGTAAGACGCTAAATGACGGAATGACGATTGCGATATTTACCGAAGGAAGCCGGATGGATTAACGATGAATTAGTGTTGTCGTATTCGCTGCAAGCTCCGTCAATTAGGTAAAATTTTGCTCCGGAATTACGACGACAGGTTTCTTCTTCTTCCTTATTGGTTTTATGCCGCTAGGCCTCCGACAGGTTTATTTACGCGAACGCGAAGCGTAGTCATCGAAGCTTCTTCTTCTTCGTTTTTTCGTGATGGGTTCAGGCAACGAATATAGACGTACATAGAAGCGTAGAGCCTATGCTTCGGTTGAAGACAAACTTTATGCGAGACTAGCAACCACTTGGCGGCGCTACGCTCGGGAAGCCACGTGACGCACAGAAGAGCTCGCCCAGTGGGCGGGAATGAGAGCGAAAGACAGCATATGGTCTCTCACGTTGTCTTCTTCTTTTCTTCTTCTACAACGATGAATACGTGGTTGATGCGCGCGCGCGGCGCGCGGTCTGATCGGCGATAACCGATATGAATGAGAGAAGCGCGACGCGAGAGGACGAGGGAATAGCGTCGAGAGGGAAGAAGAGCAGGCTTTTGTAAAATCTGAAGCTTCCAGTTTATGTACAGAAGAGGTTTACCAATTTAATTCGAGACTTTCAATGTCTCTTGGCCATCTTTCTTTCCATCTTTCGTTGTTTCTTCTCATCGACTTCGGGCTGCTCCGGAGGGCCGGAGAAGAACCAAGGGGCCAGAATCTTGGTCCACAGCATCCAGAGAGCTCTGACTGGCACCTGCGTTCAAAAATTTGTGGTGAATTTTTTTTCTTGCTTTGTACTTCTCCGTAACAGAACAATACGTTTTGAGTGTCTCACCAAGAGCCACAGCAGCCAGAAGTAGTTTGATACTAAGGAGGAAACTTGGACTCCCGACGTGAGAATAATGAGATCTTTGAAATGCCTGGAACAATGAGATTTTCAATTAAACATTACCTCTCGAACAACATATTTTTTTGCTCAGTTTCATGACTCTTTTTTTTCAACAATCAATGTTTGACAAATGTAACTCTTTAAAATTTTCACATCGGTACAAGGAATATTTTCCAGCGAAATTGTTCTTGAAAATTTGTTCTTACCGATGCATTTACCATTCTTCAATTCATACCAGCATATTTTTTAACATAAATGAAAAAGCTATTTAAAAAAATGGCTGCCTTCGCCGATACAACCAAAACGGTAAAGGGTAAAAAAAAAGTGGCGAAGATAATGCTGAATTTAATTGCAAGCTCACTCAGCTATGCCGCCTTCCATGTTCAGGTCTACTCCGGAATCCAGCAATTGGCCACTTTCCTCGGCATACTTCGGTCGAGCCATGTAGATCATGAATTGATAACTGCCGAGATACACCAATCCAGAGAGTATCGTTAGGGTCTGCAAAATAACAACGAGATTGAAGTCGATAGGCGGACCACAGCGAAAGTGAGCTTTGGCGCTCCTTGCTGACTTACAATCTCCAAGGCGTTGAATTCAAAGAAACAGATCATGAGAGTAAGATAAATTCCTACAGCAACGAAAACCATGTTTCTGTAGAAGCTCAGAGTGGTGCCGTTCTCCTCCACAATCTGTTTGGCCCCTCTCGTCGCAACCTTGCTACTTTTTTTCTCAGCCTGTAAGTATGAAAAAAAATTGTGCCAGATGAATGTGTATTGAAAAACAAAAAACATTGCAAGATATTTAATCCTCAACGAAGCAAAAACTTACAGCCATCGTTTTATTATTAAGGATATTCTGGCTTCGAGAGTCGAGCTTCTATACAGCTGTTGCGGTTCTAGTCTTCATTCACGAGATCTTGGTTAGCTTGACGCGGCGCCGTGTATCGACGATCGTGCGAAATGCTCGAACACGTACCAGTCATTGGACACTCCTATGCAGATTTGATTCATTACGAATTTAAGTATTAGAAATCAAATTTGACACTTGTAATCGTATCCACATATATTATTTTATGCAAAGAAAAAAAAATGTACAAGGTTTAAGCCTATATTAATTTCTATTGTTGCATTTTGTTGAAAGACCAGCGGTATAGTGTCCGGAAATTGGTACAATGGTTATAACATACGCGACTCAATAATCGGACAGTTCGAAGGGGTTAGGTTAGCCAGCTTTGTACGTGACTAACCTTCACTATTGTTTCGCGTAAATACAAAATTTTATTATTTCAATTAATAAATGACAAAGAAATTCTTTTAGACAACATGAACTAGTTGAGTGCGTACATCAGAATACTTGAAATCTACCAATGTCCGAAAGATCGGGACATGCCCGAATATGCCGTCGGAGACGTGCCGAAGAACTGTGTCCAAAAACTGGTACATTTGAACTCTCTTGTTATTTTATTCCGCAATTAAAAAATACGTATCGTTGTGTAATTTATCGATGTGTTTTGGAAACTAAAAACCGTCAGCTTGACATTGGTTTCACTTATTTTCCCGAAACATTTGTTCTTGGCCAATTAATAAGTGTCGGAATCTGGGGATGTTCTTAAGCGTCCGAGCATTGGTACCGTTACCTTAAAGGCGTGTGACACACACGTAACAATGCTCTGATGGTAACAAATCGCTTTCCCTATTTTCTCCATGATGGCTGATGCTGCGACCAAAATCAAATTAGGTTTTTGTAGTCAATAGATATAAGTATGAAAACATAATTTGCTTTTGCTCGTCGTATCAATCGTTTTAGAGAAAATCGGGAAGGCGATTTGTTACCGACTGAGTCCGTGCCACATCCTCTTAAGGTGATGTGCAACACCCTCCTGCCCACCTAACCCGCGCCCAGTTGGTAACAAAAACTGTGCTGCCTGCCGTTTTGAGGCTGCAGACCGCCGAGGAAAAAGAAAATTGTCTTTCCCTGCGTCTGCCGATTCACTAGGGAAAGACAATTTTCTTTTTCCTCGGCAGTCTGCGGCCTCAAAACGGCATGCAGTACAGTTTTTGTTACCGACGGCGGTATTTTACATCACCTTAAGGGGAAGCTAAACACGTGTGAGTGCGACGGAGACGGAGTAGAAGTTTTTAATCCGTTTTTCTCCGAAACGATTTTATAAAATGAAAACAAAAATTGCGGGTCGCACTGCGTTAATCAAATGTGCAGTCAGAGCCGCAATTCGATTTTTATTTTTTTACACCGTTTCGGAAAAAAATGGATTCTAAATATTTTGAGTTTATGTTGATATTTAGCTAGTTTAACCCCACCTTAAGCAGTTGCAGTGGAAAAGGAACATGAATTTTTATAGAGAAATCACAAAATGAGAACTTTTCGACGATGTTTCGTTCATAGGTCATCACTTGTGACGACCTTTTTTTGTCTTCTTTGTATGATTTTCCATACACGTGGATCTTTAGCGGTTCGCAATGCAGCTGTAGCACGGATCTTGACGAACACTTTCATTGGAAACCACCTTGAATCGATCTCATGCACGCTTTTGTCGAAGCCGTCGCTCGACGAAGCTGTCAATCTGGGCGAAATTGAAAATTGTTTGCGTACTAAACTCTGAAACTAAAATCGCAGTAAACCGATGAAACGTCAACGAACGAATTACCAACA
This sequence comes from Amblyjoppa fuscipennis, assembly GCA_963575735.1. Classification (NCBI taxonomy): domain Eukaryota; kingdom Metazoa; phylum Arthropoda; class Insecta; order Hymenoptera; family Ichneumonidae; genus Amblyjoppa; species Amblyjoppa fuscipennis. The sequence goes on along the minus strand of OY754495.1, from coordinate 4,359,495 downwards.
TGCATCATTTTTGCTTGCATTCTCTTCTCGAATCTCTACGGTCTTTAGATGTTGCGAAAGAGGGTTGACCGAGGCAAACAAAAAGCCACAAGATTATCATTTAATTAGAATGGACACGAGAGTTACCGTGTACAATCCGTCTGTTTATATTCACCACAATAGCAACGTTTATCTTATTGCCGAGTTTCATCGAAAACGTTTTATGCAATCGTAGTGCGTACAACCTGCGCTCGTTCGACTTACTCGCGCCCCATTTGATTTCGGGTGGGAGAGATGGTTCATTGGTCCGAGGCGGCTCTCGAGCGACCGCTCGTATAGCTTGTTGCACAACGAATTTCGGTGTGCAAGCAAGAAAGAACGAAAAAAAAAAAAACCGTGTTAAAGAGAACGAAGCGTGATCCAATGTAGAGCCATGCTTGCTCGTGTGCCAGGCTGGTGTGAATGCCCATGCAATTGGCAGTCTCGAGAGAGAGAGAGGAGGGAAAGCGGTGGTAGGGCGCTGCGCGGCTCCGGGTGTGGAGGGAGAGACGCGAGACCTACGTATTTGCCGCTGCAGCTTCGCATATTCCACATGTGTACACATACTAGCAGTTACCTTACTTACATGTTACCCATGCATATACCTTATGATTCATGGAGTAGTTATGCGTTATGTCTCGAAACGCGACTCAAATTATACGAATCTCATCGTCATGTAGTACGGCCGACTTAGAGGTAACGAGAGGCAAAAACAAAAGATAATAATTAAAGTTGAGCGTCGCAATGTCACGGGCGTACATCGGACACACGATTTCATCACAACAAAACACGGGAATCGTTTGATTTATTCATTTAAATCGACGATATTGAAATATCGAGGATACAACCGAGATACGTAGTTGTCGTACGGAGGGAGAGAATTTTCGTTGTTTCGCTGGCGGACAAAGTTGCGACGCGTGACACACACACGAGATTGTATTGCGTTTTAAGTATCGGCCAAGAGAAGACGATCGAGTGACGTTATCAGGTAATTTGCAACTTTCGTTCAGTGCATCGATTAAACTAATGTCCCGTAACGATTCGTAACGGCGCGAAGATTTTATCTTTTATCGACGATCGTCGAAACAATTGATTATCAACGATTGTCGGAACAATTAATTATCGACGATCGTCGAAGCAGTAAATTATCGACGATTATGGAAATAACAAATTATCGACTATTGTCGAAACAATTAGTTATTGAGGATCGTAGTCAATGGATATTTCAACGATTGTTTTTTTTTTTTTTTTATGTACAGAAAAATCGTACTCAGAATAGAAGAAATTATTGTCGATTGTAAACAAACAAAAAAACGGGTAAATAAAAATTGTACTTTCAGAATAAAGGAAACAGAGCCATGTCGGGGGAACAATTCTCTCTGGTGTGGAATAGTTTTCCAACAAACTTATCTTCCGGCTTGTACACTTTGCTCACCGACGAGCATCTTGTGGATGTTACACTGACAGCGGAGGGACAGATACTTAGAGCCCACAAACTTATATTGTCAGTATGCAGTTCGTACTTCAGAGAACTGTTCGAGGTAAGTTTGCATACGGTAGAATTTTTTGTTTGTTTGTTTTTCTCAAAAAAAGTATTTCGCCGGATAACATTTTGTATCGAGAACTGTATATTTTTTTTATATCTGTCAGGGAAACACGTGCAAGCATCCCATAGTAATACTGAAGGACGTGAACTACAGAGACTTGTCGGCGATGCTGCATTTTATGTACCAAGGAGAAGTGAATATCAAACAGGAAGATATATCGAGTTTCTTGAAGCTTGCGGAGACTCTGCAGATAAAAGGCCTGACGAAGGACAAACGCGCTTCGGAGACCGAAGAGAATGTCGAAGGAACAAATGATCTTTTGAAAACAGAGTTACAGGACGAAGAGCCTGTTCGACAGGACAGCTCTCAGACAACTTCAGAGAGATTCAACCTGCCGCTCAGATCTCAGCTGCAAGGTGTTCCTCCTGCCTTGCGAACGGAGAAATCTTTCGTTAAACTCACATCCAGCAATACATTTAACCAGTCGGAAACCGATTCGGAAACGGAGAACGTCATGCGATCGATAAGCAGCATGCTCGACGATAATTATAAAAATCAAAATCAATTGCCGACGATGGAGGACGAGCCGTTGGATTACACGTCGGAGGTCAGAGAAACGTCCGTCAACGTGGAAGAGCCGCTGAACTACAAATTCAATACGAATACGAACGATCCATCCCAAAATTACTTGCCAAATTCTCAGCAACTATCTTATAGTCAGGATTACCAAAAGGAAACGTTAGGTAAGCGCAAACCTGAAGAAATCGTCGGTGCTAGGAGATTTTAAAAGTAATGAAATTGGGCGTAAAATCATGCAGGGTTCTTCTATGTTTGTACTCAACTAGGAGTTAACAATGTGCAGCTGACAAATTCGAAGGACTTCCATCATTGCGACGGGACGAGTTACGCTCGAGGAAAGCGGACGGTCAGAGGTATTCCGGGGAGCAGTTTGCCGCTGGAAACTACGCTGCGCGTAGTGTCAGAGCTCGGTCCGACGCTGCGCGTCGAGAGAGGCAAGGTGGTTCGTATGTACTCGTGTCCATGGTGCTTGCGACATTTTACACGCAAAGAGAATCTCAAGTTACACGTGCGCTACATTCACGGTCCACTCGAGAGTCTCACGTGCAAATTGTGCGGCAATAAATACAAGAACAGCAATAGTCTGCGCGTTCACTCGTACCTCTATCACAACGCCAAGCGCAACAAACACACAGCGCCACCGCGCGTCGGTGGCGCGGTTTGACACTACAGTGCTACATCGTTTTAACGAAACTTTAGTATCAAAAACGATTCGTGTTACTTTGTTATGTTATACTGTAACTGTAGAATTGAATAAAACAATTGTTATTATTATATTTATACACCCGTGTATATCAGTGAAGAGTACCGCGTGTTTTCAATTTTCGTTCCGTTTATCGATACGAGAAATCCCTCTCGTATTAACTTAACCGCGAAAAGTTTCGTCCATTAAATTCTCGTTTGACATATATACTTTTTATTGGGATATTACGTCAGTACACGACGGGAGTTGACATCGGCAAACGGAGTTTTTTTTTCTTCTTTGATCACTTAACATTACGGAAAAATTAAGTTGCACAGAAGACACGACGGGCGACAGTTTCGATCGGCTAATTTTCCGATTCGGCCTTGTCCTTGCTGTCGCTGTAATCGGAGTCTCCCCGTGACTTTTCCTCGGACTTCGACTCCTTCTCGGACCTCTTGTCCCTGCTCGATTTCTTCTCGCTTCTGTCCTTGTCGCTCTTCTCGCTCTTTTCGCTCTTATCCCTATCGCCGTCGTTCTTCTTTCCGTTGCTGTCCGACTTGTCCTTGCTGCGTCTCTCCTTGTCCTTGTCCCTCGTCTTTTCCGAGTACTTCGACTTGGACGACCTCGACTTGGACTTCGATCGCGATCGTCGCGACTTCGATTTCGAGCGTTTGCTGCGCGAGCGCGATCTACTTCTTCGCCGGGGCGACGATCGTTTCTTCGAGCGTTCTTTCGATCGCGATCTCGAGCGTCTCGATCTCGATCTTCGGGATCTCGAGCTCGAACGATGACGACCGCGCGAGCTGCTTCTCCGGCGGGACGGCGACTTTCGTCTGCGCTCCTTCGAGCGCGAGCGCTTCGAGTGCGAGCGCGATCTGCGCCGATGCCGGGAGCGCGAGCGTCTGTGCCGGGAGCGCGAACGCTTGCGCGATCTCGAACGTCGGCTGCGTCCTCTCGATCGCGATCGCGACTTCCGACTGCGCGAGCCGCTCCTGCTGCGCTTGTCCTTCGACAGCATACCGATCATCGGATCTATCGCCGCCGATATCAAATTGTGCGCCTCCTTCACCCGCGACATCGCCTCCTCGATCTCCTTCTGTGCGGCCTCGTTGCTCTTAGCTTCCGGCTTGGCTATCGCCTGCGTCGAGTGGCAGAGCTTTATCGGCTTCTCAGCGAGCATCTTGCCGTTCAGCTGGAGAGCCAATACGACGCTCGACTGCTCCGATAGCTCGAGGAGGGCGTAACGATCCGTATCGGAGTCCCGCGTGCACAAACGCAGATACTTTATCTCGACGCTGTTGCTGATGAAGAATTCCAAAAGCTGCTCGACCGAAACTGAAACATCGAGATTACCGACCACCAGAGTTCGACGAATTTCCTCTATCCTCCTGCTGTCCAGGTGGCCCGGCAAGTGCGGATACGCCGGCAATGCGTTCGCGTCCAGCTTCGGATCTATCGTGCTGATCACGTGATTCGGAGGGATTCCCTCTATGGCGTTTACCACGTTGGGCGGAAGCTTCGGCTCCGAGGGATACAGACCTGAGGATGGAAAGAAATTTATAGGAAAATTTGTTACTATTATTATTATCACTACTGTTTACAGAAATTAAGCTTCCACTTGATGCCCTGCCTTTTAATTTTATTCAATGTCTCAGATGAATACAGTAGAACCCCGTTTATCCGAAGTAACGCGAGGAGATACTCTCTATATCGGATAAGTGAAATCTCGCATAACACGAATAAGATAGACTGTAAAAATAAATCGTAAATTCAATGCACTGGACCTTGGGATTGGCTTAAATTGCTTACATTAATTGAACATCACTGTAGTTTTTTTTGTAAAATAAGAATACCAGATATTAAAATTACAAATCTTAGTCGCGAAATTTACAAAAGATGCAATTAAAAAAAAAATGTACGGTAAAATTGCACCGCACATTTTGAAATTTCCGAAACAATTAATGTAAAAAAACATCGAATACCATTCATTAATTTCCGAAGTGAACTTTTTTACAGTGTAAGTAAGGCAAGCAAATTTAAGTTCCAGTACACTAAATACTAAATTCCCAAGTTATTTTTACACTATGCATTAACTTGTAGCAAACAGATTCAGTAGAGTTCTATGTATCGAAGGTAATATGGCAAGAACGTGCATTCGAGAAGTGAAATCTCGGATAACATACTCCAAAGTAGCATTTACAAACTACTCAGGGCACGGGCATTGCAGCTTTTTCCATTTTTTCAGTTTCAGTATTAATTGAGCCCACGGACAGTTTGGATGCGTTGGGTGCCTCGGAGAACGCGGAGGATCGGATCGAAGGTCGGATGAGCAAGGTTCTACTGTAAACAGAAAACAAAATTTCGGAGCAAATTTTCTCACCAGGTACGACAGTTCCGTTGTTCGTTAATTCCAGGGCCCTCTGCTCGTCGGGAATGTCTCCGTTCTGATAAGGGACAACAATGAGCGCTCGGTCGATGAAGACAGTGTTGGTCATGTGCTGAGCTACCAGGACGCTACCTTGGTCGTGAAACTTTATGTAGCATATCCTCGACTGGACTGGCACGGCGACGTCCCTTATGGTCGGATACAGCCTTATGTCCTCGATCTTGCCCAAGTAACCGAAAAGCGTTTGCATCTGATCCTTTGTCGCTTGCGGTGCGATGTTCGTTACCTGAACGACTTTGGTCGTTCCAACCGCCATTTCGGATCGTTGAGATTTCCTGCGTTATTCCGACGTGCGACAGGTTAGACTGTGAAGCCGGTGGTGTTTGCGGCGGATAGCATTGAGAATTAGGACGCTGAGGAGCGACGTTCCTCGCTCGCTCGCATCACGGATCGATGGTTCTTCGTCTCTGAGCGGCAATGTTGTTCACAACTGTTCGTACGTCGAATAGGCGAAGGACGCGGTTTTTTTTTTCTTCTTAATTCGCACTGTGCGATGCGGAGATGCGTCCCCGAAAACGTTCCTGGAAATTGCCAGCGACTGCTGAGGAAAACATCGAACATCGAGTATCGAGCTTGACCGGAAGTCGGCGCAGCGAGTTTGACGGTAACATGACCGGTCACTTGCCGACCGCGCCGTCGCTGCCGGAAGTCATGTCGCGGGTAACGCGCCTCCGAGCGTGGCGCGCTTTTTCAAGACTCGCGTTCTCTCGATGGATAACTAAACGAAACGGTGATTGCCGATAGGATTGATTTGCTTAAGTCGAACGTTGATTTGTCTAGTCGACGCAAAGTAACTCGTCGAAGACACCAACTTCTCGACCTCGTAGACGAGTCTCGCGCAAGGTTTCATCCGCAAACGAATCTTGCGGAATGTATATCTTATAGAATTTTTAGAAGTTGCAAAATAGTAATTTACGATACTAGCGCGATAAAATTTTTTTCTGAAGAGCGCTGCAATCACACGGTGTGAAAATGAGGGTTTTGCGCAGGTTTTGCGAATAGTGCGTAAAACAGCCTTTCTGGCACCGAGTGCAATAAAAAAAACTTCATGTACTTGACCCTACATACTTTCCATTTCTAGGATTTTTTTCAAAATATTTATTTTACAACTTTATGCAAAAATAGTGATATCCTATGGAATGTACTTGTCTTAAGTTTTGTTATCTTATTTTCCATAATCATCCAGGTAGCACAAAAAAGTTAGTTATTAAAAAGTGATCTCAATGGGTTTCATATGTCTCTGGATGGTATCCGAAACTTACGACCCATCCCAAAAGTTAACTTTTAGACGCAGGGCAGCTTATAGTCACCATCCGGACGGACATATGCAATCCATTTAGATCACTTTTTCATACCAGATGCCTTTTTGCTACTTGGGCGCAGAAGCGTATCGTTTTCGTATAAGTTTTGCAAACGCCTCATCTAGTCGCGATATCTTTATCGACGCACTTACGAAGGATTTGCCGGTAACGTAACCGGCTATTTATCGACTGCGCGTCGCTATCCCGGAAGTAACGTGGCGCGCTCTTTCGAAATTCGCGTTCCCGAATCGTGAGTTCGCGAAGGACGGATAACGAAACTAAACAAAAACTGTGTGTTGCCGATAGAATTGAATCCTTTATTCGGACGTGCAGTCGGCGCAGGGTAGCTCGCCGAAAACACTGACCAACTCCTCGGCCTCGTACACGACCCTCTCGCAAGGTTTCTCCGACCCGACCGCGGTCTGGAAATCTTGCGGAATGTATATCTTATTTTCCGCACCCAGAAGCGTGTCGTTTTCCGACAAGTTTTGCAAACTCGCCCATCTGACCGCGACGTCCTTATCGACGCACTTACGAAATACCAAGCAATGAAGATGCCGCGATTTCTCGTAAACTATCCTCATGAAACCGAGCCTCGACAGAACCAATCTCCATGATTTCATTATCTTAGCGTTTGCGCCGACGTGATTAGAATCGGGCGTTATTACAATGAGAATTCCGCCCGGTTTCAGCAATTTGTAAGCTCTGAGACAACAGGAGTATCTCTGCTCAGGACATGGAAAGTATTCTAGAAGCAGCGAAAATACTACGGCGTCGAACGAATCCTCCCCCAACTGTTCCACAGCTCTGTTGTCCCTCGAAATTATAGTTTCTCTCCCCAACCTTGCGTTCAGAAAATCGCACTGCAGTACCTCTTCGGCAAAGGGCGCCAGATCTATCGGAGTTACTTCGAAGATTTCTTCTTCGCCGAGCGGATTGTAACAACTACCAACGTCCAGCACCTTTATCCTCCGCTTACATTCGTTCGTCCTGTCATTTTCGCCGAAAGAAATAATCGAAGATCCCGCCGTATTGTCTGCATTAATTCTCGAATCGACAATTTTCTTCCTGATGTCGTTCTCTCTCCGGCTAAACCTTGTCGTACCGTAGTTAAAAAAATATTCGTAACATTGAAACCTTATCCATTTGTTCCGACATTGCGTCCCCCTCTCCTTCTCGGTCATCTCGTCGTTCCAGTGATTCGTCGCTAATTCCTTCATCGCCGTCGCGTAATTCTGCAATTTTAAAAAGGTAAAAAAAAAAACACGACTTTGAGTTGTACTTCGTCGGATCGAATCCGTCGCGTTTTCTAACCTTCAGAACTTCGGTACGAGCCAGATGCATGCGCCAAGCTTCGGCGGTTCCGTAAATTCGGGACTCTTTTCGCAAGCGCTTGTGCGTCGCCTTTATGAAACCCGACAGTCTCTTGTGTTCGTCGCTCGCCATTGTTTACGCGGAGAATAACACTTTTTGGGGGGTCCTTTTAGCTTTGACTTTCACTGACTCCGCGACGATTCGAATCGACACTGCTTTCTCCTCGCGCGCAGCCAATGAGAATCGAGATAGCTCGCTTTCCGGACACCGGAAACTGCACTGTCAACTGAACTAATTAATTTGATACGATATACGCAGATAAACTCTACGAACGTATATCGAAGAATCTATAAAATTAGTTTCTATATTATAAATATTTAAATATCCATTTACAGTTCTTGGTGAAGAATTTTTGCGAAGTTCACGAATATCGGGTGAGCTCGTTTGAGCACTACACTTCCCTCCCACTTCCTGAGTTTCTTTCCTGTCGCTGCTTTTTGGCCGCACGAGGTAAGGAACTTTTATTTTATAATAAAACACGATATTATCGCTGGTATCATGGTGAGATAAATCGATTCTCCGGTGCATCGTCGATCGTTCCTTGTGTCGGTTAATTCGTCGCCGTGATTTTTTATTCCGAACGGTGAATTTTTCCGAGTTCGAGCGAAACCGCGTGTGTCAATGTTTCGAGCCTCGCGTACGGCGTGAGCCACCGAATCGTTTTTACTTCCGATCGCCTCCGTTATTTCTTCCGATGTTCAACAATTATTCTGCTTATCGTATTTGTCCGGGAACCATCGAGAGGCTGGATTGTGCATTAATTTAGATCGTTTTTCGATCAACGAGAATTCTAACCTCAATTCGATCGGGACAGCGAAGAATTCTAACCTCAGTTCGATTGGGACGGTGAAGAATCCTCGTCCTTAAACGATAATCTGTGTTTCAGGGTATATCAATCATGTCGTCCCACTTGAACTGGATGATCATTCGCAACAACAATGCTTTCCTTCTCAAGAAGCGAAACATCAGCAAACCATTCTCGACGGTAAGTTTCGCAAATAGCAAAAATTAGATTCACGCAGATTGTAAACACGGCCTAGCAAATGTAATTGTTAGAAACTAGCAGGATATTCAGATAGTGAACAAAAATTTCAGGAGCCAAACAATCTGACCAACCTGAGCAGCTACCGTTACTCTGGTCTCATTCACCGCAAGAGCGTCGGCGTCGTCGACACTCCTGACAAGAAGGGCTTCACGGTTGTTTACAAGAAGTCCAAGGCCATGTACAAACCAGCCAAGGCTACCGTCAGGCGAACCATGAAGGCTGGCGCGCGCAGATCCCTTCACAAGCTGAAGACTCTTCTCAACGCCAACAAATACCGTCGTGACCTCACCAAGGTAAACTTTTTCTCTCTCTTAAGTTGGTTCAACTGAAAAATTTAATTATTATTTAGTTTGCCATTAAAAATTAGCTGACCAGCCTTAGTTTCATAAACGGTTCTCAATCGATTTTTTCATTATATTTATGTCATTTTTAATTAAATTTATTACACAGAACTTAAAAGTCGTGAACCGAAAATACGAGGCATATAAAGTTACAATATGCAAACTACATGATACATAATACAAACATTTTTCGTAAAAAAAAAAACATAAAATATATAAAAATATCAAAGAAAAAAAACCTATTATTTATATTATACCATATTGTTACATTAATTTACAGGTAGCGTTGCGTCGTGCCAGCGCCGTTTTGCGATCGCAGAAGCCCCTGCCAGCGAAGAAGACCCGTGCCCCCAAAAAGGCCGATTAATTCGTGGATTCCATCAATAAAATATTTTAAACTTATCGACGCGAGACACGTTCGCTGGAGAACGCAGATGATAAAATTGTTTTCACAGACTTTTTTCAAAAAACGAGAAATCCGCAAAATTGAACTGCTAGAATTTAAAACATTTCTTGTCATCTCCGTTCTACAGTGACGTGCAGCATGTTCTTTGTAGCTCCGTACACCTACTAGATAATAATTGTATGCGCTTCTGAGAAGGTGAGTTCCGTCAAATAATTCAGCTTGTTCACAGATCACTGAATAATACCTTTTTTCTCATTACAGAAATTCACCATCGAGGCAATTAAAGTCTTTCTGGATTTTACACGTCAACGAAAGAGGTGAGTCCTGTCTGCAGTTTTCAACGAGGTTTCCTCAAAATAATTCATGATGAAATATGCAACCACCAAGATCTATGAGTGCCGTGATTTTTATAGTATTTGCTAACTGAGATGACGCAGCCAAACTATACTGAAGGTCTGTTACAAAGAAGGTCTTCTAATTATTATTTTTACCATGTGCTTCAGACTCATCAGCTGACTTTTCATAGTATTTGTTAACTGGGACGACGTTCAAGATTCGTGAAAAAGAAATAGTCTTCCAATGATTATTTCTCTGTATGGTTCTGTACTCTGTCTAGGCCGATTGACCCAAGTAGATCAGGTGAGATACATTTATATCAATAGCGTTAATTCGTCGATCAATCGTGTATGATGAAATATGCAACCACCAAGATCTATGAGTGCCGTGATTTTTATAGTATTTGCTAACTGAGCCGATGCAGCCAAACAATATTCGAGGCCTGTAAAAAAGATAAAATCTAATGATTATTTTTCTGTATGTTTCAGACTCTGCCGAGTCCGCTTGACCCATATAGATCAGGTGATTCGTCAGAATATTTGCTAACTGAGACGACGCAGTCAGACGATGTTCAAGACCCGTTAAAAGAAATAGTCTTCGAACGTTTACTTTTCTGTGTGGTTCACAACTCTGTCCAGGCCGATTGACCCAAAAACATCAGGTGAGATACATTTATAGCGAGACCGCTAATTCGTCGATCAATAGTGTATGATGACAAATGCACCAAGATCTATGAGTGCCGTGATTATTCATAGTATTTGCTAACTGAGGCAACATAAGCAAACGACGTTAAAGGTCTGTTAAGAAAAAAAAATAATCTATTGATTTTTTAAAATTTATTTTAGACTCTGCCCATGCCGATTGACTCAGTTACATCAGGTGAGATACATTTTTATATCGATACCGTTAATTCGTCGATCAATCGTTTATGATGAAATATGCATCCACCAAGATCTATGAGTGCCGTGATTATTCATAGTATTTGCTAACTGAAACGACATAAGCAAAAGACGTTGGCGGTCGGTTAAGAAACAAATAATCTATTGATTTTTTCAATATGTTTTAGACTCTGTCCATGCCGATTGACTCAGATACATCAGGTGAGATACATTTTTATATCGATACCTTTAATTCGTCGATCAATCGTTTATGATGAAATATGCATCCACCAAGATCTATGAGAGCCATGATTATTCATAGTATTTGCTAACTGAAATTCCCCGATCGAAAGAACAACATCTACAATTGTAATTCGAACTTTGTAAATCAACATGAATGTTCTATCTTCCAGACGCTGAGAGACCTTGCTGATTGCTGCGGAGAGTTCGCTCTTGCGTGGACTTCCGAAAGACTGACGAGGTGAGAAAACATTCGTCTACACTTTCGCGCGTCAATCGTTTTTTTGTTATAACAAATTTACTAAATATGATGATACCCGCAACCACCAAGATCTCTGAATGCCGTGATAATAAGTTTGCTACTCTGAGTCAATAAACACCTTAGAGCATATACGCTCCTCTGTCGGAAGTCGCCATTTTAATCGAACATTATTTTTCTTCCAGCCACAATCTACTATTTGCGCTCGGGATTTCCGAAAACAGGTGAGAAAAGTCTTCCGATATTCCTAGAATACAATGTTTGCAATTCGAACGATGATGAATCTTTATGCAAGCGTCAAGATCTATGTATGCCATGATTAATATTCAATACTTGCTATCAGAGTTGGGAAAGAAATTTTTTTGTTTCTTTCTGCTAACATTTTTTAAGTATTTTAGCTACGGATATTCCCACAATCATTCTTAAAATTCAAATGGGTAGATGGGTCTAAACATATTTTGTATTTTATACATAATTGACCCAAAAAGTACTTTAAATACAAAAAAAGTGTTTGAGTATTTAAGTATATTGAAAATACCTGAAATATATCAGGTATTTAAAATACTGCCCAGCTCTATTTGCCATCTGACGAAAAAAAATATTCTAAATTCGTCGTACATCCTGTAGCGATATTTCGATCGCTCACCTATCTAATTTTTTGCTTACAGTTAAGGACCTTGAACTTGGATACCCAACATCCACATTATTCCACTGGCTCTCGGGATTCCTGAAGAGAGGTGAGAAAAATTTGACCTATATATCTAAAATATCTGAGAAAAAACATTAATCTTATACGTCCGCGCGTCGATCATTCCCATGTTCTATAAATATGATGATACTCGCAACCACCAAGATCTCTGATTGCCGTGATAATAAGTTTGCTACTCTGATCGAATTAACACCTCGGAACGCTCGTTTAACGGGGAAGTCGCGATTTTAATCGAATGATCTTGTTCTTCCAGCCAAACTGTTCCATTGACTCTCGGGATTTCCGAAGACAGGTGAGAAATAATCTTTCGACATTCTTAGAATAAAATTTTTGCAATTCGAACGATGATGAATCTTTGTGCAACCACCAAGATCTATGAATGCCATGATTAATATTCAGTATTTGCTATCTGAAAAAACAAAAGAAATTGATCTGAATTCGTCGTACGTCCTGTAGCGATACTTCGATCGATCGCCTATCTACTTTTCTGCTTGCAGTTAAGGACGTTGAACTGAATACTCTACATCCACATAGCCACTTGTGAAACGACCATGCACGCTGTTGTACAAGAACGATTGAATAAATATTTTTAAACCGATATCTCATCTAGTCTCGACTGTTCCTTCCAGTTCTCGTACTTAGGATTAAAAATAAAGAGGTCCAAACCGGTACGAAAAAAATAAAAATAAAAAAAAGGTCGACTGGCACGAAATGTTTTACGAGCTCGCCGACAGAGTCTTTTCACGGTCGACGGGGACGAAGGTCGGCGATGATTTGGCCTATAATGTCCACGTTGTTAGGAACTCGTAGCGTGGAAGGTCGAATCCGGTGATTCACCGTCAGCTGCTCGATCTTTTATTCCTTTCTAACCATCGTCACCGTTCGTCTTCGACTCGTTTCTCGTTTCGATTTTTTTTTTCTTTAATATCTTTTCGTTATCCCTCGCCCCGCGCCAGAGTGGAGCTAAGTTGGGATTACAATTGTTTGTGTAAAGTAGGCTACTGCTGGGCCAAGCCTCGGGGAATTATTATTATACGTTATATTATTTATACATTTCGGTCGAAGATTGTAGTTTACGATACAACTTAGCGATTAAATTTCTTTTGACCCGTGTAATTACAGCACTCGCTTTCGGCTCGTGCTGCAAAGTCACACTCGTCAGAAGAAGTTTAATCGCACTTGTATCGTAAACTACTATAATTTCACAGGTACTCTGTGGGAAAATGGCGGTTTTGCGCACGCTCGCGTGCCAAAATCCCTGTTTTCACACCTAGTGAAATAAAACTTTGTGCGGTACTCGTACAAAAAACATTTTATGAACTCGTCCGCTTGCAACATTCGCCTTCGGCTCGTGCTGCAAAGTAGCACTCCTCGGAAAAAGTTTTATCGCACTAGTATCGTAAATAACTATTATTTCACAGGGTGTGAAAATGGGAGTTTTACACACGCTTCGCGTGCCAAAACTCTCATTTTTACACCTTGTGAAATAAAACTTTGTACGAAACTCGTGCGAAAAACATTTTCTGAACTCGTGTGATTGCAACACTCGCCTTCGGCTCGTGCTGCAAACTCACACTCGTCAGATAAAGTTTTTTCGCACTAGTATCGTAATATACTATTTTAAAGTCGGCTACAGCCGGCCCAAGCCCGGATGTTGTTGAGTGAATTACGCAAACAAGATCTTTGCTGCACGTTTTTTTATGCGTTTCACTTAAGTTGGGATTGCCGGAGTTGGGTTTTTCCTACATTCCTACAACGACCTCTCCACTACCGCGGCTGAAGAGTTAAAGCGAGTGCTTGTTTGTCGGGTGTATACCTTTCGTCTCCGTTACGAGGCGTGACCGAACTTCGTTTCGTCTTCCTTATTCTTTATTTGTTTTGATCGTCAGCCGAAACACGAACGAGCACGAAGTTCCGAATACGAGGTGCCCTTTCCGGACTGGTTTTCTTGACGCACGTCGGAACAAACTGTGGAAAAATACCGGCGACACGAGAGGAGAGACCGCAAAGAATTTCGAGCCACTGTTAGTTTTTTCAATGGGCAAAAAAGCCGCACTGACAACCATGCGGAATCGCGCAATTCACATTTATACGGTTAGATTCAACCTGGTGACTTTGCGTTCACGGTCGAACGGTAGTTTTTCCACTGGACAAAGGGCCACGGATCTCGCGAACTCTACTGGTCACGTAATAGGCATTTTTTAAAATCTTTCTTTTTTAAGTACTTGACTTCGAGTCGCTACCGCGTCTGTCGATAAAGTTCTCAGTCTCGGGTTCAAGTTTAATGGTATGTAGCTTTCATCCGTCGTGTCAGAGATCCGACTCAAGATTCACGGGCACACACATCTATCAATGACATCAGGAGGTCCGTAAAGAAAATAATTTAAAAAAATAACGTATGGACGTCACGTCCTTTTTTTCCTCGCAGTGAGTTACAACAATAATATCGATTAATCATAGACGCATGTGATTCAAAGCCGTGCGCTTGGTCAGGCATAGCTGGATCGAACTACAAAGCTAAGGACTGTGATCCGAGAGGAATGTGACACAAATTAAAAAAAAGTCGAGTAGGTTCGATGGCTTGGGAATAAAAAATTTCCATCATCGTATATTCTTCGTCGGTCGTTCTGTTAGTCAAATGCGAGGTAGTGGATAAAGATTTTAACATTTCGGCAACAATCCCAAAGAGCCCTCGAGACTCTCGCACCACCGATAATCTACATAATATAAAGTTCATGTCGATTAGAAATTTACACCGATAGTCACAGAATACTCGGAGTACTCATAGATACTCAGATACTCAGATACTCTCAGCACTCAGATATTCACAGATACTCAGGTACCCACAGGGATACTTACAGGTACCTACACGAATAATTAGAGGTACTCACACGAATACTTAGAGGTACACACACGAATACTTAGAGGTACTCGCACGAATACTTAGAGGTACACAAACGAATACTTAGAGGCAATCACACGAATACTTAGAGGTACTCACACGAATACTTAGAGGTACGCACACGACTACTTAGAGGTACTCGCACGAATACTTAGAGGTACTCGCACGAATACTTAGAGGCACTCGCACGAATACTTAGAGGCATTCACACGGATACTCAGAGGTACTCACACGGATAGTTAGAGGTACTCGCACGAATACTTTGCGGTACGGACACGAATACTTAGAGGTACTCACACGAATACTTAGAGGTACTCGCACGAATACTTAGAGGTACTCACACGAATACTTAGAGGTACTCACACGAATACTTAGAGGCACGCACACGAATACTTAGAGGCACTCACACGGATACTCAGAGGTACTCACACGGATACTTAGAGGTACTCGCACGAATACTTAGAGTTACTCACACGAATACTTAGAGGCACGCACACGAATATTTAGAGGCACTCACACGGATACTCAGAGGTACTCACACGGATACTTAGAGGTACTCACGCGAATACTTAGAGGTACTCACGCGGATACTTAGAGGTACTCATACGAAGAATCAGAGGTACTCACACGGATACTTAGAGATACTGACGGTTGCTAAGATACTCGCTCGGATACTCAGGGTACTCGAAGATTACTCACAGATACTCACAATAGTCACGCAAATACCGCGAGCGTGCGAGCCAGCGTAACTGCTAGATTTGATTATCGATTTCTCTGCACGTTCGCTCTCGAAGAGTTAAAAAGAAAATCTCTCTTTGTGCAAATAACGAAAGAGCATATTGCGTAAGTTTTATGCAATATTTGCAAGCGCACCGGTGATAGTTTTTCAGGGAAGAAATTATTGCTTTTAACATTCGTACAATCGTTGAATTGTTTTTACCACGATTGCGCCAGCCGGAGAGAACTATCGGTCCATGTTTACCGCAGAGGAGCGCGGCCACAAAGGAATAACATTGCCATCGTGGACCTGGGTGTGTCGAACGGACTAATGCAAGCCTACCTACGCGGCTTAACCTCCGCTTACGTCCTAACGAGTATTGTGCTTTTTTTTTTTTTCTCTTCCTCCGAGTCAAACACCGATGACCAACATATTCACTCATTCGGCTCTGAACCGGTTTTTTTTTTTTCTCTTCGCCTCTCAAAGGCCTCGTGTCTCGAAAACGTTCGTACGGACGATTATCGTATTAATATATATATATATATTTTTTTTTTCTCAGTATCGGTATTGTATTGGCAAAAACGGTTACGATGTCGAGACGCGACGTCGACGCAGTATATTCGGAGAGTTCTCATCATACCTTTTTTTGTCGTACACTCGAAACAGCGACTCTTCCATTAGTATGCTGAAATGTAGTGTAAATAACGACTCGCACGAGCCACCGGTCAGATGTGTATAGGAAGAACGCGCGTCGACAAGCCCGAGAGAGTTCGGCGAATTAGGATCCTGGACATCGCGGGGTTGGGTATAAAGACCGGGTTCGCGCAGTCCCGCAGCATCAGTTTCCGAACTTCGCTGTCACCTCACACACGTCAAGCATGAAGGTAACATAGCGGAGGCCCGGGAGCCTTTCCCGAACGATCTTTACGCAGTCTTACTCGTACTCTCGTTATCCTCGCAACCGTCATACGCGCGTTTCTCGATTCTCGTTTCACGCATAGAAGTCAATCGTCGAGTATTTTTTTTGAAATTTACTTTTCTTCATTAATGAATTTATTGATCTCATGTTACTTATGGGATAAATCCTTTTACACAAAAAAAAATGCAGATAAAATAATGAAAATATTATTACACTGGTACAATATTATTACACACACATAAAGGATAGACGAACGCAAAAAAGAAGACCGGTTAATAAAATATCGGGTAATAATAGAATTGAAAAAAAAAAAAGAAAAAAAATTGAATAAAAGTAAGATTCACGACTGAACCAGTCTGATGGTTCTTTTTTTCACGTGTAAACATGTACATTCTTTTATATATACAATATTACACCTTGGTATTTCAAATAATTAACCTTTCGTGGAAAAAAATATTAATAATAATTTCCGTTAGAAAATTAGCGATAGTTTTTTTTTTTTTTGTGTTTACCGTGAAAATTATTTCGTCCAGGTCGCCCTCGTTTTCCTCGCCACAGTGGCCTGCGCTCTAGCCGAGGGCACGTACACTGGAAAGTATGACAACATCGACATCGACCAGATTCTCAAGAGCGATCGTCTCCTCAACAACTACGTAAATTGCCTTCTGGAAAAAGGTAGCTGCACACCGGACGGAAAGGAACTTAAGAGTGAGTTTATATCATCTGTGTTCATCGCAATGTTCTTTCTACGACATTACCGTTTTCATGTACATTGTATACTACTTAAACGCACATTTTAAATATAGATAGGATATAAATTGAGCTAATCTTTTGTATTCCGTATCGACAGAAACTCTGCCCGACGCACTGGCCACCGGCTGCAACAAATGTACCGAAAAACAGAAATCCGGTAGCGAGAAGGTAATCCGGTACCTAGTCAATCAGGTACGTTCACCTTCCGCGCCACTTTTAATCGTGGCTGAAACAATTCGTACGCCTCTGTTGCACCGAGTCGGGTTCACTTGCAATCTCGACGCCGATTCCATGGGCGGAGAGTAGGACAGAGTGGACGGAGCGTTCTTCCCAGTTCGCTACGACTTTCACACTGTCTCGCGTGTTGCTGGTCGATGCCGAGGATATAACTCATTCGGGCGAGAACACGTTTCGTTTGTTTGCTCCGTGCGAGAGACAGGTCGTACTCTGCAATGAAATTGTGGAGTTTTTGGTCCCTCGACCAATATAATAATATAATGACTAGCTTCGTCGCTCGACCTTGGGTAGATACGACAAAGGCATAAGTGGTCTCTTTTACCGGCGTCCTCCTCTGCACGTCGAGAAATAAATTCCATTAAGGGCTCACGCCACAGTAAATGGGTAAAAACGCATGCATATTTCGTGGATTTTTTTTCTCGGTGAATATACGCTCCATAGATTTAATTTTTTTAGGGCGGATGGAGGATACATCGAAGAACGTTTAAGAAATTTTCAGTCCGCTTTTTGTTTTTATGGATTATTTTATCGGTCAGCGTAAACAATTTTTTTTTTTTCGGAAGTTCCTTTGCGATGTCCCAGATTTTGACCTGTTATTTTATAAGAAACTAACTCTTTTTATTGTTTCTTAACAAATTATATGAAAAAACGGTACTGGACGAGGGGACCAAAAATATTGGCGAAACGGCGGCCACTTGAAAATGCAATTTTTACCCCATTTTTCAACACTTTGAATTATTTCTAAAAATGATTTTTGATTGCTTAAAAAAAAAATATGAGACCCGTCCATGGACTAAATAATCTCTTGAAGTATATCTATACAACGTTTCATGAAACCCCATGAGGCCATTTCTGAGATATCAGGAACACCGATCTTGCAAATCACGTTTTGAGAAAAACACTTTCAACGTTCAGCCGCGCCGCTGCTCGGGCGCTCCGCCACGTTCGTAATTCGTTGAATTTAACGTAAATATTTAACAGAATATTCTTGACTCTGTAAACTATGAGAAAAAAAAATCGAATTTTTTACTGTGGCGCAAGTCCTTAAATGGGCTCTTCGTCCTCTGCCCGGCCCGTAAAAAAACTGTCCGTCGCAACTTCGAATGTACGTGTGTCTTGTTGCAGCGTCCTCAACTTTGGGACAAGCTCGCCAAGAAATACGATCCGAACAACGAGTACAAGGTCAAGTTCCAGGGTGAGGCACAGAGATTCGGAATCACGGTCTGAGTACGAGACAACCTTCGGGATTGCAATATTTTCAAAATTCCTCTCCTGTTTGTATGATAACGCTTATTGTCGGTTTTTCATTCTATTTTAATATACATTTGTACCGCCGTTGAAATAAAATATCATTTTCGTACGATTCTCGAAACAATTACGAAATGTGTCTCTCGATTATTCCATCCCGATATTATATCGTGTGTGTAACACCTCGAGGCGTTGATCTGCTTTCGAATTGAGAGGAGAAGGGACGGTCGAAACTGGTTATGCGAGAGCGGACGCTCGACGAGCGAATGCGCTTCGACGACGGCTCGTTAAAGCTCGAATGTGCGAGAGGGCCGAATCAAAAGGCATTATGCAAAAATATGTCGACGAAAAAGTCACTTGTGCATGACACGATAGGTCAAAGAGAAAATATGCTTCGTAATATGTTTTGACAATATATTTCGTTGAACGGGTTTCAGAATATTGCTCGCACGATCGACTGCGCGTGCGGAGGCGACGAGAATGAAAAAAACAACAAATAAAGGAAAATGTCAAGGTCAGGATGTAAGATTGTCCGACGATTTCGAGCGGGAGAAAGGGAAAAAAGAGTATCGCAGAGACGGAATGCTCGCTCAATCTAATCGTTAACAGACCCCCGTACAAAGTTTATTCGGGATAATTTTGTTTTTAGCGAGATACGACGGTAACTTGCCGGCGCCTCGAGAGAAGCGCGCCTCAGTGGCAAACACAAGAGATTCCGCAGTCGTTCGGAGAAACTGGGTGTTGCCTCGCTACAGCTGTCTGAGTAAGAATAACTTTCGAATTTTTCGGATATATATTCGGTGAGTAAAAAAAGCATATTAGTTAAAAAAAAATCGAGGATACAATATCGGAGAATCAGTCGTTGACTTTGCTCTATAATTTGGTGGTCCAGAGATTCGCAGTCTGTGAAAACACCTGTTTGCCTGCAAAAGAAGCCGGCACCGACGAGTGCTGCGTCAATTCACGGTACCCTCGAGCAAACAAAGACGACGTAGTACCCAAGAGAGATAGGCAATAAATTATCTCCGGCAACCGTACGCGCAGCCTTCCACCGTTTGCCTGACGCGAATCCGCTCATCTCGTCATTATGGCTGTAGAAATGTTGTCCGGCAAGGTTTTTCTCGTCGTTACCGGGGCGAGTCAGGGTATCGGCGCGGAGATAGCCTTTACCTTCGGCCACTTGTTGCAGCAAGGCTCGCAGGTCCTCTTGCTAGCGAGAAACGCCGATCGATTGAAAGAAACGGCTGCGAAACTGCCGGAACATCTGAAGGTGGATCACGAGAGCGTCGATCTTTCGGTGGCGACGGCCGACGTGCTGGACGGTGAGCGTCATTGCAGACAGGGTTGCCAGCAGTCGGTAACAAATAAAATAGTCATTTACGATACCAGTGCGATACAACTTTTTCTGGCGAGTGTTGCAAACACGCGAGTTTAGAATAGTAATTTATTTCACAGGGTGTGAAAATGGGAGTTTTACACACGATTCGCGTGCGAAAACTCTCATTTTCACAGCTTGTGAAATAAAACTTTGTAGGAAACTCGTGCGAAAAACATTTTCCGCAGAGGACGAAGAGTCCATTTCGCACTAGTATCGTAATATACTATTAAACGACACTCGTGCGATAAACGTTTTCTTAACGTCAACTTCAAACACACTCGTCAGAAAAAGATTATTTGCACTAGTATCGTAATGAACTATTATTGCACAAGGTGTGAAAATGGGGGTTTTACGCGAGCGTGCATAAAACTGCGATTTTCCCACAGAGTGAAATAAAATCGCCGTTCGTATTTCTTCGACGAACGAGAATAATGGATCGTTACTTGTTGCTACTGTAGGTATACTGAAGAAACATTTGGGAGCGGATGGAGCAAAAAATTTCGAGAAGGCGGTGATCGTCCACAATGCCGCAAGTATCGGCGATGTCTCGAAAACAACTATCGAGATGACCGACTGCGATGAATGGAGAAAATACTATGATCTCAATGTTTTCTCGCCGGCGGTACTAAACGGAGTTTTCATGAAGATATTCAACGACGACACAAAAGTCGGTAGGCTCGTGATCAACATCACTTCTCTATGTTGTTTGGAGCCTATGAAAACCTTGGGTTTCTACTGCTCGGGAAAAGCAGCCAGGGAAATGTATTTCAAGGTAAATGGATAAACATTAAGATAGATCAGAGCTTGGCAGTACATAAAGTATCACATACGCGTTTAGTACTTCCGGTACGTAATTGCGGTACGTAAATACTTTTTATTACATGTAGCACACAAATATTTTTTAGTACTTGAAGTACACAAGTACTTTTTAGTACTTGAAGTACACAAGTACTTTTTAGTACTTGAAGTACACGAGCACGTTTTAGTACTTCAAGTAAATTTTTGACGATTTCAAGTATCAAGTGTCAAAACTTTTTGAGTATACGTTACTTCTGGTTTGAAAATTTCATTTTTCGACCGGAAATAAGGTCATCTAGGGAAAACGTCACTTCCGATTTCAAAATCTCTTTTTGCGCAATTTTGCACATGAGGAAGGTAAAATCAATCAACGAAGTTTCTCATAGTGAATGCTATATGCGCAAAATTTTAATAAATGCGGAAGCCATGTGTAGACTATTTTGCACCTTCTTCGAAAAACCTAGACAACATTTAACGCTACGAACCTGATTGCGCAAAGTATTTGGGAAATACTTCATGTGCAAAAAGTACTTGAGAAATACTTCAAGTATAAAAAGTACTTGATACTTCAACTGCTATACTTTGTTCTATGTATTTGAAGTATTTTTCGATACTTTGCCCAGCTCTAAGATATATAAGTAACTCACGAGCGCTGCGCGAAGCCCGGTTCAGCGAGCGTCCCAGCCGTCCCTCATGTACAATCGTCGTTTTTTCCTGCAGATATTCGCATTGGAGTTTCCGCAAGTCAACGTTCTCAACTACTCGCCCGGTCCCGTTGACACCGAGATGTTCGATACTATCGTCGAAAAGACCTCAGATTCCGATCTTCGCAGTCAATTCGGCGAACTGAAAGAACAGAAGACTATACTGACGACGAAACAGACCGTCGATCGATTGGTCATAGTGCTGAAGGATCAGAAGTACAAAACCGGTGAACACGTGGATTACTACGATCAATTGTAAACTTTATCTTCTTCGCGTCGTTGCGGGATGGTTTATCGATTCATATATCCGCTCTTTTATACTTTGTGCATTGATTAAAAATTATAAAGATGATCTTCAATCTACCGTGTCCAGTATAGATGGAAAATTAAATTCAAGACCTATTTCGATTACTTTCCTTGGATTTTTCGAGGACGTTAAACAGTCCGAAATCTTTTTTAATTGTTTCAGAAATATCTTCGAGGCTTCAGACAGATTGACGATATTACCGAAACAAAATAAAAAATAAATAATAACAAACTTCAACGAGCTATAAAAAAAAACTTGAAGGACTTTTCAATGATTTTTAATTTTTTTTTATGGAAGATATCAGTTACTTATTGATGATTATAAAAAATAATGTATCATATGTGAATACAGAAAATGCATTGAGCGTTGTAAAAAAAAAAACTCGTCACCGCTTTTTTTGTGATGCACAACATAGGGTGCTACTGTATTTGGAGTTCGACGACAGGGCTCGGTGGATGGTTCAACACGAACAACTTCGGGATCCGCCACTTTATCACCAGGGCGATTAAAATGATACATGCGTAGAGTCCAGCTGAGACAAGGAACATCGGTGTTGGATAATCCGGTAGCTTGTCGTTAACGTGAACCACAAAGTAGAGTCGTATCGCTACTATAGTTATTATTGCTTCCATCGACGCCATCAACGAAAAGACTTTGCCTGTAGCGCAAAAAGTTACGATTACGAGGCATTGCGTACCGTTACGAACGACACTTAAAAAAGTTATCTTGAAAAAAAAAAAAAAAAAATATCACGTACCGACTTCCCGCGGTGGTGCGGATTTTGATAGAGCATTCCGTATTACGGGCCCCGACAGTACGCCGAGTATTCCCAGAAAAGTCGCGAGATACAATTGCCCATTGATCCAATGAAGGCCGAATAGTTCGCCAGAAGGGCGATCGATATACTCGCCATAGCTGTAAAACGACGTCGTCATCGCTTTGTTATATTGCCATCTGTGAATATTATCACGAGCCAAATATGATAAATAAGAGAACGAACTTCGGTCTATTAGAGCCCTGCAGATTAATCCCCCGAGAATTGTTCCGGCGACAATCAAAAGCAGAACAGTCAGAAAATACCAGAAGATCTCCCGGTTCTCCCAATTGTATCTGGTAATTGTGAATATAGATAAAAAGTGCAGTTCTCCTTTCCTGATCAGTACGTTAATAGTCAGGGCGCACACGCAGGACCAGATAAGAATGCGGTCGAAACCGTCACGTTTCTTCACACAACTCGCGAACATGTCCTTTATGGACGATGGATCGAACAAATGGCACCAAGGCCGCTGTAAAAAAAAAAAAAATGATATTTAAAATACAATTATTTCTACGTAGATTCGAGAGATCCGTACCTTACGTTTTGTTTGTTTGTTTTTTTTTTTTCATTTTCTTACCTTTGCGTCATGTCGCGTCACGCTCTCGGGAACGAAAAATAAAACGTAAATGGCAGCAATCGCGTTCACGACGGCGGCGACCCCGAAATTAATGTCATAACGATAATGATCCCACTTTGCATAACAGGCGATATATCCCGAAACGTGTCCTATGGATATTACTGACTGCAGCCAAGTAAAATGCCAGGCTCGATCGCTCTCCCGTCTTATATCCGTGATGTAGCAGTACGTTGCTAGAATAATAGTGGAATATCCGCCGACGAGAGCGGCCGGTATGGATGCTGCGAGAAAGATCCAAGGATTGAAAGGACCCAGAGGGCTGAGAACGGACCACAGTAGAAAACTCATTGCTGACCCTGAAACAAATTAAATGAAACAAAAGTTGTCTATTAAACGTGTTATCAAGGTTGCTGCTAGATTGTAAGACGCATAGTTAATAACCGGCATAGGCTGCAATCAGAAGCGGCTTTCTTCAGTAACTGTCGCTCCAGGGTCCCAAAAAGAACGTCGGAAGTGCCGGTACCAATGAATCGACGTAATTTTTGTACTTTAGCATTTTATCATAACAATCTATGCTCCCATGGCGATTATCTATGTTGCTGGCGTTCGTGGGCAGTCCGCCGTCGCTGATTTACACCGCATAATTGCATTGTTGAAACAGTTGGATAGCCGTTAAAGAACCTGCGAATGATAAATTGTGAGAAACATGGAAAGAAAAAATGACATGTTAATCTTTCAAGTATCGGGGACTTTTTGACAATCGCAAACGACCATGCCCTCTTGTAAGCACAAAAACGATACAGATTTTCGTTATAAATGTTATTCTGCGTTATCAAAAAACCAATACTTCAAGGTACGTCTGTGAATTTTCAAAGATTTTTTGTTAGCACATTAAATTGTTATTCGAATCGTTGGAAAGTCGTGTGATGGCAAATGCTAGCTCCTCGTTGAACAAGGATCCGGTACGTGAAGGGTTAAAATAAATAGAAAAATTATTACCGACGAATATCTGACTGAAGGAGAACAGCAGTATAGGAAGTTCGACGAGAGTGTAACTGCGCCATCCTGAAAACGCCGGATTCATCGTCAATCCGGTACTCGCCACGACTGCGATCTCACGGAGCCCGAACCAACGTGTGTACGAACTGAGAGCCAATAACCCGGCGTGCCGGCATATTTCTCTATACGCAGTTACGGCTGCGGATTTTATTCATAATCAGATCAGAATTCCCGCAATGGTTTATCA
The DNA here is from genome assembly GCA_963575735.1 of Amblyjoppa fuscipennis. Taxonomy (NCBI): domain Eukaryota; kingdom Metazoa; phylum Arthropoda; class Insecta; order Hymenoptera; family Ichneumonidae; genus Amblyjoppa; species Amblyjoppa fuscipennis. The sequence goes on along the minus strand of OY754495.1, from coordinate 4,334,727 downwards.
GCTAGCTGACCTTACCACTCGATGAACGACTGACCCCTGTTGATAAAAAGTCGTTATTATGTTACAGATTAAAATCTCGTTGACAGTCACCCAAGTAGCAGTATTGTCCGATTGCCATCTATAAGATATCCTTTATAAGTTATCTTTCAGATTTATCCGAAAGGTACCTTTAACGCGTCTTTATATTTTCATCCATATGAGTGTTAACGTAAAGATTCCTTTTTTTTGTTATCTTAAATGGACTTCGCAAAAGTGCTCCGAAAGTCATCATATGATTTTGTCCGATAGATATCCAGTTATTGGGGGTCGAAAAGTTGACTATATATAGATAACAAGTATAGATATAAAATAAGATGTCCTAGAGATGTCCATTTTATGTTATCTTAAATAGTCTTGACAAAAGTGCTCCGAAAGTCACCATATGATTTTGTCCGATAGATATCTATTTATGGGGCACCGAAAAGTTGACTATGCATGGATAATAAATGTAGATATAAAATGAGATGTCCTAGAGATGTCTATTTTATGTTATCCTAAAGAGTCGTTTCAACAGTTATCCGAAAGTAATAATTCAAGTTTGTTTGACGGGTACCGTGGGCATTCCAAAATTATCCATTTCTTTATATCAACTTATTTGATATCCCTGTTTGCTATCCATAAACATGGATAGCAAAGAGGAATATCATATAAGTTGTATTAAAGATGTCGTTTTTTAGTGTTGTAAAGTGTCATTTCAGTAGTAATTAATCTGACAGTTATCATTTAGCTTCATGTCGATGGATGTCCATTGCATAATTGGGGATACAAAACGTCATCAAACAGTTAACTTTTTTATGATGTTTTCTGATATCATTTTTTAGTTATGCGAACGATGTCTTTTAATGGACGATATATCTGGATTGCCAAAATGTCATCCAAACGTTAACTTTATAATTTGGCGCTCTTTTCTGGTATAGAGCAGCCATTATTAATTGCAGTTATCCGTCAGATAACCGATAGATATCCATTACCGAGGAACATAGGCACCCTTATACCCTGCATTTTCAGTCACGCGAATAGAAATCGAGTTGCATACTCGTGCTGTGGATTAAAAAAATTTGGTAAGTACACTATGTATCTATCATTAATATAAATCAGTCCGTCAGTTATCAGTACGTAATAAAGATTCTAGGGATTATGTAATATATTATATTAATCGATCTATTTTCTAATAATGTGACTATTTTTGTGTGTAAACGATTTTGAGGTTATTAAATACCCGGCAGAACGCTGGTCGTTCTAAATTCATCTTTGTTGAAGAGTTTGATAATTTTTTTATTGTATTTTTTTACAGATTTATTCCGAGTTACGTTTGTTCGTACGACTATCGTGTATTAGAAGCTGTCACCGATATAACAGGTGAATAAATTATTTCCAGTATTGTTCGACAAACAAAAAAATAAATACAAAGTTTTATCACTTATTCTTTTATGTTTTTTTCAGTATTCGATGTGGCACAACTAAGACCTGGCTCTCGATCTCTTTCTCAAAGAAAGCGTGTTCCGGAAGGACAAAACCAAGTTTGAGTCCGTTTTCATGCTAGTATTTTATTTTTTTAAACGTAGATATGTTCTATACACAGAAATATAAATTTGGTTTCAAGGCTATATTCGATAATGCGGAGACTCGGTTGATCGAAGGTTGAATAAGCGAGATTCTACTGCTATAAAAAAAAGTTCTTGTCCTGACAAGTATCTATTGCGAATAGTTAATCTGAAAGAATCCTATAGTTTGATATCTTGTAGTTCAATCCGAGTTCAAGTCGTGCTACCGCGCTGCGTTTTACGCACTGCCGAAACATGAGCACCGCCGATTTATTTTCACCGCGAATACGTTCGAGCGGAGCATAAGTAATATCGTTCCATTGATAAAACTGCGCTAGGCTGAGACAGGAAGAAGGGCAGCGCGAGTCACTTGCAGCGCGAAGGTGGCGACGTCGAGCAGTAATACGCTTGAGGGAATGCGCTCTTCCGGTGCTTTATGAAAAATTATGAACGACTGTCGTAAAGGGTTCGCTTCCAGCGCGCACCCCCTCGCCCGAAATCTGTGGCAACGAGCGAAAGGAGAGCAGTAGCAATTTCTTTTGCGTCTCGTTTGACTATAAATCGAGCTTTATTGTCTCAACTCGATTTATAATTTTAAAAATATAATAAATGTTAAAATGTTGATTAGATATCGATTTATAATAATTTAAATAAAATGTTTTTACTTTGATACACACACAATGGATCACATATCGATGTTTTAACGCCATTAGAGCATACAGACTGTATGTGAACATAGTCTTAATGCTCTTTTGGCGTTAAAACATCGAGATAAATTTTGTTTTTGAATTTATCCATCCCTATCTAATCCGTAACATAAAAAGGATATCCTTCAGATTGTCTATTGGATGCCATTTATACGATACCGTTCCGTCAACCTTTATCTGTTATCGATAAGTCATCCTTTAGATTACTATTAGCTATCATAAACGTACGTCCATTTTATAACATTTAAAATGATGTCTTAACGTCTTGTCTATTAGACGACGTAAAGTTTCCTTTTTGATAACATATGATGGATGGCACCAAGTCATCATTTCGATAGCAGTTGGATGTTATCAAAAAGTTAACCTTTAGATCACTATTACATTATAGAAATATTATGTCGATTTCGTGCCACGTCGAACGATATCTTTTAGGCCTATCTATTGGACGACATAAAGTTGTCATTTCGGTGACTATTTACAGTTGACAATATGGCAACATTTTGCTAACAGTTATTCGATATCCAAAAGTTACAATTCCGGCAGCGCAAATGTTGACTTTCGGATGGACATAGGGTATACTATTTGTATCACAAAAGGATACCTTTTTCCACCAGAAAAAAGTTGTCCGTAATTTTCGTGTGACATCGTTTCGATGCCTTTAGGATAACTTAATGTTACCTGGGCAGGTTTAGCTTTCTGTATGCAGCAGACCGAATGACAAAAATGTTCGGCTTAAAAAATTCGCGCGAAATCTTGCGCATTAATTTTTGTACAATTTCCTTTTTCAGCTCATTTTCAAAAAAAGTTGTGATTTTACTCAGGATTTTTTGGGGACGTTAAATAGCCCGAAATATTTCTTAATTGTTTCAGTAATATCTTCGACGCTTCAGAGGGATTGACGGTGTTACTAAAACAATAAAATAAAAAATAAATCATAAAAAACTTTTACGATCTATAAAAAAAAACTTTAGTCTCTTCAATGGTTTTTAATTTAAAAAATGGAAGATACGAGGTACTTATTGAAGGTGCTTATAAAAAATAGTGTATTTCATGTGAACATAGTAAACGCATAGAGGTGTAAAAAAAACCGCCACCCCTTCCACCCCTCCCTCCCCCCCGCCCCCTCCCACCGTTTGTGACATAAAACGAAAGACGTCAGTCTATTCCGGGGTCGACGACGGTGGATCCTTCAACTTGGACACCTTTGAGATCCGCCAGTTTATCGCCAGGACAATTAAAATTGTGAATGCGTAGAGTCCAACTGAGAGGAGGTAAACCGGTAATGGATAAGCCGTTGGCGTATACTTAGAATAAACCATGTTGTAAAGTCGACCCGATACTAGAGGTAATATAGCTTCCACCGACGACGTCAACGAGAAGACCTTGCCTGCATCGCAAAAAGTTTCCAGAACGAGAAATCGCATACCATTGTGAAGCACTTGAAAAGTGTTATCTTAAAAAAAAAAACATTTAAATGATAAAATAACATACCGACGTGCTGCGGTGGTACGGATTTTGATAGAGCATTTCGTACGACGGGCCCCAAAAGTCCTCCAAGTATTCCGAGGAAAGCGGAGAGATAAAAGTGCAACGACTGAGTCGCGTACGACTTCACGATTGATCCGGCTAAGGCCGAAGCGATCGCCAGAACGGCGATCGACATACTCGCCATAGCTGTAAAACGAAATCGTCGTCTCTCTGTTATATTGCGATCAATGAACATTATCACGAGCCAAACATGACAAATAAAAGAACGAACTTTGGTCTATGAGAGCCTTGCAGATTAATCCTCCGAGAATCGTTCCGGCGGTAACCAAAACCATAACTCCCACTGTATACCCAAAGTACAACTGGTAGTTCCAACGGAAACTATTGGAGGTGGACTCAAATAAAACGATCTGTTCTCCTCCCGCGATCAGCACATTAATAGCCAGGACGCACACGCAGCACCAGATAAGAACGCGATCGGAGCCCTCACGTTTCCTCAGACAAGTCGCAAACATGTCCTTTATTAACGATGGGTTGCACAAACTGCACGAAGATCGCTGTAAAAAATTATATATAAAATACAATTATTTCAGTGTTGATTCGACAGATCCGCACCTTGCGTTTTATTTTTTCTTACCTTTGCGTCACATTGCGTCACGCTCTCGGGAACGAAAAATAATACGTAGAGGGCAGCAAACAAGTTGGCAACGCTGGCGATCCCGAATATGGTTGCAAAGTTGTAATAATTCCCGATTTCATAAGCGACAATGTATCCCAAAAGCTGTCCTACGTACATTACTGACTGCAGCCAAATAAAGTGCCAGGCTCGATCGCTCTCCTGTCTTATATCCGTGACGTAGCAGTACGCAGCTAGAACAACAGTGTAATATCCCCCGACGAGAGCGGCCGGCATGGATGCTACGAGAAAGATCCAAGGATTGAGCGAATCCAGAACGCTGAGAATGGCCCACAGTAGAAAACTGATTGCTGACCCTGAAACAAATTAGATGAAACAAAAATTGTCTATTAAACGCGTTATCAAGGTTGCTGCCGGATTGTAAGGCGTGTAGTTAATAACCGGTATAGGCTGCAACCAGAAGCGGCTTTCTTCCGTAGCTGTCGCTCCACGGTCCCAAAAAGAACATCAGAAGTGCCGGTACCAACGTATCGACGAAATTTTTGTACATGAAAATGTTATTAACATAATCCACGGCACTGACATTCATGATGTCCTTGATTTCCCAATAATATTCATCACTTCGAATAAACAGCAGTGTACTCGTAGCCGCGTCTGTGAATGATAAATTGTCAGAAACATAGAAAGAACAAAGTTAATGTGACAACTTTAAATGTGACAAAAGAAAAATTATTACCGGCTAATACCTGACCAAAGAAGCACAGCAGTACAGAAGGTTCGACGAGAGCATAGCCACGGCTTCCCGAAAATGCTGGATTCATCGTTAATCGGCAGTTGACAATCTATCGAAGGACACTTAGCAAATCTCCGATTCGCCTCAGAGTACTCGTCACTGTAGACTTGCAGGGCTCGAACCGACGCGTTCTCTGCGCTCGCCAGGTCGTCAATGGTTCATACTATCCACGAGCTGATAACTTGGCTTGTCGGAATATTTTTATGAGCTGTGAGCACGTACCAGCTTCTTTATCTCGGAAAAATATCGTCAGCAATAGGTATACGGTTATCGTCACCGTACAAAATAACGCATACACGATAGCTGAGATACTTTCTTTTCCGATCGCGACTCGTGACAAAGGAGATAATTGGTGGACGTAGTTCTCAGTTCCGAACGTTCGAAATCGGACTTCCCACCATGGTTTATGAGCTGGCTGGCCTCATCACCCGAAATGAGAGTGACCTGTTGATAAGAAAAATCGTTATTATGTTACACATTGAAAGCTCGCGACAGACGTGTTTAGTGTTAAGTCTCGTGTTTAGTACACAGCAGTCGGAATCTCAGAAATTTAGGCTTAAAAAGCTCGTGCCCAATCTTGTATATTAAGTCTTGTAGAATTTTTTTTAGCGAATTTTCAAAATGTATATATTTTTTGAAGATACCTTAATATCGCAGATTTACGTCTTATACTGCATAGTACTGAAATTATTGTGATTTTAATAGTTCGTCAATTTAAAAAATTGACTGTTGAAAAGCTCTGGTTGCGTCGAGTTTAGTCGTCACAACAATTACCCGTTGCAAAGTACAAAGACAATAATCACGTACCCCGTTAGTAACGCGATGGTCCCCCGTCGTTATAAAAATAGTTTAATTCTTTGAGTTTTCGTCTAGCGCTCGACAGCACCATTCGGATAGCAAAGATCGGAGTTTTTTTTTGCAAAATTTGGAGTTTGTGAAAAAGAACTTTGCGTCAATCGATTTCTTCGTTGATAGGGTTGCATTGGGAATTTCGCTATTTCCTAATCTGCATGCCTACGATTACGACGAGACTGATATTGACTGCGAAGAGCGCTGCCGAAACGACATAGACCGGAGAGTGATAAATCGGTAAACTGCGCGGCACATTGCGCGTGTATCGCGTTATCGCTCCCAAGGACATCGTCAGCGAAAAGATTTTATCTTAAAAAAAGAAAATGTTAGAAAAATTGTATTGCACGTAAATAAACGTTTCTGTACTCCAAAACATAGCGTCAAGCTCACCGATGTCTCCGGTGACTACCGGTGACAAGAATGGTCCGAGCATTCCGAGAACCGATGATAGATACGAGTTCCACGGAGCCGTTGTCAAAGCATCGGTGATCGAACCGACGAAGACCGAGGTGCAAGGGCCGCGCCAGTAAATCATCGGATAGCACTTCCGACGTCGCCGACGTCGTCAACGAGAAGATCTTGCCTACAGTGCAAAAAGTTTCGGGCACGAAATCCGCACTATTACGAATCGCACTTGAAAAATGTTACGTTAAAAAAGTTACTTACGAACTTCCACCGGGAACGTTTTCCCGATTCACATTGCCGTTGTTTTATGGTATGTACAAATTATTAAGACCAGCCCGAAAGATTTTTAAAATTGTTTCAGTAATATTGTCGACGTTTCAGACGGATTAGCCGTATTACTGAAACCATGAAATAAATAATAAACAATAACGAATTTCAACGATCTATAAAAAAACTTGAAAGATTTTTAATGAAGAAATGTAAAATGCGAGTTACTTGTTGAATGCGGTTATAAAAATACTGTATCGTATGTGAATATAGTAAACGCATTGAGCATTGTAAAAAAGAATTCGTCACCCCTCGATTCGTGACGCAAAACGAGGGGTGTTAGTCTATCTCGGCATCGACGGCGGTGATCGGTGGATTCTTCAGCTTGAACAACTTCGAGATCCGCCAATTTATCGTCAGGGCAATTAAAATTATGCATGCGTAGAGTGCAGCTGAGACGAGGTACACCGGCGACGGATAAATCGGTGGCAAGTAGTGCGAATATACCATCGGGTAGAGCGGAGCCGATGCTAGAGGAATTATAGCTTCCATCGACGTCGTCAAGGAGAAGACCTTCCCTGCAGTGCAAAAAAATTCGAGTGTCAGAAATTCCGTACTCCCAGGTAGCAAAACGACATCCGGTATGAACTAATTTTTTTTTTTTTACCTGGGCCATTACGAACCGCACTTATAAAACGATACCGTAAGGTAGCTCGGTGGCACACTAGTCAAATGCGTGCGAGTTTTTTACAATTGGTTATTCAAAATTGTATGCATTTCTTTAAAGTACAGGAGATTGATCTGTAGTATCGCATGTGTCCTCAATCAAGAGAAATATTAATCGCGATGATCTTGCAAAAACGACGGGTAAATACAAATTTTCATGATGGTACGTTTGTGTAGCGTTTTTTCAAAGAAAAATCCATACTTTTTAACCGATTTTAATGTACCATCGCTTATTTTGTTTGTTAAACTTTGCTCTACGAATTCAACCAGCAGATTTTCTGTAGGTTTGACTGTTTAACAAATACGGCGCATTGTTTAACCGGCGAATTTTGATTACCATGAACAAACTGCTGTCATTTTTAGACCGCCAAAACTGTAAAACAAACCTACTCCGTTAATTCGGAGAGCAGCGTTTGGGGAACAAAACGAGCCGTGGATTAAAATCGGTTAAAAAGTAAATGATTCTTCTTTGCAAAAACTAAACGAAATTGTATCGTCGTGGAAATTTACATCTAGCAGTTTATGTATTTATACGCATTAATACAAATCGACGTTCGTTACTGTCAATAAACTCACAAAATTTTGAATAAACAATTGTGAAAATTTTGCACTCGTTTTACCAGTGTACCGTGTAGTAGCTACCTTAAAAAAATAACCTACCAACTTCCTTCGGTGGTGCGGATTTCGACAAAGCATTTCGTATAACGGGTCCCGAGAGCCCGCCAAGTATGCCCAGAAAAGCCGAGAAATAAAAGTGCCACGACTGAGTCGTGCATGCCTTGGCGATTGATCCGGTGAAGGCCGAAGTGTTCGCCAGAATGGCGATCGACATACTCGCCATAGCTGCAAAACGACGTCGTTGACTCTCTGTTATATTGTGATCTATGAATATTATCGCGAGTCAATAACGAATAAGAGAACGAACTTCGGTCTATGAGAGCTTTGCAGATTAGTCCCCCGAGAGATGTTCCGGTTATAATCAGAAGCACGCCTGCCAGTAAATACCAAGAGTACTCAGAGACGTCCCAACCGAGTCTCGCGCTGGCGAACAGAAATCCAATGCCCAGCTCTCCTTCCCCGATCAGCATGTTAATAGCCAGGCTACACACGCAGCACCAGATAAGAAAGCGATCGAAACCGTCACGTTTCCTCACACAAGTCGCGAACATATCCTTTATCAACGATGGGTCGAACAAACTGCGCCATGGCCGCTGTAAAAAAAGATATTTACATTACAATAATTTCTGCTTCCTCATAAAGGAATCTACTTTTCGTATTAAAAAAATTCCGAGATTTTATTCTCAGAGTACTTAAAATAGTCTAAAACGTCGAGAAATGCCATTTTTTAGCTCTCGTTCAGATGTATGTGTGTCACACATATGCATGTTTTAAAACGGCTATAACTCGGAAACGGTTTGAGATTGTGGGTTGAAACTTAGCACACACGTAGAGTGGTCGCTTCGTTTAGTGGATAAATCTTGAGTCCCCATTAGCGACTTTACGCGATTAAAATTTGTTTGAAAATTCTCTGAGGTAGCTCTGACTTGCGTCGTTCTCATAGAGAAAGCTTTGGGCAAAATTATAATAAATAACGAAGCCATAAGCAAATTACTTTACACCTTTTTTACCTTTGCGTCACATCGCGTCACGGTCTCGGGAACGAAAAATAATACGTAGATGGTAGCGGTCGCGTCGGCGACAGAAGCAGCCGCGAATACCGGGGCATAGCCGAAATTAATCCAGATTCGAGGACCGGCTAAGTTTCCCAAAACCTGCCCCACGGGTATTATTGATTGTAGCCAAGTCAAATGCCAGCCTCGATCACTCTCCGGTCTTATATCCGCGATGTAGCAGTACGTGGCGAGAATGAGAGTGTAATATCCTCCGACGAGAGCGGGCGGCACGGAGGCCACGAGAAAAATCCAAGGATTGAGAGAACCCAGCGAGCTGAGAACGGACCACAGTAGAAAACTCATGGCTGACCCTGAAACAAATTAAATGGAAAAAAATTATGTTAAACGTGTTGTCGAGGTTGCTGCCGGGTTGTAAGATGCATAATTAATAACCGGCATAGGCCGCGACCAGAAGTGGCTTTCTTCCGTAGCTGTCGCTCCAGGGTCCCAAAAAGAAGGTCAGAAGTGCCGGTACCAATCCATCAACGAAAGCTTTGTACATTACAATTTCACTAACGAGAGCGTGTACCTTAGCCAGATCATCCGCGGTACTGAAATTCGCGGGAAGTTCGCTGTCGTCGATTCCCATGTATTGACGACTTCGAGAAACCAGCAGCGAAGTCGTAACAGCGCCTGTGAATTATATAAATTGTCATAAACACGAAAAAAAAAAGTGTAATGTAAACATATTAAAAAAAAAATAATAACTTCAATGTGAAAATACAAAGAAAACAAAATTTAATATAAAAATAGAAAAGAGTAGAAATTTAATATAATAAAATAGAAAAATTATTACCGGTGACTGTCTGACCGAAGAAGAACAGCAGTACAGGAGGCTCGACAAGAGTGTAGCTGCGCCATCCCGAAACTACCGAATTCATCGTCAATCGGCAATCGACAATCAATCGAACGTCACCCAAGAGATCTTCGATTCGCCTCGAAGTACTCGACAAGACTGTGGACTCGCACAGCTCGAACCGACGCTGTGCGAGTTTATACGATCAACGAGTCAATAACGCGGCTTGCCGGCATATTTCTCTATCAGCACGTAACAGTCTCTTTGTTTCGAAAAGTTATAATCACTAATAGGTGTACGGTTACCGTTGGCTATCGTATACACGATGGCCGAGACATTTTTTTTCCTATCGAGCGTGCTGACAAGGGAGATAATAATTGCTGGACGCCGTTCTCAGTTTTCCTAAAAGATTTGGAATTAAATTACGAATGTAAAGAATATGCATTTTTTTTAGATTAACAGATCTGAGTTCCCACAATGGTTCATCAGCTACAGGCTTTATCACCGGGAAAGAGATTGATAAGAACCTGTTGTTAAGAAAAATCATTATTTTGTTACACAATGAACACTCGTCTGAACAGTCTGCGACTGTTTGAAAAGTCGCCTATAGTTTTAAGTGTCGTGTTTAGTACATAGCAGTCGGAATGATAGCTTCAAAAGCAGTCGGAATTGTATGCTTCAAAAGTTCGTGTAAAATCTTGTATATTAATTTTTGTGAAATTTTTTTTTGAGCAAATTTTCACAATGTTTTTTTAAAAGACACCTTAATATCACAGATTCGTATCTTATAGAGCCCTGAAATTATTGTAATTCGAATAGTTTGTCAATAAAAAAATCGATTATTGGGAATCTCTAGTTGCGTCCAGCTCAGCTGTTGCAACGATTATGCGTCGAAAAGTGTCACCGATAAGACGATAATCGCGTACCGCGTGGGTATCGCGATGGTCCGTCCAGCGTCGTTATAAAAATAGTTAACTATTTTGAGTTATCGTTGAGCGCTCAACAGCACCATTTGAATAGCACCTGTATGTCGGGCGACATCCGCAGTTTGTAAAAAAAATCCCTGTGTCAAAGGATTCCTTCGTTGATCGCGTTGTATTGGGAATTTCGCGGCTTCCTAATTTCCATGTCTACGGTTATAACGAAAATAATAACGACTGCGAAGAGCGCTGCCGAGACAAGATACACCGGGGAGGGATAAATCGGTGGCAGATTATGCGTGTAGATCAGAGTGTACAGTGGAGGGGCTGCCAACGGTATTATCGCTTCCATGGACGTCGTCAGCGAAAAGATTTTGCCTGTTTAATAAAAAATATACGATTGAAAAAAAAAAAAGATCTTGCGTGTAAATAAACGTTTCGATTGTCTAAAGCATAGCGTCGAGCTAACCGATGTCTTGCGGCGGTGCGGCTGCCGACAGAGCCGAGCGTACGACCGGTGACGAGAGTGGTCCGAACATTCCGAGTACGCATGATAGATACAAGTGCCACGGCGTCGTTGTCAAAGCCTTGGTCATCGACCCGACGAAGTACGAGGTGAAAGCAAGTACAGCCATTAACATATCCTTCATAGCTGAAAGAAAAAATTCATAATCTCACGATATTTATCCCGGTATTAAAAAAAAACTGCAAATTAATCTAACTTTTGTCTATCAACGTTTTGAAGAGTTTTGCGCCGAGCAGAGTTCCGACGATGGAGATCGAAATTGAGATCGCCTGGTAGATCGTGTACTGGTCGACGCCCCAGCCGAGTCTCAGCGTCGTGAACATGTATCCGATTCCGCTCTCCCCTTCCATAATCAAGATGTTTATCGACAGGCTGACAATGCAACCCCACACGATAGCCCGATTGAAACCGTCCCGTTTTTTCGTACAAATTACTAACATGTCCTTCACCAATAATACATCGAAAAGGCTGCACCAAGATCTCTGCAATTGAAAAGTACTATTTATGTATATCTGCAATTGTAAATGGATAAAGGATATTCAATCGTCGTTATAAAAATACTAAGATCAATAAAAATATATATATTTATCTATATTTGCAACCGTACGTTGATAAACTATATTTAACGTTGGCTCGAGACTCACCTCCACGTCGTTTCTGACGATAGTTTCCGGCACCATGAACAACACGTACATCGTAGCGAGGCCCGAACACCCGCACGCAGTCCCGAACACCGCGGCGTAGCCGAAGTTCTCGAATATAGTACGACCAACGAAAGATCCAAGAAAAAGCCCGAACGATATGGCTGCCTGCAGCCACGCGAAATGCCACGTTCGATCGGACGTATCTCCGATATCCGTGATGTAGCACATCGAAGCTAGGATTACACCGCAGAATCCACCCGCGAAGGTGCTCGGTAACGACGCTACCAGATAAATCCAGGGATCCGTGTCCATGTTGCAGAGAATCGACCAGAGAAGATAACTCAAAGCCGAGCCTGAAAATCAATATCGACTGTAGCGAAAGTGAAGAATAAAAAAAATTATAATTAATCTACTCGAGGCCTCTACTAGAGTCCTACTCTACAAATAACTACTTCCATCAACTCATTTCTCAAATGTATTTTCTGTAAATCTGTAAATAGTATTACCGGTTATCGGTCTTTTATTTTTGTTGAGATTTTCTATTTTTCTTATATCGTGAATGTACTAAATACAACCATATTTTCTCTCTTACATCTGTACATTCTTTGTTACAGTGCTTGATCCGTAAATGAAATAAGTAAATAATTACACAAGGGATAAGCTACGGTCCAATGAACAAAATAATTGTCTTCAATATTTGTAATGTCGATAATGTAATTGCCTGATGAAATGATATTTGATAATTTAAATACTGCTTCAGTCCGCAGGAGTGTGGTGCGACGTGTCAGGGATAAATTGTTTGTCGCCTACTCAAACACCCTGCGACAAACAGAAGGTTCCTGCCGTACTTGTACAAAACTGCTGGATGGAAATATTATTAGAATGTAGATTCTGATTCAGTCCGCAACAGCGTGATACGTGTAAAAGATAAATTACCTTAGCTATTTAAATATAAGAGCGGAGCTTTTTCGTTGCCTACCCAAATACCCTGTGACCAGCAGAGGCTTCCTGCCGTACTTGTCGCTCCACGGACCCATGAAGAGCGACATAAACGCGGGTATCAGACCATCCACGAAAGATTTGCACATGAGAATGTAACTGGCGTGAGGCTGTATCACCGCTTCCAGATGAATGGCTTTAGGGCTGGCGCTGTCGGTGTGCAGCACGTCGCAATCGTCTGCTCTGGCTCCCAGCATGTTCCGACAACTGCGATAGAGCACCAGGTCAGTCAGTACGGTGCCTGCGCACAAAAAGAATCATTCAATTGTGAATGAAAAATCTCGCGATAATTTGTGGCAAAAAAAAAATGTATGAAACTCGCCTGTGACCGAGTAAGCGGAGAGGAGAAGCATCATGGGTGGTTCCACCAGGGTGTAACGACGCCATCCCCTTAAAGCCGGTTCCATCGTCGATCGTAGAGTGCAACGACGGAAAGGAGGCGACTACTGACGCGAATTTCGAGCTTTTTTTTTTGCGCACGGCAACTATCGCATGATTAAACGCAGCGGTGAGCGCAATTATCGCCGATCTCGCGACCTTCCGCGGACGTTCGAAAGTGCGCCGTTATCGCGGGTACTGAAAAAACTCCCGACGATTATTACGCTTTGCACATTTTGCGCATAACGACTGTTAGTCATTGTCTCTTTGTTGTAGCGTCGCGCGATAGCTCGGACATAATCTGATTGAACGGATCACCTCGCTGCACGGAAAAATAATTTGAACCTTGAATCTACGTATTCGGTCGGATGCGAGCACTCGCGAAGATCGCGTTGACGGAGGAAGGGGAACGCCGTGCATTGTTGCGAGCGTGACACGGCTCGTATGCGCGTTTGCCTTTGACAGTCCAGAGAGTCCAACAGCTGATCTTTGTTTATCAATGGTGCGCGACCGTACACGTGGTGCTTTGGATGGAAACGCTCAGCTGATTGAGGCCTTATCGGGCTCGCGAGTCTCCATCAAGTTCCGCAAGCCGCGATTACGCGAGCGTTTTTAACGCGAGGTAAAACATCGGTTTTTTTTCCTTTTCCTTTCGTGGTCTCGGATGAAATATGAGGGAAGCGAACGACTCTGACGAGGAGGACGGTCGGCCGGTAACACCGACGAACGACGATTGCTGCGGCAATGCCTGCAATCCCTGCGTGTTCGACGCTCACAGAACATTGCTCGAGCGATGGGAAAAGCAAAAAACGGAGGGGCTCAAAGGTCAACGTGAAAAGAACGTTTTGAGCGCGGTAGCGTATAAAACATTTGAAGTGACCGAGATCGAGCAAGCGGCTGAGAATTTCGTTAAAATACGTCTCGAGTGCACGAGTAAGTTTCGTGCGTTCTGTTTCTCAGTTGCGATTGGAATTGATTTTCACCTAACTTTTTTAGGCCCGAACGATCGGGATTCACGGGTATTCATGAATCCCGGCCAGCACGTTATTTTGTCGATGAACAAACAATCGAAACCCTACACGCCGATTTCGTGGACGAAAAACGGCATCGAACTGTTGATCAGAGTTTATGCCGACGGTGTTTTTACTAGAGTTCTGAAGGCGCTGAGGATCGGCGATGAGATTCGGGTCAGAGGACCTTACGGCGATTTTTCGTACAAGAGGAACAGGTGAGGCTGCGATTGGTCGATTGCGAATTCTTCAGAGTTGGGCAAAATACTATATGTATTTTAAATACAAAATACTTTTTGTACCTAAAATACATTGATAAGTACTTCGTTTGAGTCCTAAAATACTTCGTAAAAGTCAATGAAATAGCAATTTCATTTTTTCTCATTAAATTTTAAACTTGACACTTGACTTGACTTGAATATTTTTTTCACATTTGACACTATTTTCACCTTGATCTTTTTTTTTTTTTATTTCACTTCGGATATTCTTAAAAATCTGACACCTTTCCATATTTGCTATTCAATATGTTGTTTGCATTGCCAATTTAAGATTTTTTCTACATTTGAAATTTACTTCACATTTGAAATTTAGCATGTGGAATTTGAATTATTTAAACAATGTTTATGTAATGATTTCATTTTGTATTTCCAACTTCGCATGACAATTTAGCATTATTCAGGATTGTACATTAGAATTTGATACTTCTTTCTCATCAGCAATTTGGCATTTCGGAATGAAATTTTTCAAACATGTTATTCCTTTTGTGATAACATCTTCCAAGTATTTAAGTTCCGGATATTTGCCCAATCATTCTCAAAATAAGAATGTGGGGATCTGTGTAAATTTGTTCTGTATTTTATGCTCAATTGGCCCAAAAAGTACTTTCAATACCATATAAGTATTTAAATATTTAAAATACCCATTTAAAATACTGCCCAATTCTGATTGCAATCGGGATAGTGGGTGACAAAAGAACTCATTGCAGTTTCACGCGGATCGTCGCCTTTTGCATCGGCTCGGGAATCGCGGCGATCTATCCGATCGCGAGGTCAATCGTCGACGACGAGGACGAGGAAACGAGGATTCATCTCGTAGCGGGATTTTCGTCTCTTGCCCACGTTCCGCTGAAGAGAGAGTTGCGACAATTGTCGGACTACTGGAACGTGACCTGCACGTTGCACATATCGAGAGCGACGTGCGACGGAGATTCTCTGAGCGGTGCGGAGATTCGTCGAGGTCGATTGACCGAGAGCTCAGTCGTTAGACTGCTCGAGAGTCATTCGGTGGAGGAAACTTTGATACTCGTGTGCGGAACAGACGAATTCAATTCGTCCGCGGAGGGCTGGATTAAAAATCTCGGTTATAAGAATTATCACTCTTTCAGTTGAGTTTCGATGAGTAAAGATGTAAAAAAAAGATACATGTAACGTCGAGTCGATTGCATCTAAATTTGAATCGGGATTGGCTCACCGAGGCTTCCGGTAACTTCGAGTTCAGCTGGTCATCACTGAGCACCATGTTCTCACCGCAGGACGTTGGACAAGTTCCGTGAAGGGATTGAAGGAGATCTGGTTGACGGCGACAGCCCGAAGCCACTGGAAGAAATGCGTAATCCAGATCGTGATAGCGGATTGAAGAAAAAGAATTTCCCTCGCGATCGAGATACCTTTAGCAAACATGCGGTATGAAAGTGTCGCCGGCTCTTCTCGCTGTTGCAAATGTCCTAGGGTAACTGGGCCGGTGACTGATCGTCGAGCTCCATCGCGAAGCATGTGCAACACTCGTCGTCCTCGACTATCGCTTTATTTTCTTGAGCCTCTTGCGACCGGGTCTTCGACGGCTGCGGCAATCGATGGATCGTCATTAGTATTCTCAGATTATCGGCGATCAAACACTCCGGATCCCACGACGGTAAATTCTGCACGCTGATTCTCGTATCTTACACTGACGTTTTTTGTTTGGTTGTTTGTATCGCTATTGATACTCAGAAACTTTATGTCCCATAGCTCGTCCACTTGAATCGGATCGATGATTACGAGAGCAGAGAGTAACGGAGTTATCTTTATTCTTCTGTAGAGATGGTACGGCTTCGGATCCGGCGGATCTACGACCCATCACGCTCTACATAACACACAATTAATTTCGACCATTATTTCATATTCGATTTTTTTTAAGACCGGTAAGAGTCTGACCTGTTGATAACGAAAATCGTTTTTATGTTAGACATCGAAATCTCGTAAACAGTCGCGTTTAGTCTTAAGTCTCGTTTTTAGTAAACGGTAGACGGAATGACAGATATTACGCTTAAAAAGTTCGTGCGAAATCTAGTATATTAACTTTCTTACACATTTTCGTAATATATATATATATATATTAAAGCTACCTTAATATCGCGGATTTGTGTCTTATAGAGCATAGCTCCGAAATTATTGTAATTCGAATAGTTTATCAATTTAAAAAATCAATTTTTGAGATTCTGTGATTGCGTCCAGCTCAGATGTAGCAACAATTATGCGTCGCAAAGTGTTGCCGATAAAACAATAATAACGTATCCCATTCGTATCGCGATGGACCCTCCAGCGTCCTTATAAAAATAGTATACTATTTTTAATTATCGTTGAGCGCTCAACAGCATCACTTGAATAGCACCTGGATGACAGATGACATCCGGATGACAGATGACAGATGACATCCGGAGTAAAAAAAAAAAAAAAAAATTGTGTCAACCGATTTCTTCGTTGATCGGGTTGTATTGGCAGTTTCGCGGCGTCCTAATTTGCTTGTCTACGATTGTGACGAGAATAATATCGACTAAGAAGAGGGCTGCCGAGACGAGATACACCGGGGAGGGATAAATCGGTGGCAGATTATGCGTGTAGATCAGCATGTACAGAGGAGTCGCTGCCAACGGTATTATCGCTTCCATGGACGACGTCAGAGAAAAGATTTTGCCTGTTTAATTAAATACAAAAAAAGTTTTATTAAAAAAATTATTCTGCCCGTAAGTAAACGATTCTGTAGTCTAAAGCATAACGTCGAGCTCACCGACGTCGTGCGATGCGGCTGCCGCCAGAGCCGAGCGCAGTACCGGCGACGCGAGTGGTCCGAACATTCCGAGAACGGACGACAGATACAAATGCCATGGCTTCGTTGTCAAAGCCTTGGTCATCGACCCGACGAAGAATGAGGTGTAAGCAAGTACCGCCAATAACGTATCCGTCATAGCTGAAAAATAAGTTTCATTTTTTTCCCCCAACGATATCTCGAAATTTATCCCGCGAATCAGGAAAATAAAACTGCTAATTATTCCAACTTGGATCTATCAGCATCTTGAAGAGTCGTCCGCCGAGAAGAGTCCCGACGATGGAGATAAAAATTGCGATCGCCTGGTAGATCGTGTAATCGTTGACGCCCCAGCCGAGTCTCAGCGTCGAAAACATGTATCCGATTCCGATGTCTCCTTCCATAATTAAGATGTTTATCGACAGGCTTACAATGCAGCACCACGCGATAACCCGATTGAAACCGTTCCGTCTTCTCGTGCAAACTACTAACATGTCCTTCACCAATGATACATCGAAAAGGCTGCACCAAGTTCTCTGCTATAACAAATAATATTCATGTTTATTTGCAATTGTACGTTGATAAACTATGTTTGCAGTTGGCTCGAGACTCACCTCTGCGTCGTTTCTGACGACAGTCTCCGGCACCATGAATAACACGTACATCGTAGCGAGGCTCGTACAGCCACACGCCGTTCCGAATACCGCGGCGTAGCCGAATTTCTCGAATATAGCACGACCGACGAAAGATCCGAGAAAAAGACCGAACGATGAGACTGCCTCCAGCCACGCGAAATGCCACGTTCGTTCGGACGTATCTGATATATCCGTGATGTAGCACATCGAAGCTAGCATTATGCTGCAGAATCCACCGGCGAGAGCGCTCGGTATCAACGCTATCAGATAGATCCAGGGATTCACGTCCAGACCGCTGAGAATCGACCAGAGAAGATGACTCAAAGCCGAACCTGAAAACAATATCAATTGTAGCGAAATTGAAGAATTTAAAAAATTATAATTGTACAAAGTATAAGCTGCGGTCCAATGACAATTTTTTTTTTGGGAAACTTATAACGTTGATAACAAAAATGCTGCATGAAAAATTTGTCAGAATGTAGATCTCCAGTCAGCAGGAGCGTGGCACGTGTCACGGATAAATGACCTTAGCTGTTTAAATATAAGAGCGGAGCTTTTTCATCGCCTACCCGAATACCGTGCAAATGACTTACTGCCGTGCTTGCCGCTCCACGGATCCATGAAGAACGATGGAAATGCGAGTGTCGGTCCATCCACAAAATTATTTTTTGGAAATTGATAACATTAATAAAAGAAACTGGCCAGTGAGAATTTTTTTTTGAGAATTTAAATCCCGCTTCAGTCCGCAGGACTGTGGTGCGAGGTCTCAGGGATAAATGACCTTAGCTGTTTAAATATAGGACCGGAGCTTTTTCGTTGCCTACCCAAATACCCTATGAACAACAGAGGCTTCCTGCCATATTTGTCGCTCCACGGACCCAAGAAGAGCGACAGAAACGCGGGAATCAGTCCATCCACGAGTGACTTGCACATCAGAATGTAACTGGCGTGCGGCTGTATCAGCGCTTCCAGAGCCTTGGCTTTAGTGCTTGCGCTGTCGGTGTGCAGCACGTCGCACTCGCCGGCTCTGTCTCCCAGCATGGTCCGACAACTGCGATAGAGCACCAGATCGGTCAGCACGGTTCCTGCGGAAAAAAGAACGATTTAATTGGCAATCAAAGCTCTCGCGATTATTCGCGCTGACAAACGTGCGAAACTCACCTGTGACCGAGTAAGTAAAGAAAATCAGGAGCATGGGTGGTTCTACCCGAGTGTAACGACGCCATCCCGCTAAAGCCGACTCCATCGTCGAACGTACAGTGCGCCAGTGTTTGTCTTTTTTTTTTCCTATCGCAACTATTACCGGATCAAACGTAGCGGCGTGAGCAATTAGCGTCGATCTCGCGACCTTGCGGCCGCCGTTCGAAAGTGCGCCGTTATCGCGGGTACTGAAAAACGGCCGACTATTTCGTTTTGCGCACGACTGGCAGTCATCGTCTCTTTGTTACAGCGTCGCGCGGAAGCTCGGTCATTATCTGTTTGAAGAGATCGTATCGTCGTCGGAGAAATATAATAATACTTGAGTGTATGTATTCGGCAGGATGCGAGCACTTGCGAAGATCGGGTTGACACTTGACGGAGGAAGGCGAACGCCGTGCATTGTTGCGAGCGTGACTAGGCCCGTGTGTGCGCTTGCCTTTGACATCCCAACAGCTGATTTTTGTTTATGAACGGTGCGCGACCGTACGTGTGCGACCGTAAGAGCGGGATGTTTGCGTTGGGAACGAAATCGATCAGCTGATTGAGGGAGGTTGCAAGTACGCGAGCATTTTTAACGTGAGCTAAAACCTCAGTTTTTTTTTTTCTTTTATTTTATGTTATTTTTTTTCGGAGGAAGAATGAGGACAGCGAAGGGATCTGACGAGGACGACGATTGAAGGACAACGAATGCTGCGGCAATGCCTGCGGTCCCTGCGTGTTCGACGCTCACAGAACATTGCTCGAGTGATGGGAGAACCGAAAATCGAAGGGGGTCAAAGGTCAAGGCGAAAAGAACGTTTTGAACGTCGTAGCGTATAAAAAAATTCGAAGTGACCGACTTTCTGAGCGCCGCGGAAATTCGACGAGGTCGATTGACCGAGAGCGCTATCGTTGGGCTACTCGAGAGTCATTCGGTGTAGGAAAGTTTGATACTCGTGTGCGGAACCGACGAATTCAATGCGTCCGCGGAGGGCTGGATAAAAAATCTCGGTTATAAGAATTATCACTCTTTCAGTTGAATTTCATTGCGTATAGAAGTAATAAAAATATACATATATCGTCGACTGTATTGCATCTAAATTTGAATCGGAATTGTATCACCGAGGCTTCCGATAACTCCGACCTCAGCTGGTTATCACCGAGCACGATATACTCTCACCGCAATTCGGGCAGGTTCCGTGAATGCGTTTGAAGGAGATCTGGTTGACGGCGACAGCCTGAAGCCACTGAAAAAAATCCGTGTTTTAAGGTAAACGTTCCACCGACCGTACATTTAAGGCGATATCTATCTTCCAACCCAATTTTCGCTATCATACATCGATTGTTTTTGCAAATAGCGGCAAGCAAAGAAATTTAAGTTTTTCTGATTTTTTTTAAAACAATTTAGTTTCTGAATAATTTGTTAATCACTTTTTGGCATTATTACTATGCAAAAGCAAAGGTCTTAAAATCATTAATACGGCTGATTTTTTTCAGATTTTTCGCACATCGCGAAGTACTGCTTCTTTTCTCACACAAAAATCGACTATTGTTCAAGCAAATGTAACAATTAAATTATTATTTACTCTCGGTCAATGCCGATTTTTAAACATTGATATTCGTAATAAACTCAAGTCTGCGGCCTAGTCGGCCGGTAACTGGGATGTGCCCGGTCATTGGTACGTTTACCGTAGATCGTGGTTTTGAGAAAATCATTTGGCAGATTCGAGAAAATAATTTTATCGTCGAATGAAGCGAATGAGATACCTTCAGCAAACAGGTGGTATGAAAGTGTCGCCGGCACTTCTCGTTGTTGCAAATTTCCACAGGTAACTCAGCCGGTGACTGGTCGTCGAGCTCCATCGCGAAACATATGCAGCACTCGTCGTCCTCGACTATCGCGTTCTCTTCGTGAACCTCCTGCCACTGTCTCTCCGGCGGCTGTGGCAACCGATCGATTGCCATTAGTATTCTCAGATTATTGGCGATCGAAGACTCCGGATCCCACGACTGTAAATTCTGTATGTTGATTCTCGGATTTTACAATGACGATCACATTAGTCTAGTTTTGTTTGTGTGTATCGATCGTCTTACGAGAAGCTGGCTGTTCATTATATTCCGGTACTTGGCTACTTCGCTGTTGCTACCCAGAAGCTTTATGTCCGGCAGCTCGTCCACGTGAATCGGATCGATAGTTATCAGAGCTGAGAGCGACGGAGTCAACTTTATTCTCCTATAGAGATGGTAAGGCTTTGGATCCGGCGGATCTATGACCCAGCACGTCCTAAAAAAAAACATTAATTTAAACTATTATGCGATATTCGTTACAGCGATACAAAACAACCGCCTCTTGCTCAGCCAATAAAAAATCGCTTTCTTTACGCAATACGAAATGAAATACAGCGGTCTGGATTAAATGCAATTAACTTTTTTCAAGGACGCTGACTCCGTATCGACGGAAGGAAATTTGTCCAGCAAGTGCCATTATCGTGGGCATCCGAAACGGATTTGTTTTTTACGATAAGGAATCACAACCTTTGAAAAAAGAAAACAATAATTTCGAGAATTACTTGATATTCGTTATGGCGATTCGAAACTACCGCCTGCCTGACGATAAAAAAACGCATTCCTTACGCGAGATGAAATGCAATACTGCGGCGGGTATTAAAAACTTGAATGAACTTTTTTCAACGGTGCTGACTCCATATCGATGGAAGGAAATTTGTCCAGGAAGTAGAACTGTCGTGCTTTTGGCGATAAAGTCAGCAGCCTTGAAAAACAAACAAAAACAAATTACCGATCGCAATATTTCACATGGCCTAGATACGCTAATCTTGAAGCACTATACTGACTGATCAATTTCCACGAGTTGATTCCACGTGTCCAGCAGCATCTCCACTTGCGTCTGTAATTTCGTCATAGCTTCGCTGAGATTGCCGATGTTCAATTCAAAAGGCTCCAGCAAGTCCAATTCTGGCAAATCGGAAGATATGACTTTCCAAGCATTCGCGACCACGTCTTTCCGCATTGTTACATTAACATTCTCCATGGACAGTCTCACGGCGTTTAAACCGCTGCTGGCAGATATCTTAACAGGCTAGAAAAAAAAAAAATGGTTCCAGGAACATAAAGAAGGAATTATCGTTATAGTAGATTTTTTTTATTACACACTTACAGAGTCCATCCGCAGTGCAGCGTTGAGCTCTCCCACGATCCCTTCTTGCAGATCACCGATATCCCACTTACCGGTGCCGTACTTCTCCTTGATCAGATTTGTCTGAAAAAATGAAATTTAAATGAGCATTCCGTAATAATATATATGCGTTACTTTCCAAGAAGTTACTTAATGCTCAATACTCGGTACTTTATACTTTACATATTATATTGTGTTAAATCTCATAGGCATATTATATTTCTTTGTAAAAGGATTTTCTCCCATTGATAAATAAATAAATTAATAAATAAATAAACAAACGGCCTATCAGCCCACCTTAAGTCATTGTAATGAAAAGAAAAGAAGCAAAAAATAAATTAATAAATTAATAAATAATGCATTGTAAATGAGGTTTATAAATGTATATTACTGTTACTAAATAGATAATAAATAGATAAATAACTGAAAAGGCAAACTGTACCACGACTCTCTTCAACTGCAGCAGCAGCGACGACACGGTCGCGGTGTTCTCGAGCAATCTAAAAATTTTCTCTTCGAACCGGGTGCCGAACAGGAGCGATATACTATCGCCGAAGAGCAAGTCGACGTCTCTCAAGCGAGGATAGTTCGGAACGACGAGTTTGATGTCCACGTTGACACCCAGATCAGGATCCACGATGAGGAAGCCCTTCCAGGTCGGCGGATCGTCCGAGGTGAGGACGAGTCCCGGATGGGACTCGATTATCTCCGCGTACTCTTCCATATATAGTAAAAAAAAAGATCTCGTCTCACGAGATATTTACACTTCGACAAATCCGCTCGTCGAATCGTAAAAAAAAACAGAGCGATTGACCGAGAGTCAGTTCGACCCGGGAAGGAGAATTATCGCAACAACACGTCCATGGTTAGCGAATTGTTTCGATTGTACGTTGGATTGTTTTGAAGGAAAGAAAAGAGTGGTCAGCTGTACTCGGCGAGTAAAGAGGAAAGCGAACCGAGTCTGTTTTGTCGGCAGAGTCGGTAGATCTCGTCGAGGCGTCAAAAAGCACTGTAAATAAAACATATGTAAATAAGTAATAATTTTATTAAATTTAATGTACTGAATACTACAAGTTGTGTGATAAAATACTGCAATTTGCGATGAAAAATTCACGTGTCATAATCAGTTACTTTAATTTTACTTTGAAAGTCCATTAATATTTTAACACAAATCGTACGTTAAAAATAATGTACAAGTTAATAATTATAGTTAACAGCGTAAAGACATTCGTGTAAAATGTAATGTACTGGTATTGAAAGTTTTTGTGCATAAACTGGTATATTGAATTTCATGTACAATTGTGATGAAAAATTAACGTGCACTATATTAAAAGCTTCAGAAATACGTTGCTTTCAATAATTAACTTTACTTCTACTATAAAAGTACTTTAAATTCAATAATTTACTTAAAAAATTTCGCTCTAGAAGTCCATTAATTTTTCATCTCAATTGTACTAATTTAATAATTAAATGTACAAGTTTTCGAATAAAAACTTTCAGTCCGGTGTATTGAATTAACATTTTTTTTTTTTACAGTAATAAAAACACGTCCATCGTTACGGAATTGTTTGAAGCACGTTGGATTGTTTTGAAGGAGAGTAAAAGTGTGGTCAGCTGTGCTCGGCGAGTAAAGAGGCGAGAGAGCGAAAGCCCGAGTCTGTTTTGTCGGCGGAGGTCCCGTTGTGTTTTTAACTGTAGAGGGGATGCAGAAATGCGCCGTGTCGGGGAGAGGAGAAGAGAGAGCATATAAAACGTCCCTCGAGCGAGGGGTGGGAGTAGTTCACGTGACGTCGGAGTTGCCAGTCCTCTCGTCGCGCGACCGAGCGTAGCCAGCCATTTTGATTAGTAACATGGCGTCAGGCGAGATTAATATGGCGTCCTCGGACATAATAACCGAAGTGGAGATCCAGCCAGACATTCAGGAGGTGGAGATCGAGAGTATCCCGGTCGAGATACCCTGCGAGACAGTGGAGACGACGATCGAGGACGAGGATGGACAGTCGATGATAACGCTGCAACCACTCCCAGAACCGGGACGCGAGGAAATCATACTGCAGACCCAGGAGGAGATCGTCGGTGGTGATCCATTGAGCGTTTACGATCAGATACCCGTGCCGGACAACGATATTTATGTCGAATCGAGCCCCGGACCGTCGAGAAAAACGACGAAGAAGGCGCGCAAGGGCGGAAACTCGAGATTCCGCACGCCGGACCATACGATATTCGGCGAAATGGGCTCGGAAACTAAAGCGAGAAAGTGGGAGCAGAAGCAGGTGCAGATCAAGACCCTCGAGGGAGAATTCTCGGTTACTATGTGGGCCTCGGGTACCGACGACGGTGAGTTAACGAGTCGTTTATTTATATTGTGTACGAAAGAGAGAAAAAAAAAAACATCATACAACTCGTTCGTCTCGGAATCCTTCTGGTCTTCGGTGTGATTTTTTTCGACGTAGGTCTCTTTCGTCGTGTCTCTCGACTCTCTGTGACTGGGCTTACGCGTCAGGAATTTACACACATATACACACACGCGAGACACGGGCACGCACTTCCGGCGCGCTCTCTGATCAATACTGCGGGGATTGCACGTGGCTCGACACTTATAAACCGATCATTATTTTTCGACTATTTTAATGCCGGGTCCTCTCGTTGACAGTGTCCCCGTTGTTTGTTTTGATCGAGAGGAACGCCATTATGATGTCAGGGGGGCAGCCATATTTTGAAAATGGCTTCTTTAACGCGAATCGGCCCACTCCGTTTTTTTAATCATGGCGGACGCTGCTTTCTGGCGGAACGAACAAAGACCGTTCGCGCTATCTTCGCTTCCCGTCCAGCCTGTCCAGGCGGACCCGGCTGGAAGGAGCATTTCTGTTAGTTATCGAGGGATCTCCCGTTGATCGTCCTTGTCAAGGAGGCATCAAATGTTGTCGCATACGGACTGTTGCTTTCTTATGAGAGACACAATGTCGGGCTGTCTCTCGGTACAAAGGACGCCTTCAACGCTCGTCGTCACGCCAGCCATTACCCACAGTGCCTCGCGAATCCACGAGCTACCCCCACCAATCCGCGTTCGAATTCGAACCGGGGATTCCAATCGGTATTCAAATTTACTATGAGAACGCTTTATTTTTCTTTCATCGTGCACGAAGGCGATATGCAATTATTATGATCTTTAGTAAAGTATGTTTTACATCGATTTCAGATTTTGCAACTATCGTCTCAGGATTTTTATAAATTTTATCGTCGGAGAATTTAAATCAATTTTATAATCCGAGAATTTAAATTAATATTGTCGTCCGAGAATTTTAAACAATTTTGTCATCTGAGAGTTACATGAATTTTATATAAATCCACTAAATGATTCACGAAATACTTTCCTCTATGAACTTTCGGACTCTCATAATAACTAAAACTCAGAAACTAGCAAGAAGATTCGCTGAGATGCAAATAGAAATAATAAAACCGCTTTGTACACAACTCGAACGAAATGGAATACGTAAATTTAAACGTCCCATACACACAACATATCAACAATTGGAAATAATGAGCAATGAAATAGAAAACGGAAGATTTACATTTACAAATGAGTAATCGTTCCATTCGATCAATGTATGAATTTAAATAAATTTTATCATCTGAGAATTTGTATACATTTTAATATCCGAGAATTCGAATAAATTTGATCATTCGGGAATATAAATGAATGTTATCACCCGAGATTTAAAAAAAAAAACGAATATTGAAGGGAATCGATTGTTTAATCTGTTTAAAAATTTTTTTAGATGAGGGGTCGAATCCGGAGCCGGATCCGGACTACACGGAATACATGACCGGAAAGTCATCGTCGAAGTTCAACCACTCGGGAAGTTCCGTCTCCGACGGCATGCCGGGTCTCGATCTTTCGGATCCGAAGCAGCTCGCCGAGTTCGCGAGACCAGGACACAAGTTAAAAGTGCGCAAGCCACCGGTGATGGATGGCGTTGAACGCACCATCGCTTGCCCGCACAAAGGATGTACAAAGATGTTCCGGGACAACAGCGCGATGCGCAAGCACCTCCACACCCACGGGCCGCGCGTGCACGTTTGCGCGGAATGCGGGAAAGCCTTCGTCGAGAGTTCGAAACTAAAGAGGCACCAGCTCGTTCACACGGGCGAAAAGCCTTTCCAATGTACCTTCGAGGGATGCGGGAAGAGATTTAGCCTCGATTTTAATCTAAGAACTCACGTAAGAATCCACACCGGGGACCGACCATACGTCTGTCCGTTCGACGGGTGTAGCAAAAAGTTTGCACAGTCAACGAACTTGAAATCTCACATACTGACGCACGCGAAGGCAAAGTGAGTAACGAAAAAATATTATCCACCGGTAAACATCAGAGTTGGGCAAAGTACCTAAAAAAACTTAATAATAATTCTACCTATAAGAATTCCTATAATTTTTTTTATTCCTATAATTCCTATAATTTTTTTTATTCCTATAATTCCTATAATTTTTTTTATTCCTATAATTCCTATAATTTTTTCTTTTACCTTTGAAATTTACTTCACATTTAACATTTTGCATTCAGAATCTGAATTAAAAAAAAATCTTTATCCGAGTTGTCGACTTTGTATTGTCAACTTCGCATGAAACTTCTTTCATATCTGTAATTTGGGATTTCGCAATGAAATTTTTGAAAAATTTTACATACTTATTTTATTCCTGTCCGTTAACATCTTCGAAGTATTTTTGCTCCGGATATTCGCACAATCATTCTCAATATTCAAATGTGGTATTTGGTATTAAAAATGTAGTATTTTATATTTATTTGCCCCAAAAAATACTTTAAATACCTGAAAAGTATTTGAGTATTTATAAAATCTAAAATATATCATGTATTTAAAATATTGCCCAGCTCTGATACACATGACGAATCTAACATCGTCGGGAAAGATTTACTCACCGGGAATGTTTTCCTGTTTACGTTTTGCAGGTCGCGTAACGCAATTGGAAGACAAGTATCACAGATCCAACTGCAACAGCCCCAATTCGTACAAGTCGAGGTGGCCGACGTGGACAATCAGCAGTTCATCGTCTACGCGGATTAGCCCCCTCGATCTCCAATGATCTCCATCCTCCTTAAACGAGCCCAATATTAAGTATCGTAACCTTACATTATTATTAATCCACAAAAAAACAGTGTACATATTTACAAAGCGAAGAGTTGCGCGTGGTAACGAGTAAACGAATGAGACAAGTAAAAAAAAAAAAAAGAAAAAAAATGTTTTTTTTTTTTTTTGAATTTTTTTTTATTGTCTCGAAGATAATTTGATTCGATTAATCGATGAGTAGAGAGAGAGAGAGATAGAGCTCCGTGCTTGATCAGACACACAAGTGAGAGAACGTATTTGAGATAAAATAAAATAAAAGATAACAGCACGAAACGGATGACTACAGACACCGGTAGAGAGACACTAAACGACCTAGGGAAGGGGCCGAGAGAGCGAGAGAGGGTAAACCGGGACGAAACTATTAAACTTCAGAAACAGTGTAAACTTCTTTACACGAGACATACGAGGTAGACTGTCGCGCACTGCTCAATTTTACGTCGAATAGAGAATGGACATAATCTTAGTGCGTGCTCGTCAAAAAACAAAAAAGAAAAAAAAAACAAAAAAACATGACTGTATATATTCTATAAGTAAAGTTAAATATTGTATACAGTATATTTTGGAAAAAAAAAAAACGAAGTAAACAAAAAGAAAAAAGTGAATGGAAAAAAACCAATTCAGGTGAGAAATAAAACCCATGAGATGCAACCATTTTTTTGTTTCTGTCTCTGATGATTCAAACGAATTTTAACATACGTCGCGCGCGCTTTTTATTATTTTATATTTTTTAAGTTTGAGTAACTGTCAATTGTCATTGTTGTAACCTCTCGTATCTCGACGATTCGCAATGAAGTTTTTTCGTGTCAATGTGAGGAATATCCCCGTTTCGATAATCGCAGTATCCCGCCGAAATATTCAACTACGATAATAAATGAATTTATTGTTATGCTATATTTAAAACAAGAAACACATTTTCAATTGTAATGAGGAATATTTCGAATGCAGAATCGATTGTGTCGTCCTTACCATAATAATAGATACGTCGTTTTCTTAAGAATTTGTAAATTTAATTGGATAAAAAAAACACCACGCTGTACTCGGAGAGTCGCAGAGTAGTGACGCATTCGCACAACGGTCCAGAAGTTTTAAGAGACTTTTCCCCCATTTGAATTTTTCATGCCGATTAAATCGTTAGACCCGAAGCATCTTCAGTCTATCTAATATGTCCACGGTACGCCTTTTCTGATAACGATTACATGTCTGATAATGTCCTGTCCCAGGATATTTATATATATATATAAATCGATCGTTCGCTGGTGTCCCGTGAACCAAGAAGAGAATAAGTAAAATTTTTACGCACGGAGACAATTGTAATTATAAATAACAGACGATGAAAAAAAAAAGAAAAAATTACTCAAAGCTGAGAGTTGAGCGTACTGCGAGAGACTATAAAAGATGAAAAAAAAAAAAAATGAAAACTACATGAAAATACGGAGGATCAAATAGCCTTATGACCATACGAAAAAAAAGAGATAAGAATCCTTGTTATAAGATTGTTTATACTGCAGCAGCGGGCACAGGATTATTTAACAGAGCTTTCGTATAGCGCCGACACACGAACGTTTGAATGAGCTTTTACCGATGAAACCGATGAACATTTTTCACGGCCTATTATATTAATAGCGAGCATGTATATTTGAGTGGAAACTTTTAGCGTGAGCGCCGTTTACTCAGCGTCCTTCTTGGAAAATCACATTATAGGAAGAAGATGATATAAAAAAAACGTACGTTTACGCATTTACTACTTTCTATTGGCAATAACGATAGGAGCCTTCGAATTAAAAACGATGAAGAAAGAAACATGAGAATTCGTCGAAAAGAAAACAAGCTGGAAGATATAGATAATAAAAAAAAATCATTCGGAAGTAGAACGCCTGTGAGATCGAGAGGTGTGTATGCGCGCTTGCACATTTGCAAATCCCTGTATATCACGAAGGACATACACACATACAAAGCTAGAGAGAGAGAGAGAGAGAGAGGGAGAAACGAGAAAGGAAAGGGAGAAGAGACACTTTTATTATTAACGATGGAAGAAGAAGAAAAAAACAAGAAATCCATTTTTTTTCTTAAATATATGATATCACAACTACTGTCAAACTCAATGGTATACTTAAGTCTGTCGATTTATATGAGAAGAGATGGCAGAAGGAAACGTAAATACAAATGTTCTATATTTCGGGTGTTTACCTAATTTATAATAACCCTTTCTTTAAAAAAAAAAAAAAAAAAAAAAAAAAAAAATACGAACCAACAATCAACGTCTCAAAATTTTAATAAACCTAGACTCACCTTCATTTCGCAGTTCGACTATTATGTTCTTTATTTCGGATGTTTACCTAATTTACGACAACCCTTTGTCTCCGGAAAAAAAAACCAACAATCAACATCTCCCAAAATTTCAATAAATAGAGACCCCTTCATTTCGTAGTTCGATTATTAAGATCTAATCGCACGCGAAACAAGGCTCAATCCCATTTGTACGAATTACCGAGAAATTCGTGTTGATCGATGCTGAGCGCTCCGCCACTCTCGCGAGAGGATCAGCGCGCAGGGGATACGAGATTCCTCGGCCAATGGCAGTGCAGCGACTCTCGCGTGACGTCAAGCTCGCCGCAGCGAGGAAGCGGATCGTCGGTGAGAGGGACAGATCAGATTGGTTACAGCGGTGTTCCGGTGTTGTGCCACATTCACCGCGAAAATATGCCCACGTAGCCGATAAGTGTTTGGCACTGACTGCTGTGTACCTGGGACCGTGTGACATGCGGCGAAACGAGTGAATATTGTTCGTCGCCCCGCGCCGATCGTCGCCGTCGGCGAGCTCGACGAGACCGTCCCGAGTCCCGTAATCGCGAGCATATTTTTTTATTAACCGTTACACGTCGTGGGTCGCGATATCTCGAGCGATGGAGGAGACTGCGGTACTGTGGATGCTAGCGGTGGTTATGCTGGTCGGGTCTTATCTCGCTGGATCTCTGCCGCTCGTTATGAACCTCTCGGAGGTGAGAGATTCGTCGTTTTTTTGATTCTGCGATTTATCGTTGGCTGCACGAACTCCACAGCGAAATCTGACAATCGTTTGCTTCGCAGGACAAGCTGCAACTGGTCTCCGTATTGGGTGCTGGCCTTTTGGTGGGCACAGCGCTGGCCGTCATCATTCCGGAGGGCATAAGAGCTCTCTTCACCGGAGCTGCGACCAGGGAGGCCGGTGGCACCCACAGTGAGCTGACTGGAAGAGCAGATAGAATATTATTGTCCGGTATATGCATTGGATCCAATTAACTGGATGTTTTTTTTTTATTTCCAGCTGATCCTCACAGCGTCATCGGCATAAGCCTCGTTTTGGGATTCATTTTCATGCTTCTCGTGGACCAATGCTCGGCCAGAAGGAGCGGAGGGAAGGAGAAAAGCGTCACCGCTACTCTCGGCCTGGTAGTTCATGCAGCGGCTGACGGCGTTGCCCTGGGAGCGGCGGCCACTACCTCTCAGGCTGACGTGGAAGTTATCGTTTTCCTGGCTATAATGTTGCACAAAGTGAGAATGCGACTTCTTGAATTTGTCCTGGAAGATTGTTCGATTTTTCAATTATCCTGGAATGTTTCTTATTTTTCTAAGATTCTTCTTTGGAGAATATCTAATTTTTTTATAGTCGTTCCTGGACAATTTCGTATTCTTTTATTTTGTCCCAGATAATTTCTTGTTTTTCTTTGTACTTGTATTTCTGTATTGTTTTGGATTTCTTGTTTTTTTTTAATTTTACCTGGAAAATGTCTCATCTTTTTCATTTAGTCCTTAAAAATGTATGATATTCTTTATGTTTATGTTTACTAATTGATGGGACATTTTCTTTATTATGTCCTGCTCAAACAGCTTATTTATTGAATCTTTCCTGCAAAATGTCTTATTTTTTATTTTCGATAAATTTTGTTTTTTCTTAGGCTCCAGCAGCATTTGGATTGGTCTCATTCCTGCTCCACGAGGGAGTCGACAGAAAGAGGATAGGGAGGCACTTGCTGGTGTTTTCGCTGTCGGCACCGTGCCTCGCGCTCCTCACGTACTTCGGAATCGGAAAGGTTTGCGCAAGAGTTCGACGAACTCGCCGATAATTGCCAACTTGTTACACGCTCGATTGAACGTCATTTTTTTTTTTTGCTGTCGCAGGAAGGAAAGGAGACGCTGAGTAACGTAAACGCGACCGGTATAGCGATGTTGTTCAGCGCCGGCACGTTCCTCTACGTCGCGACCGTTCATGTTCTGCCGGAGCTCATGACGCGCGGCAGTAACTCGTACTCGCATTTGCCGACCGCCGAGAACGTCCCGACAACGCCTTCCGGTCTCAAGTTCAAAGAGATCGTGGCACTCGTTATCGGCTCGATAGTTCCGGCGGTTCTCACGACCGGTCATCATCATTGACCTCGTGAGAGTAAGGCCCACCGATGCACAAAGATTAGACTCGTCGGAACGGAGCTTCTCGACGAGGCGGACCGCACACCGGGCTCGAGTCACGTCCGCTCTCCAGAAGGTGCACGCTCGCGCTTTCGCCAATCGCGAGCCTCGCGAGCGAGACTCGCACGAATTTATTACCAATCAATGAGGAATCAGAACGACAGCGAAAGAACAAAACAAAAGCAACTAAAAAAGACAACTGTTTTTTTTCCATAACTCTTCGCCGTACTTTGTACCTGAGAGGTTTTTTATATAATGTATATTATTGAGTATGCGTCGTGAATCGACTTGTTAGACGATCGAGCGATTCCCCGCGAGTGAGATATAATGTGAGAGAAAGCAGTGATTTTGAGGGTGAAAGATCGATTAGGGCAAACTTTAGGATAGGTACTATTTTTATTACGATACGAGGACTCTATTGCTCGTGGAATGGAAAAAGTGATCTGCACGTTGGTCGCCACGGCAAGTCGTATGCAGCGATCTAAACTATTAATTAATGGGAAAAATATAATAAAACGTAAGCGTGAGGTATTCTCGCGCCCTCCGAACTGTACGAACGGATTTAATACGCTCAGCTATTTCGAGCTTATCGGGAATAGAGTATTGTGAGAAAAGATAAACATTTCTATCGGGATTCGTCCTTCATCGTGGAGGCTATCGATGCATTTATTTTACGAAAAAAAAAAATTGTAATTACACGATACTCTATGCCCGCGTTGTACGTACGCTACGTATTGTCCGAATATGTAGCGCAAATCGCAATTGTTGAGTACATAGCATTTTTTAAATATGTAATCGAGTATATTTTTGTTGATCGTGTACTTAGCGTTAAATCGATACTTGCAATAGAAACGTTTTCGTTTTTCCTTAAGACAGTGTCTCATTTTGCCCCAAATTCATTTGCTGCACCGATATTGCTGCGGGCTGCGTGACAGACGATTATTTTAGAGCAATTCAATGAGCAGCCGGATTTGCTTTTAATAAGATGCGTAGCTCGATTTCTAAGTACCGCGAAAAAATTAGTCAAATCAGGTCAAAAAGTGATCTGAATGTGTTCCGTATGTCCGTCTGGACGGTATCCGAAAGTTACCACCCATCTAAAATGTTAACTTTTGGACGTAAGATAGTTTATAGTTACCATTCGGACGGACATATGTGACCCATTTAGATCACTTTTTCATACCAGATGTCTTTTGCTACCCGGTAGCTCTTACAGTGAAGCTTGAAAATGGCCGTTAAAAAATTTGACTACGGCAGTAGCGTTGCGTATGCAAGTTTGTGCCCGTCGAGTCGCGTCTCTTGTCCCCGAATTACCGTGAGATAACGCGCAATCCGATGTCGATTATTATTGATAGTCACTGAAAAATAGTTTAATCTCAAGGCTGCAATATAAATCATCAATTTCCTGCTTGCCCACGATTCATTCGATGCAAATTTATGTCCGAGAAAATCGTCAGTTCCTTTGTCCTCCCTTAGGCGTCTCGAGGAGTTTGCAGAAACGCCGATTCGAATTGAAACAAACAATTGTCGCTTCCGATGCTTAATAGTTGACGATTCATTAAATATTACGAGATAGATAAGTTATAATGATGAATCGTTCACGAAATAATACATCAAGGTTTATGTTACCGGCGAAAGTTGCTGCTTGCCCTCAAAACTCGCGTAGTACCTCACTCGTAAGGCGAAGCTTGAAAACGACCGTTTGAAAATTTGACCGTTACGCCGGTAGTGTTGTGCAGTGCAAGTTGGTGCGCGTCGCGTTCGGTGTCCCCGAATTATCGTGAGACAACGCGTTATCCGGTATCTATCGTTATTTACAGTGAGAAAATTGTGAAATCTCGATGCTGCAACATAAATCATCCCCGATGATCCAGCTGATGCAAATTTATCTCCGAGAAAGCGGTGAGTACCTTCGACCTCCCTTCGGCGTCTCGAGCATTTTACAGAAACGCCAATTTTTATTTCAAAACAATAACTTGTCGCTTTCGACGCTCAAGAGTTTACGATTCTGTAAATATTATAAATTCATGAGATAAGATCATTTACTGTGACGAAACAGTCTCTGCGGAACAGTACATCTGCGAATCCCCATTGTTCGACCCTAACCTGGCCGTAAGCCGACTATTAAACATAAACCTAACGACTCCCTTCGGCATCTCGAGCGTTTGCAGAAACGCCGTTTCCAATTTTATCAACAATTTGTCGCTTTCGACGCTTAAGTTTACCATCCGGTAGACATAAGAGATACGATGATTTACGACAAGGAAACAATTTGTAAATAGTACATCAGGGTTATCGACCTAAACTCCCAGATCCCCGTCGTTCCAGTCATGAAGAACAGACGGACTTTATTCTTCATGGTTGCAGCCTAACCTCGCCATAATCTGACAAGTAAACATAACCCGATGACTCCCTTCCGCGTCCCGAGCATTTTGCAGAAACGCCGATTCTAATTTTATCAATTCGGCAAATATTATAAGATATTCGGTACTATACAAATATTCGGCACATTCGGTATTCGGTACGATATAAATATTCGGTACATTCGATATTGGGTATATATACAAATCAGTAAATATTATAAGATGATTTACGACGATGAAACAATTTATATATTGTTCATCAGAGTTATCGACCCGAGGCCCCAAATCCCCATCCTTCCAGTCATGAAGAACGGTCTCTCCCGATTCTCCACCGTTCCAACCTAACCTGCCCTCAACCCAACACGTAAACATAACCCGACGAACACGCGACTTCCCGCCAACACCTCGGCAATCGGCGATCGACGACTCTTCGAAAGTTAACATAAAAAAATTCGACTTTTCTTTAATGACGAAACGACGATAAGGAGAAATGAGTCGCATAATAGTGGTTCGAGGCTACCGGCCCGGCGACGAGATAGGTTGCCGCGAAATGATAAAGGAGGGTGTAATGTCATCGGTGAGCGCGGCCTTCTTCGCGAATTTGCTGAAGGAAGTAACATTTCAATTCATGATACTCGGTGCGGCGATTATGTTTATCTTCTTCGGTATGCCGTTCAGCATTTGCCTCTTCGTAATACCGATAGTCGTATTCGTTACGTACGCTTCCACGTACCTCGCATTCGCCGCAAAGTCCATCGAGATCAATCAGGAGGTCACTAACATTCCAAGGTATTTCTTCGAACTAGGATTCAGTTCTCTTCGTATATCGAAACCCGGAAACCATAGGTCAATTTTTTTCCTTTTTTTTTTATCCTACTAGGATTTACATGTCAAACGCGTTCTCGTGCTTCTGGATAGCCGAAGCCTTCGAGCCTTATATGTCGAACCAAGAGCCGAGGGAGCAGCGCTATGTCATTATGACCGAGAGGCAGTTCCGAGAATCCAACATAGATGTATCGTCGCAGGCCAAGAAGATTGTTGGCTCGATAGCTCTGTTGAAGAGCCACAGGCTAGACAAGGGAGCGTGGATTAAGAGACTGTGCGTTCACGAGCGTTACAGAAGAAAGGGCATTGCGTCGTTCCTTGTTAACGTTGCTGTGCAATTCGCTATGGACGAGGGGTACAGTTGCGCCAACACTGTCGCTTCGGAATACACGGAGGGCGGCAGGGAACTTTGCCTCAAGAAGGGCTTCGAACTGAAGCAAATGTATCACAAGCCCATACTCGGCCCCGTTGTCACTGTACTCATGTACGAACTTACCTATCAGATAAAGCCTGGCAACGATTACTGTGAACGGCCGCCGCAGGATTTCAGGCTTATCTGAGTTCGATTCTTTTTTTACTTTCAAGAGGTAAAAAAAAAAAATACGTTGTTTACAAGGTATTATATCTTATCGAATTACTGTAGTATTTATCTGATACGTTGATTATTTCGTACAGGTTGTACTAAAGTTTTTGTACCACGCAGTTTACGATCACGTTTTTTTCGTGAGCGCCGATACTTGTGGGTTGTTTGTATACTGGAAACATACCGATTCGAGGCCTTTAGTATTAAGCGGGAAAATAAAGAAAAAAAAATGGAAGCGCTTACCGCGAAAGGCTGCCTTGGATTTCGAACTTATCTGAATCATTTCAGATCGCTCAAGTTAAAAAAAAAAACGGAACCCTTATCGGGATAAGAAATCCACTTATCAACTTCCATTTTTAATTGAATTCCAGTAGCATTTATCTTAGACATTATTTTTTTAACTGTTCTGTGAGCTCTCTCAGTTTGTATGCTGCACAGTTTGCAACTCAAAGATTTATCTTGTACTCGAAGAAAATCGAACTGAGGCCTTCAGTATTAATAAAAAAAAAAAAAAAAACATTACGCTAATGTATTTTTTATAACATATAATAACGACAAATAGTTCTTTAACGCTAAGTGTAAAATCGACAATAACTCTAAATGTAAAATTCATAGAAAAATATAACACTCTAGAGCGTTTACTTAATGGCTTTCCAGTAGGCCTTGAGGTCGACGCCTTCCCAGTGACGATCCTTCACTTTTGCGAAATACCTAAAAAGAAAAAATAATTGGAATCAACATTAATTATTCAGAATCGGGTGGGATTATAACGATAACGAATTTTCAATTCGCATTTATCGTCACGATTCTATTCTCAAAACTCCGACTGTTCCTTGACTGATACGAGGTCCATTTTTTTTTTTACTTTTCTTTAACTACCCATTCACCCATTTTATTTCGCGACTCACCGGATACGAGATCGTTGCTCAACTGGATAATCGGTTGTATTATGGAAACGGAAGGGTATATCGTCGATTAACTGGAGGTGCGTCAGAAGATACATTTTAAGAGTCTTCGGTAGCGGGAACTAGCCGAAAAATAGAAGAATAGCGAGGCTGATATAAAGTTCATTTTTTAAAAAAAGGAAAACCCACTGAATCAACCCTTTGGCAATGGGAATGAAGCAAGCGCAACCCGGATGTTAAAATGACCCATCATTTCGTGCCGAGCGTCAGTATCGGTGGTGGCAATAGTACGAGTGTGAGATGTCTGTGTGTGGCTTATTAAAATAATAATAATAATAATAATAATAATAATAATAATAATAATAATAATAATAATAATAATAATAATAATAATAATAATAATAAAACCCAGTACAGTACATTCTCAAAGGCTATCGTGCAGCTTATGAATCGCCAATCGAACTTACTTCTCTTGAAGATCCCGAAGCAACGCCTTCTCCTTATCGCTTATGCCGTTTCTCAGCACGTCGATATTCGTCGTCAAGTCTTCCAAATTTTGCATACCAACCAAATTCGTCGAAACGTCTTCGCACTGCATCGAGTGCCATACCGCCAATCTTGCCAATTTCTCGTCGTGATCCTACCAAAGAATTAAAAAAAAATGAAACATACATTTTTCCTGTATTTAAATTTGTTTTTATGCATTATATATATATATATATATATATATATAAATTATCCATATAATTATATATATTATATATATATATATATATATATATATATATATATATATATATATATATATATATATATATATATATATATATATATATAAATTATCCATATAATTATATATATTATATATATAATATACATATAATTTATATACAATGTATTAATTTTTATTTTAAAACATTTTAAATCTAAAAAATATATATTTTAATCCGAAAGGAAAAAGGAACATTTTTTTATGTGCCTTTCTACGGGCGAACGAACCTTGCAACATTGCGCCGCTTTGGAGCATTGTTCCTTCAATTCGTCGGACGCCGGATGCCAGTCGGGAGGTGGATTGTTCGTCAAAAGCCCCATGCAGGGTGCTGCGGCGTTGATTATTCCGATGTCGTGTTTCTGAAACGATTCATTCACTGCTGTTTATCCTGCTCGTTATCGGAAACAATAATCATAAAAATTCGAGTCCCGACGGTACTTTGAAAAATTCCACGTAGTCCATCAGAGTCTCATCGATAAGGGTGTATCTCGAGTAGGTCATTACGCAGCTGATGGCAATGTTGCTTCTCTCGATGCACTCTTTCAAAATCGATATCGGATAGCCGGTCACACCGATGAACCTCGCTTTTCCGTCTCTAACTTGCTTCGACAACTCCGGCAGCGTCTGCGTTATTATTATATCGAGGGAGGGCGCAAATTCGATATCGTGGACCTGTCGAAAAATAAAGGAAAAAAGAATTATTATTTTCTGGAAGAAAAAAAAAAACTGAACTTTTGGCTTTGACGAAAATATTCCTCTAACTTGTATAACGTCCACGTAGTCGAGTTGCAGTAGTTCCAGACTCTTCTTCAAACTCCGACGAGTTTTCTCGAGCGTGAAGTCAAACATATTCTCAAAATCGAGCTCGTACCTTCCGACCTTAGTCGCGATGTAGTAAGCCTGTCTCGGAATGCCTTTCAGTGCCTGAAAAGATTTATAATTTTCGGAACGATTAATTCGTTCCTGGAAAAGTTCATAATTTTCGGAACGATTAATTCGTGCCTATCGTTTGGCTGCAGAGAGCTTGTTTACCTTTCCAATCAGGGTCTCCGAACGACCTTGGCCATACCACGGCGCCGTGTCGATATAGTTTATGCCCTGACGTATCGCCTGCCTGATCGTCTCAATCGCTTCCGCTTCGTCGTACGTTCTGCTCGTTGGCGGATAATCGAATTAAGAAATCAATTCAGTAAAGCGAAGGTGTAGTTCAGAATAATTGTTAATTATCGAAAAAAAAAAAAATTCATTACCCATAATGACAACCGAAGGGTGCACCTCCGAGAGACAATTTGCTGACCAGCAAGCCTGTCCTTCCAAATTTATTGTATCTCATCGATTTCACAGCCTCCAGGTCGTGAAAACCCTCCACGTAGGTCGGTGGCAGTGAATTCCTGCAATTAGTTCGACCGTCACTTGTGGCATTTTTTTTTTCGGTCACAAACGAGAAAATCCCGTTGGCTCGAATCCCTATTTTTTCCGCTTGTTTATTATCGAGCATGTCCTACGTGCAATCTACGATAATGACTATGGATCGCGTGTTCTATTTTTAGTCATCCACAATTATGTCTTATTTCCCCGGTCGTTGAACTTCGAACGTTGTAGAAGCGCTACGAACGTTATTTACAATATCGACGAGGTTATCTGTAAAAGTGAAAGCTGCCCTTCCCGATTTCCTCGAGCCCCCTTATCTTTGAGGTGATACGATCTTGAACGCACGAAAAAAAACATTTTGTTATCGGCTTTGTCGATCACAATCACGTATACAAATGAATTGTCAATTTTTTCCATATTATTTTATATATCTTATTCTTTTCTCATTTTTATATATTTTCTTATTTTCATATATTTTTTTACTCTCTTATTTTTACATATTTTTTTATACTTGGCTACGTTGGAAACCTTCGGTCAATTTATAATTTCAAGGATAGTAACGATACATGTGCACTTGGACAATAAACCCCCCGCTGTTATACAGCGACTAGCGACGTCGCTGCGCTGCGCTGCGGCGTACGGAAATCACAAGATGCACTTTGAGTAGACGACAATAAATTGGAATCTTTGATAATGTATCCTCACATTGTTACTCGTAGATTTTCCCCAGACGATGAAATCAACAACAAAAACAAAGAACAACAAACAATTAACAATTTGGTTTGTTACTTTCTTAATTTTAATTAACTCATTCGAGTATCAAAAAAAAAAAAAACCGAACGAATGTAAAACGTATGCGAACGAGTTCTGTTCAACGAGCGAGTGTCCGGTTGTCACTGATGTGTTTTCCGTTTGCCCAGCTCTCCTCCACCTCTCTCCACTGCAAGACTACCAAGCGATTAGGTAATACGCTCGATAACAACGTCGGGCGTAGGTCGAAAGAGCGCTCAGTCGATGAGTCCTGCTTTTAAAGCTGACCTCTTCTGATAACATGCTCGTATACCATTGGCTGATTGAAGTAGGAGCTTATCGAGTGCTCAACGAATAACAGTGAGTAGTTCGTACAGCTGGCCACTGTTTTACCATACACTGCCCGATCGCTCGCGCCGTTTACGTACAGCGCCGCCAGACGGCGCTGCATCGCTTTCGCGATAGTTGAGAAACTTTCAGTGCAGTCAAATTTTTTCATGCTCGCAGAATAGTTTATCCTTTACTCGTCTATGGTGTTCTGTTGAACACTTTTCTCTGATCGCGACGCAGCGTTAAATTCGTTTCGTTGTTTTTAATTGCATTCGATCGTTTTTTTCTGAATGAAGAACGAACAGAAGTCCGATGTCCCAATTTTTTGGGCTTCAGTCACGCTCAACTTGTTCGTCGATGATGGCTTCGATGGGTCGTCCTTCTCGGGCAAGAACCCGAGCTCTTTGTTTTTCCTGCATCGCTGCCGTTACTTAGGTAACAAAAGCTTCTATTACACTCGGAAAAATCGCAGTTTTACACACGCTTCGCGTGCACAAAATCATCATTTTCGCACATTGTGATGTAATATTTCGTACGGTATTCGTGCGTAAACTTTTTCTGAACTCGTCGTGTGATTGCAACACTCGTTGGAAAAAGTTTTATTATTAAATAAATAAATAAATAAGTAACAAAAGATTTATAAATGACTAAATGAATTGATAAATAGATAAATAAATAAAAATGACATTGCCACATTGTCCGCGCTCTCGTCACGTGTATAAGGCCCGCTTGCCCTCGCGGTACCGAAACTAAAGAGTCAATACAGAGAGACCGGTGGGGACCCATTTGTTGTTGTTTGCTCCTCGTGGCTCGTTCTGTGCTATCTACCGTCCCTATAAATAACGCGCTAACGCGTCTCTCGAAACTATTTCTTTTTCTTTGTCCTTCAAAAAGTTTTCCCCACTAGTCTAAATTAATCGGGTGACGATAACAATTGCTCGTGCTGTGGATATTCTTTTATTTTTCATGTTTTAATTATTTATTTTTTTTTTAAGGAGCAATCAATTGATGCATCGAAGTGAAACGAACGCTTCGTGGGAATTCCGCCAGGCGCGTTGAATCGCGAAACATAACATAGTCGTGAGTAACGGACACGCGCACACACACATGCGCGTACACAGATGATTTATACACGGAGGACGAAACGCCAACGCAAGCTGTTCCCGGTTCGTACCCTCTCGGATTGAATGTGTCACAGCGAGCCCCGACGGGGCTTTAATGCACGGCTTTTCGGCCCTTTTGTCGCGCCACATAATTCATACACGGCAACTCGCGCCTCTTCTCTACAGCAGTTTTACTGCGCGTGTATGTATATAGGCGCACACACACCGGTGTATATATGTATGTGCATGATCGCAGGATTGCTTCGTATTATTGCGATACAGAGACCGACCTTCGGAAGCTTCAGTCTCTGTCAATTATCGT
Organism: Amblyjoppa fuscipennis; assembly: GCA_963575735.1. Classification (NCBI taxonomy): domain Eukaryota; kingdom Metazoa; phylum Arthropoda; class Insecta; order Hymenoptera; family Ichneumonidae; genus Amblyjoppa; species Amblyjoppa fuscipennis. The sequence continues at coordinate 4,293,338 of OY754495.1, read as the reverse complement.
CGTGCAGCCGTGTGCAGCTCGAACATATACGATACACGCTGCCCAGTTCTGCTGGCGTTGCGGAAACGCAATATCGAACCGGGCCTATCGAGCGCAACCCCGACGTCAGACAGAGTACACTTACACTTTACACTGTAAAAAGAAAAGTGAACATTTGTTACTGCAGTACATACAATTTGTGTGCACTATCCGTATGCATTAAATTTAATGTACAAAAGTAATGAATTTAAATATAATGCTCGGTATAGTGAATCGAGCTTTTTACGAATGTTTAATACATCTATCGATGATATAAATTTATGTGTATATGTATGTATATATATCGCTTATATAATTCCGTAGTATCGAGTCGGGAGACTTGCACATTACACATATCTTTAATAAAAAGGGAAGCATTTTTATTGTAGAGAACATGCAGTTTGTGTGCGCGATCCGGACGAATTAAATTTAACATATAAAAGTAATGAATTTATATATAATGCTCGGTATACTAAATCTAGCTTTTTGGGAATGTTTAATGTATCTATCGATATTATTTTTTTTCCTTTCTATATTTATCTTATATATATTTTGGAAAATTGTGGATTTGTTTGTTGGTCTGAATGTTCGCTCCCCTCCCCCGGTTGAGCCCGCCTGCCGGTTTTCACAGCGTATAGAATGGATTTCGAAATTCCATTGTATATTCTATGATCTCGGAATTTCGGTTATCATAGCACATAGAACGGATTTCGAGATTGCGAAATTCCTTGTATCTGGCGATATAAAAAAATGTATTTTATAGATATGTGCATCAACGAACAAATGTTACCTTGATCAAGCCCTAAATCAAATTTACCGACTAACGGGCACGAACATATTTTATAATATCGTGAATCGATATATTTCGAAACGTTTTTTTTTGTCACGGCACGCTTTTGCCCATTCGATCAAACGTTCAACAAACGTGTAATGGACTTTGACGCGCGACTGGGAATCGAGCACGTCCGGTAATTGACAGGAGAATTCTGACGGCTTTGGAATATTATAGCCGGCAGGGTACAAAAAAAGAGGAATGAATAATTAATTGCAAAAAAAAAAGGAAAAGTGGGAACTACACTACAGCTCGACGAGATAGTGATAATTTTGTTCGGTCGATTGGAAGCTCGCCCGTCGCGAATTAACGTCACGTATTCAAGGCCTATGAGCTCGACAGGGAGGGGGGAAGGTTTGACGTTCGTACTCCTGTCTCGGACAGGCCTATTTTTCCATGCACGGCCGTAGTTCGCTATTTGGTTTTCCCCCGGGTATTAATTTATCGAAGCTCTATTCGGTCATAAATTCCTGATCCGAATATACACGCGATTCGTCGTGCATTTTTTAATAATATATATTTTACATACATACATTTTTTATTATATATTTTTAATAATATTTTATTTTTTAATAATTTATATATTTTATTTTTAATAATTTATATATTATTAATAATAATCTCTGTGCATTTTCAGGTTTTCCCGGCTGGGCGGCGCAGTGAAGCGAACTGGCGAAGCACGCGTCTTCTTATTCTTCTCAACATTCGAACGGACCGTCCAGCACGGAAGTGCACACAATGCGCGGAGTAAAGAACGACGACTGGAACGCCGACTGGGCGGTCATGGGAATTCTGCAGATGCCCGCTGATTTGTGCCGGCGAGAAGATAGCGGAGTTCTCCGTCGGCTGGTGGAGCTGCTTAGTCGTCGAGGTGAGCATTCGTTGCACAAATCGATCCATTATCGTAACGATCGTTCGTTATAGTTCAATGAATAAATTGATCATTTATTTATTTGATTTATCAAATAAATAGATCTGTCAATATTATTTGTTTACTTGACCGTAATGTTTCGTTCGTTATAAATAGAAAACGCTCCGGTCAATTTCGGCCAGAAATGATTATTGTTACTTCTTTTTTTTCAACTTGTCAGGTTGTAATAACTGTGCAAATTAGCATCTGCAGTTGCAGCTGTCGACATTAACTTTCTGAAATCACCGGTAAAGGAAATCGTACAGCAAGCTTTGTCGATAATGGAAAATAATTCGCGTTTTGATTTTGTCAATCTTAAACGATGAGTCAACGTTTTGTCGATTGAAATAAAACAAAAAATCAAAAATCGCTAATCATTGTAAGGTTGGCTGTACAAATTGTTTATGAAATTGTTTCCTCGGTCGGCGATTTGGGATTATTTTGGAACATTATGAACACGTTCGCCTGAAAATATTGAAATGTGTTGTTGCTTTATTTTTATTAATTGAAACGAGGCACTTTGCATGAGGGAACGAAAGAGTCCTGGAACGAATAACGCGTCTTGTGTAGGCCGTTCTGCAAAGACCGTGTCGACACACACACACACACACGCTATCGTACAGAATAAAGCGCTGAGTATATCACCTTTGCCGAGTACCAAGATAGAGAAGAAATATTGAAACGAGCGAGCGCGAGCCGTTCAACCGTTCGGCGTGATTAAATCAGCTTGGGCGTCTCGGGGCGGGAGAATAGCAGTGCTCAGTATCGAAAACGAGCTTTCAGATAAATAGCGAGGGAAGGAAAAATGTTGCCAAAAAACATTCGTCATCAGCATTTTTCCGGTATCATCTTTCCAGCGAAATGGTTATGACGCCCATTGGAGTATGTCTTAGTGAGATACGGCACATGGTTTTCGTGTTCTCACCAATAAAAAAAATTCCTCTATAATACAAAAACATTTGGCCGCCGTCGACGTATCCAAGAATTGAGAATACCGGGGTCAAATAAAACACTATGACCGTTGCCAAATTAAAAACTTTGGCCGGGATCAAATTAACCACTTTGGCTCGGGTCAAATTAACCACTTTGACTGGTCTCACATTAATCACATTGAATCGGGTTAAATGAAACACTTTGACCGTTGCCAAATTAAACACTTTGTCCGGGATCAAATTAACCACTTTGGCCGGAGTCAAATGAAACACTTTGATCGTCGTCAAATGAAACACTTTGACAGGGGTCAAATGAAACACATTGACGGGAGGTGAAATGAAAGACATTGACCGGGGTTAAATGAAACACATTGACGGGGGTAAAATAAACCACTTTAACCGGAATCAAATGAAACAGGGGGGTGAAATATTCCAAGTCCCCTTCGGTGGTCCCTCAGTCTGTTATTATTATAAGACTTTTTAGGAATGGAGGGGTTGGATCGACCGAGGGCTGATGTGTAACTCTAATTTCGTTTATCAAATTTACCCCGCGTCTTGATTGCTCCAAGTCTCCATTCTAAGTAAGTTTTGGAGACACTCAAAGGGAGACCCATCAGACACCCTAGTATATATACGTAAAAAAAAAACATCAATTCTATCGAAGAAATTGTAATGCTGGAAAAGTCGTATAAAAACGCTGGGTCTAAGGAGAAGAAAAAGTACGTCGCAAAAAAAAAAAGTTCATTATAAGCGCTCCACTCCAGCATTCTACTTATGTACAGTGCCGTAGTCGCTGTTCAGCGGGGAGCGAGAGTGCCGTTATAATGCTTCGCGGCGGCGTCCCGAATCGCTTAGCACCGACAACGAGCAATCCGACGTTTCGTGTAAATAATCGCTCGAGATCGTTCCGAGCGAATCCTCGCACAATTGTGATTCACCGTCGCGCCAGCGAGCTCGCTCGTCGAGTTTGTCCAAGTGATTCGTGCAGAGTTTATCGATAATGCCTACTCGAAGGGAAAATCCTATGCGCGGCGGCGTGAAACGTTTATGCCGAAAGTCGCAGATTTTTAAATTTTTTCTTTAGTTTTTTTTACCCTCTCTGCATAAAAATCTAAATAAAATTTAAATAAAAATAAGAATCTTAACGGCGAAGGAGAACGGACGGAGCTCGCGTCCGCGGTTTATCTAAGTCGGGGCTCGTATAACGCGGAGGTTTACGTGATTCTTGTTTCTTATTCGGCGGGGCGGTAAAATGTTTGCCGGACGAGGATTCGAGGGTCTCCCAGTGGATTCGGGCGAGCCCCGCCGAGGGTTATGCCTGCACCTGAAGTTAGTACACTCGACGGGTCGACGAGCTCGTAAAGCCAAAGTTTCGCCGGCTCCGACCATTCGGCCAACCAACATAGAAATTTGCATACACGAGGCCTCCACCTCCCCGCCGCTCCGGAACTCTGCTGAGCCGGAGATATGAGCTGCCTCGTTGGCGAATACGTCCGGACTCGGATATAAACATACATATTTTTTTTTCTTCTCGCTCAGTAAATATGTCATCGAGAAGATCGGGGACAGTAAATACGCAGCAAGAGAAACAACCGGAGCTTCCAAGAATTAAAAAAATAATTAATTTCTTATTGTAAAGTTTTAATATTTCATAAAAAAAATGTCAATACTTATTTAAACTTATACCTAATATTTAATGCTTAATCACTTGATACTCAATACTCCATACACAATACTTAAACTTAATACTTAATACTTAATACTTAATACTTAATACTTAATACTTAATACTTAATACTTAATACTTAATACTTAATACTTAATACTTAATACTTAATACTTAATACTTAGTTTTGAAATTTTTATTTCTAATTTTCTCAATATTTATTTCGTATTTTTATGTTTACATTGGGGAAAAATGCCTCGAGTTATCTTCGGTATCGTGGCAAGAGGTTCGGTGGGAGGGAGGCGAGACTCGTACATTTTTGTGCATGAAAATGTGCACCACGACGTTGCTCCTCGAGGCCTACTACTATTGGCGTCTGACCAAGGGTTGACTGTTACCACTGCCAGAACATACCATTTCGCCGCTCTGGCTCGTTCGTTCGCCCGCTGGCTCGCTAACGTCGTTTGCTCCACCGTCTGACTGTGACGCGAAGCTATACGACTTCTCCGGGTTGCAGGGATGACCTTTTGTACTCGACGATCGTAGAATGTACTGTCGCAGTGAAAGAGATAGACGCGAGCGAAGTAGGCTGGAAGCTCCGAACTAAAGAAAATCCCAAGTGCGCACGATTAAGCTTGTCCCGAGCTTTTTTCCACCGTTTAAACGTCAATTTCGCGTGACAAATCGTGACTTCGAACGGCTTATTGCCCGCCGGCGATGCGGGTCGGTTAATAGCCACGGAAACACGGTGCAGTAAATAACCGAACGATCACAATCACAATCTTATCGATTTCTGTTCGTCAATTAAATAAATAAATTTATCATTAGTATTTATTTATTCAACTGTAATATCTCGTTCATCAAAGATACAAATCGCTCTCGTAAATTACGCTAAAAAAATATTACTATTTTTTTAAAAACTCGTTAAGTTGCAATAATTACGAAAATTAAAATCTGCAGTTTTGGGCGTTTGGCATTCATTTTCTAGATCGACCGATCAATTTTACCGGTAAAGTCGTTGATCGCTGAGACTCGTCGGTAAATCAACTAACGTCAAATTCATTGGAACTTGGGTATTTTTCTTTTAGCTCCGTTGTATGATATTTTCTTAGGACGGAGCGAGTAACCAGAGAAAAGCGTTTTGCCGGTCCAGCGTAATCCGAGTAAGTGTAGCGGCATCGAGCGCATTTGTTGTCGCTATGCTAACGAATAAAATGTGCCAGCCCGGCAGATCCGAAGCTGTCCCGGCAAATCCGTTCTCCTCAGTGTTCCCGGTGGCGGGTTCGTTAGGACGCTCGAGGGACGGCCGGAGGGGTGAACGGGATCGTTAGTACCTTGACCGAATTACTGTACGAAATTCCCGAATCAATTTTCTTCGAGGGCTACGTGTCCTGGCGCGCGGAAGGGAGTCGCCGTGGGGGAGAGCTCGAGGCTCTGGCGGGAGAGCGGACGTATAGACGGAGTTCACTTAAGGGAGGAGCGTTGGCCAGACGAAAACGAAGTTCCGCGGTCGATAAGAGGCCTCGAGTCGCGGCGACGACGACGACGACGACGACGACAACGCTGAAGTCTTGCCTTCCCGTGCACACTTGTGTATAGGGAAGAGCGGGGCAAAATGGAACGGTGGGGGCAAAACGGGACAGTAGGGTAAAACGTAATGTTCCAATCGTTTTTGTATGGAATAGTGAGGCATAACGGAAAATCCGAATGTATTAATGGGGCAAAATGGAACGGTGGGGCAAAACGGGACAGAGGGGCAAAACGCAATGTTCGGATCATCTTTGAATGGGACAGTGGGGCAAAACGGTACAGTAGGGTAAAACGTAATGTTCCAATCGTTTTTGTATGGAACAGTGGGGCACAACGGGACAGAAAATCCGAATGTGTTAATGGGGCAAAATGAGACGGTGGGTACAAAACGGTACAGAGGGGCAAAACGCAATGTTCGAGTCATCTTTGAATGGGACAGTGGGGAAAAATGGGACTAAAAAAACGAATGTATCAATTGGGCAAAGTGGGTCGGTGAGGTACAATGGGACGGTGGAAAAAAAACGGGAAAGTGGGGCAAAAAGGGACAGAAAATCCGGATATATCGATGGGGCAAAATAGGACATTCAAGAATGATTGGAAAATCGTCTTTTGCTCACTGTCCCATTTTGCCCCACTCCTTCCAGATATATGGAATGGCACGACGAACAGGGAATCTGGAGAGGGCAGGCTTTCGGGTTCGTCTTAATTTAGATACTATCGTCCCGCGAGATCGCGGACTGGAACTCGAGAAGAACTAGAAATCGTATCGCAGCTGGGCTCGAGCAGGGTAAAACGGAACATCGGGGCAAAACGGACCGTTCGTAAGAATTTTTTTTTCCGTGACAAGAAAAATCTTTCGTTTCGAAGGGAGAATACCATTTTGCCCCGGTGTACCATTTTGTACCATTCTCACCCTGCGGTAGCGGCGTGTATCGTTAGTACGTGCAGAGCCTCCGCGGCGAGCGGCGAAGACGAAGGGCGAGCATCGCCTTCGAGATTGCCGGCTCGCATGCTCGACCACGATAATCGACCTCGTTTCTCCCGACTCGCGAAGTTTATAGCTATGCCCCAACACCCACCCCGTCGCTCCGCGCCCCTTCGGACAAGCTCTCTCTTCCTCTCTCTCTCCCTCTCTCTCTCTCTCTCTCTCTCGCCCCTAAAAATAGATTCTCCCCTACGTTCGCGGGCGGCTCTGTCGCGCTGACCGCAACCGATTGTTCGATTCCACCGCTAATTGCACGCCGAGAGAACCCTCCAGGGAATTTGGCCGATCAACCTTTCTTATACGCTCTTATTTTCCTCACTTCTTGGCTTGTCCGTTAAGGAAGAAAAATTGATTTCTTAAACATACACTTAAAAAAATTTCGGCGAAAATATTTATACAAGATGTTACATGTATATCTCATCAATTTTTGATGCATGTACTTTAATCTTCACGAGGAACGACTAGCGGTATTGGAATAGAAGAGAGCTGGGCAAAGTACCGAAAAGTACCTAAAGCACTTAGTACCAAGTACCACAAGTACTTTAAGTACAAAGTAATTTCCGTACTTGAAGTACTTTTATGAAATACAAAGTACCAAGTACTTTTTCTTCTTAATCGGAAGAGGCTGGAGTTCCATGAGTGGGAAATTTAGAGAAGAATTTTTAAATCAAACGGCGCTGTTCAGGGCCAACATTTTTTCAAAACGTCCAAACTCTTCGTTTCCAATCCTTGGTAACAGACTAATCGACTGGACTACGATAACTGAGCCTTGGGGAACTGAGTGGAGGTCGACTGGATGTATAACAACTAAATCTGGGACGTATGGATCTTCTAGTACAGTGGCCGAAAGTGAGAACGGTCTCGATTTTATGCATCAAAAATCGTACTTTTGGGATTTAAGTGAAAAATATTGGGTTGGGAGTAAAATAATTGTTATATTCATGATCAGCGGTAAAAAATACGTCGAATATAGCCTTGAAACAAAAAAAAATTGAGTGAACAACGATTTTTCCATTTTTTAGCCACTTTTGAAAAAACGTCGATTTTCGTAATTTTCAAAGGTCGATATCTCGGCTCCCAATAGAGCTAAGAAAAATCCGAGGTGCCCATCGTGTTCTACGGGAAAAAAAATACATAAGGTAGGGTCTTGTCCGAAGTTCTAGAAGCATTTTATCGTTCCGTTTGAGGACGTTGAAAAACGCGAAAAATGAACTCGAAAGGGGTAGCCTTGCAATTTTTGGACGAAATTTCTTTTTCTTTTTTAAAAATTAACTGCCATGTATTTCGATGTATTTTTTCCCGCTGAGCACGAATCCGCTGGCCTTTTCGGTGCTAAAGTATATTGAGACATTGAGAGTCTCTTCGAGATACTTCTCCGTGAAGAAAGAAAAAATTGAAAATTGAAATTTTCATACAGCTTTTACATAATGCTCCTTTATTCGCAAAGTTTTTTCTATGAGAAAGCATTTTCGATATTTCTGGCTTTCTCATGGAGGAAGCTTCGCGAATGAAGGAACATTATGAGAAAGCGAGATGAACATTTCAATTTTCAACTTTTTTGACAAAACGATATGAAAATTTCAATTTTCAACTTTTATACCGGAGCGAAAATATACATGTCATATCGATCTATTATCGATCCATTATCGATCCATTATCGATCCATTATCGATCCATTATCGATGAGCTTTTAATTTCCACTCGGTACGACTAGCGAGCTGCGACCAATAAAGATGGTTTCACATTCTTTCGCACTTAAAGCGGCGACGGACACTCGCGCGCTCGCCTCGAGAATCCCCGCAAGCGATTTCACCCCTGGAAGAGGCAGCTTCCGGTGTAAAGCGCGATTCCAGAACGGACAGCAGGTCATCGCCAAGAGTCGCACGCTTATCAGCGAAAATAATTCTCAGCGCTATTCCCGTCATGCTAAAACCCGCTCGCCCAAGACTCCGCAGCTCCGCCCGGGGCGATTTAAACTTCGGTATATTGAAAACGGTAGATTACTTATGCGCCTTGCCCGCTCCGCGGTGGTTTTTGCGGGCTGATTTTAATGGCGGAGGCTGTTTTAAGGGCCGAACACCGGGCGCCTCGAATCTCCATTTGAATTGTAAATTCGCGGAGGGTTTACCGTTCTTCCCTCTCGTCCTCTTCGTCCGCCCCCTCGAAACGCCGGATTGCAGGGGCTTCGACGCGATCGAAGGACAGTGGAAACAAACCGGGGAAGATATAGATCGCTCGGGCGAGAAAACCGGAGGATCGAACCGGGACTCGGCCGGAGGAAGCCGGGTTAAGAGGGTTGCGTCAGAGTGTATATTATCTGTGTCGGGGTGTCTATTATCTGTCTATCTATGGTGCGCAGTGCGCGGCGCTCCAAGTAACGCGCACAGGACGGCCGGAATGGAGCACATTGCGGTTCGGCCGGATAACTGCGGCGATGCATCTTGGGAGGTCGAATATTTCCCTCGGCAATGTCCGCCTCGGTATCTCGGTCCGCGAATCGTGGAGGCAACGAGACCAAAAAGCGCCGAGAGCAAGCCGGCGGATTAACGACAGGAGAGCGAAGACCACATCCAATTATTCTGCGGCGGGGGGGGAAACGAACCTCGGCATCTCGTTTCGTCTCTCCGAGATGCTAAGAAAGATGCGCTGTTGTGATTGTTATTGTTGTCGTTATGGTTGATCGTGAAAAGGAGACTCCCAACGGCTTCCGCTCGAGAGTTACTTTTTTTTATGTATATAGTGCTTTTCTTTTTTATTTTAAATTAATTTTTCGGCTTTCTGTTAAGTCGTGCTCGGAGAGGAGGGAAACTATGCAAGCGCGCCTCTAGCGGTTCTCGACGGTGTGGGGACAGCAAAAAAAGCGTCCATTTCGTTACATTTATATGTCGTTGTTACAGGAGCTTTCAATTATACGCCCAGCTTCCTCCATGAAGAAAAACCGACCAACGAACTTTCTCGCAGAGAAAGAAACAAAATTTCTCTTTCCCTTTCGCCGCGCTGCGCGTTCGTGATGGAAACGATGCAGGGGTCGCCCTTCAGTGATTCCCGACACTGCGGAGACGTCGGTCGATCCACGATGCGCCCCGAGCCACTTTCCCGCCGAGTTCCGAAGGGCTGCAACGAGAGGAAAAAAAAAGAAGAAAAAAAAGCTTCGATCGCCGATCACCTTGCCGGCCGAACATTAGATACGGCGCGCCTCGAACGAGCCCGACTCGCCTCCACCGTCGGTGGAATTTCTTCCGACACGGGGATGGCTCTCGTGGGACGAGAGCTGTTCAACGGCCTGAGCGAAGATCGGCGATAATCTTCCCGGAACGCACGTACGCACTCGGGCAACTTTTTCGACACCGCGTATCGCCGTCCGCCGTTCGGGATCGTAAAACCTGCGAGGGATTCGCCGAGGAGCGTCTCGGGAGACCCTTCGTTCTCTTGCCGGATGGCTCAGCCTCGAGCCTTTCGCTGTCGGAGCTTTCTTCTTCCTTTCCCCCCTTCTCCCCCTCACCGCCTCATTCTCGGACACACTTCGCTCCCAACATCCACGAATCGAGTTCGGAGATACTCATTTGGGCCGCAAGACAAAAAGTCGTTTTTGATGCTTCCCGGTATAAAAGTTTCACGGGGCCTTAAGCAGAATTTATTCTTCGTCTGGCGGCTTTCCCCTCGCGAGCGACGCGTACAGATCCACCGTGAAAGTAGCGGCGCTACGTGCCGCGTGTCTGCCCCAGCTTCATCACAGAACCCTCGCCGGTCTTCTGGTTCTTATTTTTTTTTTTTCTATTTTTTTTAATTTTATTTTTTTTTCTCTCCCAAGAAAATTCATTATTTCACTCGCGCACAAATTATGCCAGTACCGGCGCGGTCCGGCACTCGGCAACGCGCGAATTGCGCAAACGTTTTCACGACGTAGCTTGAAATAGAGAAAAAAAAACAGAAAAGTTTTCTCAGAGCATGTTTACAACTTAGTTTTTTTTCTCTCTTTTTTTTCTGGAGTCTGTAGGAGCAGTCTTTAATTACCAGCCCACCTCTCGCTGCGCGAGAGCACTTATTTCCGTCTGTCTAAGCCTCGATGTTAATTGCTCTCGTGTCGGGCGGAGAGCGACGGGGGCGAGAAAATTTTTCTCCTTCGCGGAAGAATTAAAAAAGGCCGGGAGGGTTTTTAATGCCTCGCGCAGCCGGTCGCGAAGTCGTATCGGTCCGGCGTCGCTCGCAGTCGTCCATCCGAGTTCGGAAATTCACGCGCTGAGGTAACTGGGACGGTTAAGTTCTAGAAGCATTTTATCATTCCGTTTGAGGACGTTGAAAAACGCGAAAAATGAACTCGAAAGGGGTAGCCTTGCAATTTTTTGATGAATTTTTTTTTCTTTTTTTATTAACTACCACGTATTTCGACGTTTTTTTTCCGGCTGCACGAATCCGCACGAATCCGCTGTCCTTTTTGGGGCTAAAGTACAGTGAGACATTGAAAGTCTCGATTTTATGCACGAAAAATCGTATTTTTGGGATTTAAGTAACCTCAACAAACAAATTTGCCACTTATTTAAGAAAATATTTTTGCAACACTTCGTATTCAGATTTTACGAAATTATTTTTACTGCCTGGGTCGACCCGAGTATTGGTACTGAAAAAAAAAATCCACTCGCCGGCTGCCGAAGAAACTTTGTTTCAATTCTTGCAATTCCATATGATATTGAAACAACCACGGCAAGACCGTCGAGGTGACATGTTATCGTTTCAACCCGGTATGGAATTGTCCGAATTAAAAGTAGAATCGAAACGACATTTTTTTCTTTGGCAGCCCGCAAGCAAGTTTTACTTGAAATCATTGATATATTTTTTTTTTTTCAGTGTACTGTTACTTTACGCGAATTGAGTTCTCGCCGAGACGAAACGGAATGGGTTTGCCGAGTGCGGATTCGCGAAGGGCGAAACGGTCGGATTATCGTTCGTGTCAGAGCGTGTTGGCAAATCGCGTGCGATTGCAGCTAATGCCGAACCGTTCTGCCGCTTTCGCGCCCCAAGGGGCTCGCCCTATACAACCAGAGGCCAACTCGAGGCCGACAACAACGCACCGCCCATCACCGAGCGCACACGGTGATACCTTGTCGGGTGCAATTTGTCCCTGGACAAATTGGAGAACCGAATATGTTTCGAAGCTTCCGTCCATCGGGATGAATCGTTAACGACTCCGTCAAATTTATGGGTCGATTTCTTTTATCTTCGAAAGTTATCGGACTGGCGAAACGAATTAACGACCTTGAATTTCTTGGTCATTCCGGTATCGAACTCGAGCTTCCGACACCTCGAATTGGCTTCGGGCTCAGCCGGAAATTGTCCTCAACCCGGTCCGGTTACCTCCATTTCCGGTGGATTCAAGTTCGAATTTCCTATCATGCCTCGGACAGTAAATATCGAGCTCCGATAAACTTAACCTGTGTGTTGAGCAGTAAAGTTAAAGTAAACACTACCCGGAAAACTAGTCGAACGAGTGTCAATTTTTCACTATCGTTTATAAAAAATGTTTTGTAGAGCAGAGTTCAAGAAACAAAATGAGCCGTCGTACATTAAAATCGGTTAAAAAACACCGATTTCACTTTGAAAAAACTCAACACAAATGTAGTCATGGAAATTTGCATTTACCAGTTGTTCTTGCCATCGTAATTAATATTTCTCATGGTTGAAGACAAATGCAAGAATGCAAATCAAACCCCTTTACCATCAATAAATGTATACGATTTGGATAAAGAGATTTTAAAAATTTAGAACTCATTTGACTGGCGTGCCACTCAGTTGCAGCTATTGAACGGAACACTAGTCAAATAAGTGCTAAATTTTAATAAGTGTTTATCCAAAATGTTATGCATTTATTAACAGTGAAAGAAGTCGATTTGTATTACCGCATGGGGCTTCAATCAAGGAAGCTATCGACAACGATGTTTTTCCAAATACATAAACTGACAAATACAAATGCAAATTTCTATAACGATACATTTCCGTTGAGTTTTTACGAAGAAGGATCCTTATTTTTCGACCAATATTAATGTACCACGGCTCATTTTGTTCCGCAAGCTTTGCTCTACGAATTAGCCAAGTAAATTTTTGTACATAGTTTTGGCCGTTTAAAAATTACGGCAGTTGTTTCTGGGAGCAAGAAAATTCACCGGTTAAACAAGGTGCCCTATTTGTCAAACGGTCAAACCTCCAAAAAAACTACTCGGTGAGTTCGTAGAGCAAAGTTTAAGAAAGAAAATGACATTAAAATCGGTTAAAAAATACGCATTTCACTTTGAAAAAAATAAAAACCCAACAAAATCATACTACCATGAAAATTTGAATTTGCCAGTTGCTCTTGCAAGACCATTCTATTTAATATTTCTCTTGGTTGAGGACACATGCGACAATACAAATCATCCCTTTCCGTCAATAGACGCATACAATTTTGGATAAGCGGTTGCAAAAACTTACCACTCATTTGACTAGCGTGCAACACGGTAGCCAATCTTAATTAACCAGGCCGTGGCACAATCGTCATCGGGATTTATCCTTGAATCGTACGAGCTGCATGATTAGTTTGTCCGGCTGCCGCCTCTGTCTCTGTCCGGCGCGGCGACCGTTCCCTTCGACTCGAATTTATCGCGTCGTTAATGCGATTCAATTCGGAGAATTCAAAACGGCGGAACGGCGATAACGGAAACAGCGGAGTTCCCTGTCTCGACTCTATTTCGGAAACAAAAGCTCCTCCGTCCGTTATGGCGGCGCAGCCTAGCCGGCTTCGCGCGGGGCCAACGGGACGAAGGTGGTTTTCACGAGGGATTATACCGTGCGACTGTCTGCAAACATAAATCCACCGAATCGCACGTAACAACTACACGTGCTCTCGCCGCAGCGCCACCTCGATATTCTCAGGATTCATCCGCTTTTCCCTCAAACAAATCCTTTCCACGTCCACCTATGCGAACACGCTCGCTATACATTTTTCAAACTCCCTGAAGAGAGACGTTTGGCTGCCAACACACGCACTTCCGCTCCGCTTGCGGCACGCATTATGCGCGATGCGCTATCGATTATCGCGGTGTAACGCGACAGTGAATTTCGATGAAACGTGGAAATCGCGACGACCAACGCGGTGGCAAGAGCACATGTAATGGTCGCGGTTTACTCGTAACGCAGATTGTATACATTGAAAGTAAGACTAAATTGTTTTAAATTCAATTAAAACGATCGTTTTAAATTCAATTAAAACGATCGTTTTAAATTCGATTAAAATGATCGTTTTAAATTCAATTAAAACGATTGCTTTAAATTCAATCAAAACGATTGCTTTAAATTCAATTAAAACGATTGCTTTAAATTCAATTAAAACGATTGTTTTACATTTTTTTAAAGAATGTACCGGGTGTTATACGAAAGAAGCTGAAGATGAAATCTCCTCGTAAAAGCTTCCTTATAGAGAAGCTTCTTTTTTGCTTAAATAATTATGAACGACTCTGATGGACTCCGGGCCAAAATTGATATTAATCCGGTCCGCTTACGGCATGCATTATGCGTGATCCGCTATCAATTATCGCGATGTAACACGACAGTGAATTTCGACGAATGATGGAAATCGCGATGACCAACGCGTTGGGACGATTACATATGGAGTGGTCATGGTTTATTCGTAACGTAGATTGAATACGTTGCAAGTAAGAGTTAAAAGATTTTTTTTTAATTTAATTAAATAGTCGACTGGCTGTTATGCGGACGAAGCTGAAAATGAAAGCTCCTCGTCAGTACCTTTTTTTAAAATAATTGTGAATTACTCTCATGGACTCCGGGCCAAAATTGATATTAATTGGTATTCACTGATTCGTCATTAACTGAACGGGGACCGAAAAGAAAATAATAACAATCATAGATCACCCGAACAGATTAACTGAACCGTGAACGAAAAAAAAATTCGAAAGGGGCTCAAGATGGAAGCTCTTCGCGAGTAACTTTAGTCTCAACTAAAGTAATTACGAATGACTCGGATGGACGATCAACAATGTATCAATGTATATCAATATATATCAATATATATCAATATATATCAATATATATCAATATATATCAATATATATCAATATATATCAATATATATCAATATATATCAATATATATCAATATGTATCAATATATATCGGATGGAATGTCAATTAATAACAATTTGGGCGAAAACGCCAAAATTGATTTTTTATTAAAATTTTTTTTTTTTATTCGACGGAGTAACTCCTTTACAGAACCTCAAGTTGAGATTCGGGAACACGAGCCATATAAAATTTGATAATTGATATTCACTGATTCGCTATTAACTGAAAGGCGCACGAACAAAAACAATAATAATAATAACAATCGCGGGAGCGTGATCGCATTATTCTCGTCGGGCGTGAATAGCGATAGCGGCGATAGAAACTCGGTATAAAGCGGGTATCACGAAGGAAGAGAGAGAGAGAGTGGAATCGAGGAGATGCGTTCGTGCCGGTTCGTTCGACGTTCTGGGCCGCATGCGGCGTACGCCGGAGCTTATATGCTAAACTGCCGGTGGCGTGAGCGCGCGAGTTTGAACGTCGGAACGTCCACCGAGAACGAGGTAGACGTGATTCACTGTTCCGCGGCACGCGAGGAACTTGCCGCGGATAGTGCGGGCCAGACGTACACGTCGCCAAAAGCGAGGGAAAAGGGAGAGACGGAGATATTGCAAAGTACACGTCTGCGAGCCCGGGTGCGCTCGGAGAAAGTGCACCGGCAGCTGCACCGGGAGAGGCACTTCCGGTTCCGCGCGAGCGATCCTTTGTTGTTTCCACCGACCTCCGCGCCCGTCGAGACCGCGCGATTTATGGCTCGCTAGGAATCAAATGATCTGATGGTAAAAACTAAAAAAATAACATTTCACCTTTTTTTTAAACTAAAAAAAAAAACATTACACCTTTTTTTTTTTAGATCGTACAAACAAATGATTGTGTTTACGAAAGCGACACTTCTATTCGATTAGTCTCGTTACTTAATTTAAATAAATTTTTATTAAAGAAAATTAAAGTATTTATTAAAATCAATTAAAACATTTATTCAAATCAATAAAAACATTTATTCAAATCAATCAAAACATTTATTTAAATCAATCAAAACATTTACTTAAATCAATTAAAATATTTATTTAAATCAATTAAAATATTTTTCAGCGTGGGGTAAACGAAGGATTCCGTGAACGAAACATTCACCCGACATGTTCAGACTCAATAATCTTTGAAGGTTGTTTTTGTTTCTTCGTTCGATGAATCTCGTTGCTTCCGGTCGATACAAATATGCCTGAGACGTAGGTGCGGTGACGAGACGAGACTGCGATTAATGGCGGGCAGCGAATCAAATGATCTAATGGTAGAGACTAAAAACAAACATTAAACATTTTTTTTTACTCGAGCAAACAAACAAAATTGTGTTTACGCAAGCAAAACTTCTATCCGATTAGTCTCGTAAGATCCGTTCGACATGAATATTCTTCAGGCTCTCGGCGAACGCTGCTCGAGCAATCAAGCATCGGAGTGCAATGTTTGGACTAAGAATTTGAGAATCGCAAAATTGAAGAAAAATAACAAAAACACCCCCGGTAAACGGAGGATTCCGTTGAGGTGAACGAAACATTCAACCGTGCAATTCACACGTGCAATTCACAAAAATCTTTCGGGATTATTTTCCTTGCGAGTAATCTCGTTACTTCCGGTCTGCAAAAATATTTCTGAAACGTCACAGACTCCGGGTGAAAAACAAACAAAAACGTCCCAACGGACAATCGCGTTTACGAAAACAAAACACGAATGCATTCAATTCCAGGAATCATGGGATTGGGTTTTTCTTTTTGCGATCAGTCTCGGCACTTCCGGTCGACATGAATATTCTTCAGGCGCTCGGCGAAGACCGGTCGTGCAATCAAGCCTCGGAATGCAATGTTTGGACTAAGAATCTGGAAATCTAAAAAAGAAAACAAACAACAACAAATAAGCATCCACGGTAATCCAAGGGTTGCGCTCTCGTGAACGAAACATTCAACCGACAAGTTCAATATCAAGAATCTTTAGAGTTTTGGATCAAGAATTTGAGAATCTAGATTGGACGAAAAACGTAAAAAAAAGCACTCCACGTAAACGAACGATTCCATTCACGTGTACGAAACATTGAACCCAGACGTTCGATTTACAAAAATCTTTAAAGATTCTTTTAGCTTGCGAGTAATCTCGTTACTTCCGGTCGATACGAATATTCCTGAGACGTCTCGGGCTCCTCGTGCGATTAGAGTTTCGGAGTGCATCGAAGTACCGTCGGGAGAGAGGCAGATTCCATTCGAAACACGCCCGTCCGGCGTTTGTCAACCGCTGTGTGCGGCCGCGTGTTTGTACACAGTCAGAATAGAAGCAGCGAAAAGGCAACCTCTCGAGAGCTCTCCTTGATTGCATCCGCACGAGTTAACTCCGTGCAGCTCTGCGACTAAGGCTGTCCTAAAAGTTCTCGAATGGGGATATCCCCGCTTTTTCCGAATCCCTTCGTAGCTGCATTGACAATTAATAAACTCGCTTAAACAGTTTGACACTCAACAGTCACACGCTGAAAACAGTTTTGCGCTTCACAGTTTTGCCCTTGACGGTTTTGCGCTTGATGGTTTCACGCTTGACGGTTTCACGCTTGACAGCTTCACACTTGACAGTTTTGCATTCGACAGTTTTACGTTTGAGAGTTTTAGGCTTGACAGTTTTAGGCTTGACAGTTTTAGGCTTGACAGTTTTAGGCTTGACAGTTTTACGCTTGGCAGTTTTACGCTTGACAGTTTTACGGTTGACAGTTTTACGCTTGACAGTTTTAAGCTTGACAGTTTTACGCTTGGCAATTTTACGCTTGACAGTTTTACGCTTGACAGTTTTACGCTTGACAGTTTTACGCTCGACAGCTTTACGCTTGACAGTTTTACGCTTGACAGTTTTACGCTTGACAGTTTTACGCTTGACAGTTTTACTCTTGACGGTTTTACGGTTGACGGTTTTACGGTTGACGGTTTTACGGTTGACGGTTTTACGGTTGACAGTTTTATGATTGACAGTTTTACGCTTGACAGTTTTACAGTTAAGTATTGGAAATTCAATTTGCATTTGTATTCGTATCTGCAAACATTATTTTATGCAGAGAAAAGTTATAGAAGGTCTACGCCTAAATTATTTTCTAATGTTGCATTTTGTTAAAAGACCGACGATATAGTGTGCGAAAATTGATACAAGCGTTACTACATACGCGACCCAATGATCTAACAGTTCGATGAAGTTAAGTTAGCCAGCTTTCCAGGTAGCTTGTCCTCACAATTTGTTTTGCGTAAATATCATTTTTTCATTGATTTAACCAACTAATGGCAAATAAATTCTTTTACTTAATATGAACTAGTTAAGTTCGTAGATCAGAATTCTCGGAATCTATCATTGCCCGAAAGATCGGCACATACAGTGTTCGAATATAGAAACCGCTTCCAAAAACTGATAAATTTGGACTCTTTTCTTATTTTCTTCCGCAATTAAAAAAAAAACAAAAAAAAATGTATAATTTTTTAATTTATCGATGCCTTTTCGAAACTAGAAACTATCAGCATTGACATTGGTTTCAATTATTTTCACCAAATAATTTGTTCTTGGCCAATGAATAACTGCTCGAATCTGGGGACGCTCATGATCGTCCGAGCATTCGCAACCTTTACCATAACATTCTGCGACGTTTACCGTATTGGAGTTTGCTCCAAAGTCGAACGGTCTCCCGGTCCCAAACTATCATTCGTTCCTGTGTCAGTCTAATTTCCCGTAGGATACAGAAACCCGAGAGGAAACGCTTCGTCCTCGCAGCTTGAAAATTAATAATCGCGACGAAACTCCGATGCTCCGAAATTATGCAAATGTATCGCTACGATATTCGCGGTGAAACCATGGGAAGTTGACGGTTCGATGAACTTTTGACCGGCAAGTTTTTTTTTTGTTTTTTTTTTTTTTTTCCCTCGTCACGTACGCCTCTCGTTGATTGGATTACAAAATTAGAGGTGATGTAGCGAGTTCGTCGGATAATGTCGCCAAACGGAAAACCCACGTGGGGATTACGTATGAATGTGCTCTTCCACGAAAGGACAGAAGTAATAACGCACGTGTGGGCAACTTTGTGACGAGCGGATGGTTATCATGTTCGTTCGACGAATGACTGGCTAGTTTCGGTTTCGGAGGTGAGAAACTTTTAATGCCACTTCCGGTGAGGCAAAATAAGTATTCCCGGCGGGCCCGCGAATCTCCCCCGTGTGACCGTTTCGTCCCGTGTTGACCTCTTCACCGATGTGTCGCGTTCGGCGAGCTTCGGGCGAGACCGGGGCAAAACGGACCGTTCTGTTCTCGACGAGACTATTTTTATGACCAATTAAACTTTATTTCTGGAAACAGTTCGTTTTTTTTTTTTCTCCCAAAGGTGTTCCGTCTTGCCCCGTTCTCGCTGCTGAGAGTGCAAACGAGTCGATGGTTATTGTGTTTCCGCTCGTTCGACGAATGACTGGCGAGTTTCGCTTTTGGAGGTGAAGCTTTTAATACCACTTCCGGTAGAGCAAACATCTCCGGTGGAGACCGGGGCAAAACGGACCATCCACTCGACACGAGACTGTCTTTGTGACCCGTTAAAAAAAATTGTTTCTCGGAATAGTCCGTTTTTCCAAGGTGTTCCGTTTTAACCCGTTCTCCCTCGTGAGAGTGCAAACGAGCGGATGGTTATTATGTTCCCGCTGGCTCGACGAATGACTGGCAAGTTTCGGTCTCGGAGGTCAAGCTTTTAATACCACTTTCGGTAAGGGAAACGTCTCTGAGGGAGACCGGGGCAAAATGGACCGGTACGTTTCAATCAAGACCTTTTTTTGTGTTCCGTTCAATTTTTCTTTTTAATAGTCCATTTTTATCAAGTGTTCCGTTTTGCCCCCTTCTCTCTCACGAGAGTACAAACGACTCGATGGTCATTATGTTCAAGTTTCGGTTTCGGAGGTGAAGTTTTTAACGCCACTTTCGGTACGGGAACATGTCTGGGGAGGGGCCGGCCGGGGCAAAATGGACCATCACATTTGAGACGGGACTTTTTTTATGTCGCGTTAAAAAAAATGTTCTCGAAATAGTCAATTTTTCCACGGTGTGCCATTTTGACCCATTCTCCCTCCTGAGAGTACAGACGTTCGGTCTATTATCGCGCAGGTGATTCGGCTCATCCATTTTTACTTATTCCCTCCATTATACTGCTTTCTACGACCCGCGGACTTTTTCGGAGTCAATATTCGCAAAGTCGTTTACGAACGACAGGACATTACTAGAGTTGTCTTCTCTGACAAATCCGACCAACGTCCTCCGTTCGTACTGTGATGGTGATGATGATAACGGAACAGAGTCGTGTACAACCTGCCCACTTTTTATATTTCTTTCACGAGCAGAATCGTTTTTTATCAAGAGGCCATCTTGAACCTCCGCTCCTTCAGTCAGTCTATCAAGATAACTCGTTCAATTTCCGAGAAAATGAATCTTTCTTCGCTACTCTTTACCTCCGGTTCCCAAAGACGAGGAACGTTTCTTTAAAAAAAAAAAGCTATCCGCACACACTTCTGACACTCGTGGACCCAAAAAAAAAGGTTTGTGCATTTAACGACAAATAAAAGAGAAAAAAGTTCTTGTCCATTAAAGTCCATAAATTCTTTTATCTCAATGAAACTTTCTTTTCTATCAGATTCTTTTATTATTTTATTTTCAGTTTAATAAATTCTTAAAGGAACCCTTTTTATCATGCGCAGTGCGACTTGCAATTCGTATCGGGAGACCGTTAGTTTTCACCGGGAATTTCTTTTCGACCTCGAATAGCGAGGGAAAACTTTGTGATTCTTGCATCGGCGTAAAATTCAACGTATCGCAATTCTCTTCACGATCACAGTGATCGACAAATTATCTATGCGTCCCTCGACAATCTATCAGTGATTTTATGTCCGATACCGGTCGAGTTCAATCTATTGAAATATTCGGTGTCAGGAGCTTAAGTAATTACACTGACGATAAATGATAAATAGACTAAACTACGGTTTTTAAAATCTTAATGAAACTTTCTGAATCTCAATGAATCTTTCTGAATCTTAATGAAACTTTCTGAATCTTAATGAAACTTTCTGAATCTTAATGAAACTTTCTGAATCTTAATGAAACTTTCTGAATCTGAATGAAACTTTCTGAATGTTAATGAAACTTTCTGAATCTCAATGAAACTTTCTGAATCTTAATGAAACTTTCTGAATCTCAATGAAACTTTCTGAATCTTAATGAAACTTTCTGAATCTTAATGAAACTTCCTGAACCTTAATGAAACTTTCTGAATCTCAATGAAACTTTCTGAATCTCAATGAAACTTAATGAAAATTGTTAAACGAAATCCAACGTATTGCGACATATTGCAATCCACCGTATATTCTTTCAATTACAAAAATCGCCATTCACGCGTCCCCGATAATCGGTGATTTTACATCCGTCATCGATATTCAATCAATATCCGTAACCCGATTAATTGCACTAACAATAATTACTAAATTCCCTAAAATCCAAATTTTCAAAATCTTAACAAAACCTTCTTTTCTATAAAAAAAAAAATATGACATTCGGTTTAAAAAAATTCTCAAACGAGTCCCTTTTACCATGCACAGTGGCGACTTACAATTAGCACCGGGAGACCGTCAGTTTCCACCGTGCATTTTTATCCGAGGCCCCAAATGATTAAAAAAAAAAAAAAACACTGTAATTGTTGCATCATCGTGAGGTCCGACGCATCGATAAGAGGCGCGCATCCCCTGCGCTAAAACTTTCGGCGTGGGAGCAGCCGGCAGTAGTGAAGGGTCTGCACGGGAGCCAGACGTCTC